>JARQOD010000004.1:261524981-261647436 GCA_033576555.1 Oophaga sylvatica | reverse complement strand
GTTTTCACTGGGCGATGTGCTGCTGAGAACAGTGATTTTTGTTCTGGCATAAACAATCCAATTACTCGATGAATAAGCAGTATTTTGCTTGTTTAGTATAATACACCCCATAGTCCTCCATACAGTATAATGCACCCAACAGTCCTCAATATAGAATAATGCACATGCTATAGTCCTCTATATAATATAATGTGCCCAATAATCCTCCATATAGTATAATACTCTCCCCATAGTCCTCCACATAATATAATGCACTCTTCATAGTCCTCCATATGTTAAAATACACTCCTCAGTCCTCCATATAGTATAATACACTCCTCATAGTCCTCCATATATTAAAATACACTCAGTCCTCCATATAGTATAATACACTCCTCGGTCCTCCATATAGTATAATACACTCCTCATAGTTCACCATATAGTATAATGCACCCCCATAAACCTTCATGTAGTACAGTTCACTTCCTATAGTATAATGCACCCCATAGTTCTTCAAATAGTATATTGTATCCCCATAATCCTCGATACAGTATAATGCAGGTCCCATACAGTACATATAGTAAAATGCATTGCCCATAGCCAATAGAGTATAATGCAGACACTCCACAGAATATAATGTAGCCCACTCATATAGTATAATGTGTTATGTTACGGTAGCTGAGGAGTGCAGGTAAAAAAGGAAATACACCAGAGCAGTTGGAATCTATGAGATTGCAGTACCCTGACTAACCACCACAACTAGAGGCAGCCGTGGAGCGTTCCTACGATGGTCCTAGACGCCTCGTCACAGCCTGAGAAACTAACTACACCTAAAGATAGAAATAGGAAAGCTATCTGCCCCGGAGCAGAACCCCAAAGATAATAGAAAGCCCCCAAACATGTAATGGCGGTTAGACAAGAGGAAATACTGACACAGAAAGAAAATAGTATGAGCAAACGCTGGGGCCCAAACTATCTAAATAGAAAAGGACAGGAAGGGCACTTACTGCAATCCCAGAAAACCCTGAAAAACACCAACTCTACTAATTTCAAAATCACCTGAGATCACACGACCTCTACCACCTAAATTAGTTCTCTGGTGTAACAAAAACAGCAGCCACTGAAAAAACTGCAAAAAGCAAAAGTACAAAACACAGTGGCTGGACTAAACTGAGAGGGCAAAAGCCCCCGGAGGGGACCCAGAAGGCCCCCACAGAAGTGCAGGACAAAATGCAAAAATATAGCAAAAACACAAAATAAGAAATTGTCTTATCTGATAGCAGGAGATGCAGACACGACACAGCAGGCTACAAGGGAAACTGGAAAGAAGGATTCAGACCAGAACAATTGATCACCGGCAACCCTGATGGGAAAATGATTCCCTTAAATAAGACCAATCAGTAACACCTGATTCCCAATCCTCACTAGTACCGCTTGTAACCACCAGAGGGAGCCTCTGCTCAGAACTCATCTCAAACCCATTCACAACAGTACCCCCCCCTTGAGGAGGGGTCACCGAACCCTCATTTGAGCAACCAGGTCGGTCAGGATGAGTTCTATGATACGCACGGATAAGTCTCCTAGCATGGATGTCCGAAGCAAACACCCAAGAATTATCTTCCTGACCATAACCTCTCCATTTAACCAAATACTGGAGTCTTCGTCTAGAAAAACGAGAATCCAATATTTTCTCAACCACATACTCCAGATTGCCCTCAACCAAAACAGGGTCAGGAGGCACAGCAGCAGGAACCACTGGCTCAACAAACCTCTTCAACAAGGACTTGTGGAACACGTTATGGATCTTAAATGTCCCTGGAAGAAGCAAACGAAAAGAAACAGGATTAATAATCTCCATGATCTTATAAGGTCCAATGAACCTAGGCTTAAATTTAGGAGATGCTACTCTCATAGGAATATTCTTTGAGGACAACCAGACCAAGTCCCCCACTTTAAACCGAGGACCATCAGTCCTATGCCGGTTAGCAAACCGCCTGGCCTTCTCCTGAGAGAGGGACAACCTCTCCACTACCTGGTCCCAAATCTGCTGCATACGCTCAACAACAGAGTCAACACCTGGACAGACAGAAGCCTCCGTCTGTCCTGAAGAAAATCGAGGGTGAAACCAGAATTACAGAAAAACGGAGACATCAAAGTGGCAGAGCTAGCCCTATTATTAAGAGCAAACTCAGCCAAAGGCAAAAAAGAGACCCAGTCATCCTGATCAGCAGACACAAAGCATCTTAGATAAGTCTCCAATGTCTGGTTTGTTCTCTCAGTTTGACCATTGGTCTGAGGATGAAATGCCGAGGAGAAAGACAATTGAACACCCAGTTTAGAACAAAAAGTCCTCCAAAATCTGGAAACAAACTGGACTCCTCTGTCAGACACAATGTTCTCAGGAATGCCGTGTAAACGAACCACGTGCTGAAGGAACAACGGCACCAATTCAGAGGAGGAAGGCAACTTAGGTAATGGCACAAGATGTATCATTTTGGAAAACCTATCACAAATTACCCAGATGGTGGTCATTCTCTGAGAAACAGGAAGATCGGAAATGAAATCCATAGAGATATGGGTCCATGGTCTCTTGGGCACAGGCAATGGCATCAACAAACCACTAGAGCGAGAGCAAGGCTTGGAGCGAGAGCAAGTCCCGCAGGACTGCACAAATTCCCTGACATCGCGAGACAAGGTAGGCCACCAAAAGGACCGACTAACCAAGTCTCTGGTACCAAAAATTCCGGGATGCCCAGCCAATGCGGAACAATGAATCTCAGACATTACACTCTTTTTTCCATTGGTCCGGGACAAACAATTTTCCAACAGGGCAGCGCTCGGGCCTTACCTCCTGACACCCCTCCAGAGCAAGTCTCAAATTAGGCGAGATGGCGGAAAGAACTACACCCTCCTTCAAAATAACAGAGGGATCAGATAGCTCAGGAGAGTCCGCAAGGAAACTCCTCGAGAGGGCATCCGCCTTAACATTCTTAGTGCCAGGAAGAAAGGAAACCACAAAATTAAAACATGTGAAAAACAAGGCCCACCTGGCCTGTCTAGGATTGAGTCGCTTGGCAGATTCCAGATAGACCAGATTCTTATGGTCCGTAAGGACCACCACCTGATGTTTGGCTCCCTCCAGCCAATGTCTCCACTCTTCAAAAGCCCACTTCATGGCCAATAACTCCCGATTACCCACGTCATAATTACGTTCAGTAGGAGAAAATTTTCGAGAGAAAAAGGCACAAGGGTTACTTTTAGAGGTCTCTGGATCTTTTTGGGACAAAACGGCACCTGCCCCAATTTCAGAGGCATCAACCTCCACCTGAAATGGCAGAGAAACATCAGGCTGCCGTAGAACAGGAGCAGAAGTGAATCTCTGCTTAAGTTCCTGAAATGCAGAGACTGCCTCAGGAGGCCAATTCACCACATCAGAACCCTTTCTGGTCAAATCAGTTAATGGTTTAACAATAACAGAGAAATTACCAATAAATTTACGATAAAAATTGGCAAAACCCAAAAATCTCTGAAGAGCCTTTAATGAAGTAGGTTGGACCCAATCACAGATGGCCTGAACCTTGACCGGGTCCATTTCAATAACAGATGGGGACAAAATGAATCCCAGAAATGAGATCTTCTGTACGCCAAAAAGACACTTTGATCCCTTCACATACAGAGCATTCTCTCTCAAAATCTGGAATACAGTTCGAACATGTTTCACATGAGAGTCCCAGTCATTAGAAAAAATCAAGATATCATCCAAATAAACAATCAGAAACTTGTCCACAAAATCCCTGAAAATGTCATTCATGAAGGACTGGAAGACGGAAGGAGCATTAGTGAGCCCAAAGGGCATCACAAGGTACTCAAAATGCCCTTCAGGGGTGTTAAATGCCGTCTTCCATTCATCCCCGTGCTTAATGCGAATAAGGTTATACGCCCCCCTGAGGTCAAGCTTGGTAAACCAAGTAGCGTTTTTCACCCTGGAAAACAGGTCAGAAATCAAGGGTAACGGGTATTGATATTTCACAGTAATATTGTTCAAGAGACGATAATCAATACACGGCCTTAATGAACCATCTTTTTTGGCCACAAAGAAAAAAACCGGCACCTAAGGGTGAAGAGGATGGTCTGATATGACCCTTCTCCAATGATTCCTTGATATAAGACCGCATAGCGTCATGTTCAGGTACAGACAAGTTAAAAAGGCGACCCTTAGGGAATTTACTACCTGGCACTAATTCAATAGCGCAGTCATAGCTCCTATGGGGAGGTAAGGATGCAGATTTACTTTCGCTAAACACATCAGAAAAATCAAACAAAAAGTCAGGAACATCCTCAGCCTGGGGGAGGCAGAAAAAACAGGAGTGTTGGTATTAACACATTGGCAGCCCCAACTGGTTACAGACACAGATTTCCAATCCAAAACAGGATTATGAGACTGTAACCAAGGGAAACCCAGCACGATAATGTCATGCAGATTATATAGAACCAAAAATTTGCAGCACTCCTGGTGATCAGGTTCAACCCTCATTATCACCTGAGTAGAAAACTGGGGTTTATTCTCAGCCAAAGGGGTAGAATCGATCCCCAGTAGGGAATAGACTTCTGTAGGGGTATCAAGGGAAATCCACAACGTTTAGCAAAATCATAATCCATCAGGTTAATAGCTGCTCCAGAATCAACGAAAGCCTGAGCAGAAAATGAGGACAGAGAGCATATCAGAGTGACAGTTAATAAAAACTTAGTCTGAACACTACCCAAGACAACTGAGCGTGCAAAACGTCTTCCCCGCTTAGGGCAGACTGAAATAGCATGAGAGGCATCACCACAGTAGAAACATAACCCATTGCGCTTTCGAAACTCATGACGCTGTGCCCCAGACACCACTCCATCACACTGCATGGGCTCAGCAGCTGGCTCACAAGGCAACACCACTCCACGCATACTTCTCCGCTCACGCAAACGTCTGTCAATTTGAATCGCTAATGACATAGAATCATTGAGACCAGAGGGGACAGGGAATCCCACCATAACATCCTTTACATTATCCGACAGACCCTTCCGAAAAAGGGCCGCCAAAGCGTCGTCATTCCATTTGGTCAGGACTGCCCACCTACGGAATCTCTGACAGTATAACTCAGCGTCATCAAGCCCCTGATTTAATGCCAACAAGGCTTTTTCAGCTTGATCAGTGACATTAGGCTCATCGTACAATAACCCCAAAGCCTGAAAAAATGCATCAACATCACTCAAAACAGGATCCCCAGGTGTGAGGGAAAAAGCCCAATCCTGAGGATCGCCGCGCAGGAGAGAGATGATAATTTGAACCTGCTGCGCTGCGTTTCCTGAGGACTTAGATTTTAAGGCAAGAAACAATTTACAATTATTTTTGAAATTCTGAAACTTAGCTCGATCCCCTGAAAACAAATCTGGCATGGGAATCCTAGGTTCCACAACAGGCAACCTAGCAAGATATGCAGCAATACTCTGAACCTCAGTGGCAAGCTGATCCACACGGCCAGACAACTGTGCAAACTCCATTGGGAGAAAAGATCCTCCCCAGCACCCAGAGATACAGAGGGAAAAAAAAAAAAAAAAATGCAACAAACAGAAAAATATCTCTGACAACTTTTCTTCCTTCAAAATATTTTTTCCCTTCTGTGAGAACCATACAATTTTTATGGCCGGTGATACTGTTATGTTACGGTAGCTGAGGAGTGCAGGTAAAAAAGGAAATACACCAGAGCAGTTGGAATCTATGAGATTGCAGTACCCTGACTAACCACCACAACTAGAGGCAGCCGTGGAGCGTTCCTACGATGGTCCTAGACGCCTCGTCACAGCCTGAGAAACTAACTACACCTAAAGATAGAAATAGGAAAGCTATCTGCCCCGGAGCAGAACCCCAAAGATAATAGAAAGCCCCCAAACATGTAATGGCGGTTAGACAAGAGGAAATACTGACACAGAAAGAAAATAGTATGAGCAAACGCTGGGGCCCAAACTATCTAAATAGAAAAGGACAGGAAGGGCACTTACTGCAATCCCAGAAAACCCTGAAAAACACCAACTCTACTAATTTCAAAATCACCTGAGATCACACGACCTCTACCACCTAAATTAGTTCTCTGGTGTAACAAAAACAGCAGCCACTGAAAAAACTGCAAAAAGCAAAAGTACAAAACACAGTGGCTGGACTAAACTGAGAGGGCAAAAGCCCCCGGAGGGGACCCAGAAGGCCCCCACAGAAGTGCAGGACAAAATGCAAAAATATAGCAAAAACACAAAATAAGAAATTGTCTTATCTGATAGCAGGAGATGCAGACACGACACAGCAGGCTACAAGGGAAACTGGAAAGAAGGATTCAGACCAGAACAATTGATCACCGGCAACCCTGATGGGAAAATGATTCCCTTAAATAAGACCAATCAGTAACACCTGATTCCCAATCCTCACTAGTACCGCTTGTAACCACCAGAGGGAGCCTCTGCTCAGAACTCATCTCAAACCCATTCACAACAATAATGCAGATCGACATAGAATGTAATTTAGCCCCCTCATAGAGTATAATGCAGACCCCCAAAGAATATAATGTAGCCCCCAATAGAATACAACGTAGCCCCCTCATAGAGTATAATGCAGCCCCCATAGAATATAATATAGGCCCCTCACAGAATATAATGCAGCAACATAATAGAATATAATGTAGCCCCCTCATAAGGTATAATACAGCTCCCCCATAGAATATAATGCAGCCCTCCTCATATAGTATAATGCAGTCCCCCCCATAGAATATAATGCAGCCCCCATAGCAGCACCTGCAATGTCAGAGGCAGAAGGGAATGATTGGGGAAGGAGCGTCAACTGACACTCTCTCCTTCATCATTGCTTTCAACTGTATCGGTGTCTGTGATGCTGATACAGTTGAATGTGGTGCACGGGGGGGGCGGCGACTGGTGCTGGGTGGGCCCCTCAGACTCACGGGCCCCATATCGGCTGTGTAGTGTGCCGCCAGTAGCGGCACGCCACTGGCTGGGGGCCCCTGGGGAAGCAGGGGCCTTAGGCAGCTGCCTAGTCTGCCTGCCACTAACACCGGCCCTGGGTGCAGGGGTTGCAATCGCACCTGGACCCTGGAGACTAGGGGCCCCAAAAGGTCACTTTATACCACATGAAAACAATATTACTCTTAAAGACTATATATTTGTCACGCACAGTGTGGGAAAGACTAAGTGCAACATGAAGGGATGAGGGGGAAGGAAGACGAGACACTAGGGAAAGGGTGAGTGGAGACCCCTAGGCAGATCTAAAAACACCCTACCTGCCCTACCATCTCTAAATTGGTTCCTCACCAATCGCCGAGCAGGAAACCTAAGCCTTGTATCTCCCTAGAGTTAGGCCTTGGATAGGGAGGGGGAGGGGATGAGCACTGGTCAATCCCAACTGTAAACTAAAGACAAAAAGGTAGATAGACAATGGGAATGAACTTCACTTGAGCAGACTCAGAGAGTTAACACTAAATGTCCTCAAACAGCTCCAGAGAGGAAGTTAGCCGACTGCTATACCTCCAAGCCTTCACAAGGGAAAATGTGAATATCACCAGCGACTCTTTGCAGCAGACTGAGGATTTATAAACACCCTGGTCCAGGTGTGTCAACTAGAGCCGGAGGGAGGTTGCCACAGGGTCCAAGAGTCAGAAGATTAAGGAGACGTCTGTAATGTCAAACGCAGAGACCTTCTGCAGCCAGATACAGAGCGACAGTCTGTTGCATCTGACACACTGGTAACAATACTACTCTTAAAGATTCTTAGTTCATGGCCCTGTGCACTTGAAAACAAAAGCTTCAAGTTACAAGACTTCATGGCATTGAAACAAAATACTGGCTATCACTACCAAGGGCAGAACGGTGGCTCAGTGGTTAGCAATGTTACTTTGCAGCACTGGGGTCCTGGTTCAAATCCCACCACGGACAACATCTGCAAGGAGTTTGTATGTTCTCCCCCCGTGTTTGCGTGGGTTTCCTCACACACTCCAAAGATATACTGATAGGGAATTTAGATTGTGAGCCTAGTGGGGTCAACGATGATAATGAATGTAAAGCGCTGCGGAATATGATGGTGCTATATTAGCAGGGTCGGACAGGCCTGGCGGGGTACAGGTGAAATGCCTAGTGGGTCTGGGCATTTTGAAAGTGCAGGCAGGGGCGGGCGTGTGTACTCAGACCTGACCCGCCCTGATGACCAGGGACTGTGTCACCACCTGGCTTTCTGGGGCCCTGGATGAACGGCGGGGGCCCACTCGCCGTCCGGGACACCAACACACAAAGTGGTCTCTTAATTTTTGCCAGAGCTGTATATGTGTTCTATGCTTGACTGTTCTGTGTGCTGCATTTGTAATGAAATGTATGTTCTGTAAGTTGCTATGTATTGAGTGCTGTTCCCTTTAATTGTAACTGTGTTCATTGTATTTGCAGCTGCCTGTACATAGTTAGGGACAGCAATAGTTAACAGTTGTGTGCTGGACTTGCAGCCACTTGAGGTGAAAGGAAGCTAGAGCTTCCTCAGTTCTGCTCGGATTGTCAACCAGGGCAGAAGCAGACAACAAGGGGGGCATTGCCAGACTCCCGGATGGGAGACATCTACTGCCCCGGACCAAGAATCTTTGCTTACTAAAGTATTGAAACACAGGCCCTTACTACTCTGAAGGGTCCTTCGCTGAAGGAGTCTCAGGTGCCCAGATTCCAGCGAGCGGTTTACTGTGAACTTTGAAAGCTGCGGCCATTGTGGTTGTGACTGCAACAAACTTCAGGGAAAGAGCAGGAAAGCCTGTGTTGTTTTTGTCTTTCATGTCCATTCTTCAGCTCTGTTCAATAAAAAGTTACTGTTCCCTGTTGGAATACAGCTGCATTTCTGGACTCTGATTTGCCCGGACTACTGCGGCTGGAGCAAGAACAAGGTACGTCGTGAGGAAGGTTGTGTTGGTCCCAACAGTCTATGTGCAAGGGACCGGGGAGTGCTCGCTGACAGTTGGCTCAACGGACTCTATTCGTGTACTGTGCCTTTAAGATCTCGACTCCGACTACAACCCCCCTCCCGGTCGCGCTTGCTACAGCCCCATCCCCCTTCTCAAATACTCAACTCTCCTCATTCCCAGCATCTGCAGTGTCTTCTGACTCTGTGACATCTCAGGGCTGAGAGTGCCATGACATCACTACAGTGCACCCTCTGTGCTGAGCACTGCAGTGAGTCAGAAGTCGCTGAAGAGACTGGACCTGCAGGGAGTAGGAGAAGTGAATATTTTTCTTTATGTATCGAGCATTATATGGGGCCCATTATACTGTATGGAACACTGTGTGAGGCCCATTATATACTGTATGGAGCAATGTATGGGGAAAATTATACTGTATAGAGCACTATATGGGGGCCATTATATACTGTGTGGCGCAATATATGGGGCCAACCTACTGTATGGAGAATTATGTGGGCCTATTATAATGTATGGAACACTATATGGAACCATTATACTGTATGGAGCTTTATATGGTGCCCTTATACTGTATGGAGCATTGTATGGGCCCATTATACTGTATTGAGCATTATACAGTCAGGGCCAGAAATATTTGGACAGTGACACAATTTTCGTGAGTTGGGCTCTGCATGCCACCACATTGGATTTGAAATGAAACCTCTACAACAGAATTCAAGTGCAGATTGTAACGTTTAATTTGAAGGGTTGAACAAAAATATGTGTTAGAAAATGTAGGAATTGTACACATTTCTTTACAAACACTCCACATTTTAGGAGGTCAAAAGTAATTGGACAAATAAACATAACCCAAACAAAATATTTTTATTTTCAATATTTTGTGGCGAATCCTTTGGAGGCAATCACTGCCTTAAGTCTGGAACCCATGGACATCACCAAACGCTGGGTTTCCTCCTTCTTAATGCTTTGCAAGGCATTTACAGCCTCAGCCTTCAGGTCTTGCTTGTTTGTGGGTCTTTCCCTCTTAAGTCTGGATTTGAGCAAGTGAAATGCATGCTCAATTGGGTTAAGATCTGGTGATTGACTTGGCCATTGAAGAATGTTCCACTTTTTTGCACTCATGAACTCCTGTGTAGCTTTGGCTGTATGCTTGGGGTCATTATCCATCTGTACTATGAAGCGCCGTCCAATCAAGTTTGCAGCATTTGGCTGAATCTGGGCTGAAAGTATATCCCGGTACACTTCAGAATTCATCCGGCTACTCTTGTCTGCTGTTATGTCATCAATAAACACAAGTGACCCAGTGCCATTGAAAGCCATGCATGCCCATGCCATCACGTTGCCTCCACCATGTTTTACAGAGGATGTGGTGTGCCTTGGATCATGTGCCGTTCCCTTTCTTCTCCAAACTTTTGGCTTCCCATCATTCTGGTACAGGTTGATCTTTGTCTCATCTGTCCATAGAATACTTTTCCAGAACTGAGCTGGCTTCTGGAGGTGTTTTTCAGCAAATGTAACTCTGGCCTGTCTATTTTTGGAATTGATGAATGGTTTGCATCTAGATGTGAACCCTTTGTATTTACTTTCATGGAGTCTTCTCTTTACTGTTGACTTAGAGACAGATACACCTACTTCACTGAGAGTGTTCTGGACTTCAGTTGATGTTGTGAACGGGTTCTTCTTCACCAAAGAAAGTATGCGGCGATCATCCACCACTGTTGTCTTCCGTGGGCTCCCAGGTCTTTTTGGATTGATGAGTTCACCAGTGCTTTCTTTCTTTCTCAGGATGTACCAAATTGTAGATTTTGCCACTTCTAATGTTGTAGCAATTTATTGGATGGGTTTTTTTCTGTTCTTGCAGCTTAAGGATGGCTTGTTTCACCTGCATGGAGAGCTCCTGTGACCGCATGTTTCCTTCACAGCAAAACCTTCCAAATGCAAACACCACACCTCAAATCAACTCCGGCCCTTTCATCTGCTTAATTGAGAATGACATAACAAAGGGATTGCCCACACCTGTCCATGAAATAGCCTTGGAGTCATTTGTCCAATTACTTTTGGTCCCTTTAAAAACAGGGTGGCACATGTTAAGGAGCTGAAACTCCTAACCCCTTCATCCAATTTTAATGTGGATACCCTCAAATGAAAGCTGAAAGTCTGAACTTCAACTGCATCTGATTTGTTTTGTTTCAAATTCATTGTGGTAATGTCTAGAACCAAAATTAGATAAATGTTGTCTCTGTCCAAATATTTATGGACCTAACTGTATAGGGCTCATTATACTGTATGGAGCTGTTATGTTTTGGTAGCTGAGGAGGGCTGGAGCAAAAAACGCAAAGTTCGCCAGACACCAGAGAGGTTGGAAACTAATAGGTTGCAGACCCCTAAACTAACCGCACAACTAGAAGCAGCCGTGGGACGTTCCTATGGTGCCCTAGACGCCTCGTCACAGCCGTAGAGATTAGCTATCCCTGAAGATGGAAAGAGGAAAGCTAACTGCCCCGGAGTAGAGTCCCAAAAGAATAGGAAGCCCCCAAACATATAATGGCGGTTAGACAAGATGAAAACACGAACACAGACAGAAAATAGAATGAGCAAACGCTGGGGCCCAAAACTGTCTAGATAGGACAGCACAGGAGAGAATACTGTCTGCAACCCAGAAAAACCCTAGGAAAAACTCAAACACTTCAGAATCCAAAAATGCTGAGACCACACGGTCTCGACCACTTAGATCTCTGGTGTGAACATGCAGCAACCCAGCAGTAAAAAATCGCAAGAACTGAGCAAATGAACAAATGCAAAAAGAGAACAGAGACCAGCACAAGCCCCCAAAGGAGACCCGGCTGAACTCAAAAGCAAGGCAGCAAAAACAAGCAAAATCAAACCACTGAAAAAAAAACAGAAAGTAACTTATCTAAATGATAGCAGGAGACAGCAGAAAGCAAGCTGAATTCCAACCAAGACCAGGAAGTAACAATTGATCACTGGCGAGGATCATGGGAGGTCAGCTCACTTATATCAGGCCAGTCCGTCCCACCTGATAACCAAAATCAAAAAAGACTTGGCACTCAAATGCTGAATAATAGAACAAAGGTAGGTAATCGTTGCTGTGGTTTTTCTTTTATTTGCATCCGTGAATGATTAAAGTGATGTACATAACAGATGAAATGGAACTAAGTGACGGCCTCACTGAAACGATAAGAGGAGCGCTACTGGCTACAATTGTAGCAATGGAGGGGCGCTGTATGAGCTTGCAGGAGCATATGTGGGCCGTCTGGAGGTAGGACAGCTCACTTATATCAGGCCAGTCCGTCCCACCTGATAACCATTCATCCATTGCAGGTGGTGGACTTTTGCTGTTCAACATAGGTTCAGTACCCTCAGCAACCACCAGAGGGAGCCTCAGCTCCGAAGTCGTCTCCAGCACGTTCACAACAGTACCCCCCCTTGAGGAGGGGTCACCGAACCCTCACGTGCGCAACCAGGCCGATCAGGATGAGCTCGGTGATAGGCACGGACCAGTCTTTCAGCATGGATGTCAGAAGCAAACACCCAAGAATTGTCCTCCTGACCATAGTCTTTCCACTTCACCAAGTACTGGAGTCTCCGCCTAGCCAAACGAGAATCCAATATCTTCTCAACCACATACTCCAAATTGCCCTCAACCAAAACAGGATCAGGAGGCGCAGCCATAGGAACCACTAGCTCGACAAACCTCTTCAATAAAGATTTGTGAAATACGTTGTGAATCTTAAATGTTCCTGGAAGAAGCAAACGGAAGGAAACGTGATTAAGAATTTACACAATCTTATAAGGTCCAATGAACCTTGGCTTAAATTTTGGAGACGCAACCTTCATAGTGATATTTTTTGAGGACAACCAAACCAAATCACCCACTTTATACCGAGGACCATCAGTCCTATGCCGGTTGGCAAACCGCTGGGCCTTCTCCTGAGAGAGAGACAACTTATACACTACTTGATCCCATATCTGCTGCATTCTCTCCACAATAGAGTCAACACCAGGACAAACAGAAGCCTCCACCTGCCCTGAAGAAAATTGAGGATGAAACCCGAAATTGCAGAAAAATGGAGACATCAAGGTGGCAGAGCTAGCCCTATTATTCAAAGCAAACTCAGCAAAGGCAAAAAGGAGACCCAGTCATCTTGATCAGCAGACACAAAACATCTCAAATAAGTCTCCAAGGTCTGGTTTGTTCTCTCAGTTTGTCCATTGGTCTGAGGATGGAACGCAGAGGAAAAAGACAACTGAACTCCCAGTTTGGAACAAAATGTCCTCCAAAATCTGGAAACAAACTGGACTCCTCTGTCAGACACAGACTTCCAATCCAAAATAGGATTATGAGTCTGTAACCAAGGGAAACCCTAGGAAAAACTCCAACACTTCAGAATCCAAAAATGCTGAGACCACACGGTTTCGACCACCTATATCAGATCTCTGGTGTGAACGCGCAGCAACCCAGCAGTAAAAAATCACAAGAACTGAGCAAATGAACAAATGCAAAAAGAGAACAGAGACCAGCACAAGCCCCCAAAGGGGACCCGGCTGAACTCAAAAGCAAGGCAGCAAAAACAAGTAAAATCAAACTACAGAAAAAAAAAAGAAAGTAACCTATCTGAATGATAGCAGGAGACAGCAGAAAGCAAGCTGAATTCCAACCAAGACCAGGAAGTAACAATTGATCACCGGCGAGGATCATGGGAGGTCAGCTCACTTATATCAGGCCAGTCCATCCCACCTGATAACCATTCATCCATTGCAGGTGGTGGACTTTTGCTGTTCAACATAGGTTCAATACCGTCAGCAACCACCAGAGGGAGCCTCAGCTCCGAAGTCGTCTCCAGCACGTTCACAACATGGAGCATTATATAGAGCCCATTATACTATATATATGGAGCACTGTGTGGCCCATTATACTGTATGGAGCATTATATGGACCCATTATACTGTATAGCACAATATATGAGGCTCATTATACTGTATGGAGTAATAAATGAAGCCATTATACTGCATGGAGCATAATATGGGGCCCATTATACTTTATGAAACATTATATGGGTGCCATTATATACTTTATGGGGCACTATGTGGGGCACATCATACTGTATGGAGCACTATATAGGCCCTTTATACTATGTGGAGTAATATATGTTGCCCATTATACTGTATGGAGCAATATGTAGGGTCATTATTCTGTATAGAGCAATATATGGGGCCTATTATTCTGTATTGAGCAATATATGGAGCCCATTATACTGTATGGCTGTATAGAGCAATATATGTGGCCCAATATAATGTATGGGGCACATTATACTGTATGGAGCATTTTATGGGCCCATTATACTGTATGGAGCATTATATGGCCACATTATACTGTATGGTTGACTATGTGGTGCCTATTATACTGTATGGAGCAATGTATGGGGCCCATAATACTGTATGGAGGACTATGTGGTGCCCATAATACTGTACGGAGGACTATGTGATGCCCATAATTCTGTATGGAGGACTATGTGGTGCCCATAATTCTGTATGTAGGACTATGTGGTTCCCATAATACTGTATGAAGGACTATATGGTGCCCATAATTCTGTATGGAGGACTACGTGGTGCCCATAATACTATATGGAGGACTATGTAATGCCCATAAAACTGTATGGAGGACTATATGGTGTTCCTAATTCTTTATGGAGGACTATGTGGTGCCCATATTACTGTATGAAGGACTATACTGTCCAGTCTAAAATGAGAATTTTTAATAGATATTACCCATGTAATGTAAGAAGTAAGTTAAATCTTTGGCATTGTACTATACCTATATTTCTTTTCTGTGAATCGATGAATCGTGATATGTGTTAAAGGGGTTCATTGAAACTCTTTCGCCAGTGGCCCACACAAACCTGGAGCCGGCCCTGGTGACGACGCACATCAAGATGAACACTTGCTGCACCTATGACAGGGTACCCTACTCTGTGACAGGCCGACGTCACATAGCAGTTATGTTGAATGGCCGCCGGCCTATCAAATGCCACACGCTGACGCCTGCAGCCTTTGATAGGCCCTCAGCCTTTCAATGTTACTGCTATGTGATGTCAGGGCACAGCCTGTCACAGAACAGAGCACCAGGTCACAGCTGCTGTCGGCGGCCATTTTAACGACCACGGCGAATATGAAGCCGCAAGAGGATGCCGGTGAGCGAAGGAAGATGAGAAGAATCTCCCCCTTTGTGATTGAGTAGTGCAGTGTAGTGGACATAGGGGCTGACATAGGGGCCCATGATGGGGACATTATTAAAGTGGACATAGGGGCCCAGGTTGTGATTAACATGGGCTCAGGACGGAGCGATATAGGGCCCAGGATAGGGAGATTATTAAAGTGGATATAGGGGCCCAGCATGGGCGACATAGGGGCCTAGGATGGGGACATTAAATAAAGTTGCCTAAGATGCGGACATTATTAAATAAAGGGGCCCATAATGGGGACATTATTACTGGAAGGGGCCGAGGATGGGGACATTATTACTGGAAGGGGCCCATGATGGGGGCATTATTAAATAAAGGTGCCCAGGATGGTGTCATTATTAAATAAAGGGGACCAGGATGAGGACCTTATTAAAGTGGACATAGTGGTCCAGGATAGGGGCAACATAAAGGAGCCAGGGATGGGGACATTAAATAAAGAGGTCCAGGATCTGGACCTTATTAAATAAAGGAGTGACATAATTACTGTATGAAGGTCAGGATGAGGAACATACATTACTGGTTTATGTTGGAAAGTGGGAACATAATTACTGTAGGGACCAATCAGGGAACATTATTACTGCTGTAATTTAATTTACTTTTGAGGATACTGTCTTCCCTTGGGGGACAAGAGGGAGGTCCTGTTACTGCACAGGGCAGCACTAAGTCACTTTTTTTCTTCATCTGACGTAGTGTAGAGGTAGGGGACAAAAGTGGGGAATGTGCTCTGGAAGCGATCAGCTATAGATAACTGTGTCTTATTTTCTGCAGAGACGAGTCCTGGCTGGACGAAGTTATGGTTGTCTGCACTGGATTAGGAAGAAAAATGTCACGGGGCAGTTGTAGGAATACAGGGGATGAGGACCAGGGTCCCTGAACTGCCCCTAAAGCAAAGGGAGGGCCCTGTCTTTCCTTAACTTGGGGGTACACTTGAAGGTAGTGAGGCCCAAGCCACCGACCTGTCCCTGTCTCCTGTTTAGCCCTGAGCTAAACCCCCCCAACCCCCTCCCCAGGAGGTGAGACAGGAAATAAAGGGAACTACCCAAAAACAACAAAAGGAAGGAAAGACAGAACCTTAGGGGTTAAATCAACTAAACAACTAAAACTTAGCTTTCTCTGCTGCATTGCACAGCAAAGTAAGGCACCAGATCACGGCAATGGCTATAGTACAACTGCGCTCAGCAGCTCCTGACTCCAGCTTGGTTGGTCTCCAAAAGGCAGAAATATCACCAACAGTCAGCTGACAACTCAGGTGACCTTTTAAAGGATAGTGGGAGGGGTCACCACCTTCCCCTGACAGTCAGCAGCAATGTAATTACACCAGCGGCCACCGGGGGAAAAGACTGACATTAACTCCCGATGGCCTGAAAGGAAAAAGGTTTTAATATGAAAAGCACAATCTGCCACAGATCAAAAAGTGGATCGTGACAAAAAGTGAATATGACTTCAACTACAAATGTCACTGATGAGTTAGTGTGTTACCTGTACAGTGACACTACACACTGTATACTATATACAGAGCTCCTGTGTATAATGTCACTGGTGAGCCCTGTGTTACCTGTACACTATATACAGAGCTCCTGTGTGTAATGGCACTGGTGATCACTGTATTACTGGTACACTGACACTATACACTGTATACTATATACAGAGCTCCTGTGGATAATGTCATTGGGGGTCACTGTATTACCTGTACGCTGACACTATATACAGAGCTCCTATGTATAATGTCACTGGTAATCACTGTATTACCTGTACACTGACACTATATACAGAGCTCCTATGTATAATGTCACCGGTGGTCACTGTATTACCTGCGCAATATGTACAGAGCTCCTGAGTATGATGGTGCTGGTGATCACTGTATTACCTGTACACTATAAATACAGGAGCTCTGTACATACTGCAATGTCACTGGTGATCACTGTATTACCTATACACTGACACTACTGTGTATAATGCCATTGATGATCACTGCATTAGCTAGAAACTGACACCATACAGTGTAAACTATATACAGAGCTCCTGTCTATAATGTCACTGTATTACCTGTACAATGACACTATATACTGTATATTATATACAGAGTTCCTGTGTATAATGTCACTGGTGATCACTGCATTACCTGTATACTGAAACTATATTCAGAAATCCTGTGTATAATGTCACCAGTGGTAATACAGCTCTGGCAAAAATTAAGAGACCACTGCACAGTTTTATAATAATCAGCTTCTCTACATGTCTGACAGCAATTCCATTCCAGTGTCAGTTGAATTTCAACCAGAGTACACCTCATTCTACTTAATGTGCTTCTGATTAGGTGATCAACTGAACTAAATCTTATTTAACGAAGGAAAGTATAAAAAACACTGCTGTGATGTTCACAATCTTCTTGCAATAGGACAAGCTGGATGGCAAAACAAGTGCTAGTAATATCCCAAAAGTAATAGGAATGAAAAAATAACTCTTAACCATGCCAAAGGAGTTGAAAAAAAAGTCTTGAGTGAGGAAAAGAAGGGCTTAATTTTGGCTTTACTAGCAGAGGGATACAGTGAGCGTCACGTTGCCTCTATCCTTAAAATTTCTAAGACGGCAGTCCATTACAACAAGGTCAAGCAGCAGACATTGGGGACAACAAAGCTACAGACTGGCAGAAGGCGAAAATGACTCTCCACCAACCGGGATGACCGTCATCTTATTCGAATGTCACTCAGCATCCTCAGAATGACATCAAGTGACCTACAAAAGGAATGGCAAATAACAGCTGGGATGAAGTGCACGACAAGAACAGTTCATAACAGGCTCCTAGAGGCAGGGCTCAAGTTATGTAATGCTAGAAAAAAAGCCTTTCATCAATGAGAAGCAAAGGAGAGCCAGGCTGAAGTTTGCCAAAGACCATAAGGATTGGACCATAGAGGACTGGTGTAAGGTAATCTTCTCTGATGAGTTTTCAGCTTCGCCCAACACCTGGTCGTCTAATGGTTAGATGGAGACCTGGAGAGGCGTACAAGCCACAGTGTCTTGCACCCACTGTGAAATTTGGTGAAGGATTGGTGATGATCTGGGTTTGCTTCAGCAAGGCTGGAATTGGGCAGGTTATTCTTTGAGAAGGACGTACAGTATGAATCAAGCCGCATACAGGGTTATCCTGGATTATGCTGTAATCAAGAGGAAGATGGATAGTCACAAGCCATCAAACAAAGGAGAACTGTGGCATAAGGTCACCCAAAAGCAGTGTGAAAGACTGCTGGAAAGCATGCCAAGACGCATGAAAGCTGTGATTAAAAATCATGGTTATTCCACAAAATACTGATTTCTGAACTCTTCCAGAGTTAAAACATTAGTATTGTTTCTAAATGATTATGAACTTGTTTTCTTAGCATTATTTGAGGTCTGCAAGCTCTGAATTTTTTTGTTATTTTGACCATTTCTCATTTTCTGAAAATAAATACAAAATTTATTGCTTGGAAATTCAGAGACATGTTGTTAGTAGTTTATAGAATAAAAAAGCAATTTAGATTTTACTCAAAAATATACCTAAAGAAAAGAAAAATCAGACAAACAGAAAATTTTGCATCCATGGTACCTGGACCCGTATGACCATGGATGGGATAGTACATTCCATGCGATCGGACGTGCTTACGGGAGCGCGTCCGATCTCGGCCGGGTGTCAGCTGATTATCACAGCTGACACCCAGCACTAAGTGCCAGGAGCAGTCATGGACTGCTCCCGGCACTTTAACACCCGGAACACTGTGATCAAACATGATCGCAGTGTTCCGGTGGCATAGGGAAGCATCGGGCAGGGAGGGGACTCCCTGCATGCTTCCCTGAGACCCTCAGAACAACGCGATGCGATTGCGTTGTTCCGAGGGCCTCCTTCCTGCAGGCCCCCGGATCCAAGATGGCCGCGGGGTCCTTCTGGGTCCTGCAGGGAGGTGGCTTGTCACTGCCTGCTGAAAGCAGGCGCCGGCAAGCCTCCTGCACTGCCTGTCAGATTTCTGATCTGACAGTGCTCTGCAAAGTGTCAGATCAGCAATCTGACACTATATAGTAATGTCCCACCCTGGGACAATGTAATAAAGTAAAAAATATATATATTATACTGTGTAAAAATATTTTTTTTAAAATTCCTAAATAAATAAAAAAATATTTCCCCAATAAACACATTATTATTATGTAAATAAAAAAAAATAAAAGTACAAATATTTAGTATCGCCGCATCCGTAACGACCCGCCCTATAAAACTCTCCCACTGGTTAACCCCTTTAGTGAACCCCTTAAAAAAAAACAAAAAAAATGCTTTATCATCATACCGCCGAACAAAAAGTGGAATAACACGCAATCAAAAAGACGGATATAAATAAATATGGTACTGCTGAAAACATCATCTTGTCCTGCAAAAAACAAGCCGTGATACAGCATCATCAGCAAAAAAATAAAAAAGTTATAGCTCAGGCTAAAAGTGATGCGAAAATAATTATTTTTTATATAAAATAGTTTTTATTGTATAAAAGCGTCAAAACACAAAAAATGATATAAATGAGGTATCGCTGTAATCGTACTGACCCAAAGAATAAAACTGCCTTATCAATTTTTCCACACCCGGAACAGTATAAATGCCCCCCCAAAAGAAATTCATGAATTGCTGGTTTTTGTTCATTCTGCCTCCCAAAAATCAGAATAAAAAGCGGTCAAAAAATGTCATGTGCCTGAAAATGGTAACAATAAAACCGTCAATTCCTCTCATAAAAAGCAAGACCTTACATGACTCTGTGGGCCAAAATATGGAAAAATTATAGTTCTCAAAATGTGGTGATGCAAAAACTTTTTTGCAATAAAAAGCGTCTTTTAGTGTGTGACAGCTACCAAACATAAACCCTGATATAAAAACCAACTATAAATAGTAAAACCAACCCCCCTTTATCACCCCTTTAGGTAGGGAAAAATAATAAAATTAAAAAAAGTATTTATTTCTATTTTCCCATTAGGGTTGGGGCTAAAATTAGGGTTGGGGCTAAAGTTAGGGTTGGGGCCAAAGTTAGGGTTAGGGCTAAAGTTAGGGTTAGGGTTGTGGCTAAAGTTAAGGTTGGGGCTAAAGATAGGGTTAGGGTTGGGGCTAGAGTTGGGTTAAGGGTTTGGATTAGGGTTACGGTTGGGGTTAGGGTTAGAGGTGTGTTAGGGTTAGGTTTGTGGTTAGGGTTGGGATTAGGGTTAGGGGTGTGTTGGGGTTAGGGTTGGAGTTAGAATTGGGGGGTTTTTACTGTTTAGGCAGATATGGGGGCTCTCTAAGCGCGACATGGTGTCCGATCTCAATTCCAGCCAATTTTGGTATGAAAATGTCAAATGGCGCTCCTTCCCTTCCAAGCTCTGCCATGCGCCCAAATATATATATATATTTTTTTTTTCATGCGCCCAAATAGTGGTTCCCCCCACATATGGGGTATCAGTGTACTCAGGACAAATTGGACAACAACTTATGGGGTCCAATTTCTCCTCTTACCCTTGGGAAAATAAAAAATTGGGGAGAAAAAGATCATGTTTGTGGAAAAAATATGATTTTTTTTTCACGGCTCTATGTTATAAACCTGTGTGAAGCACATGGGGGTTCAAAGTGCTCACCACACATCTAGATTAGTTCCTTATGGGGTCTAGTTTCCAAAATGTTGTCACTTGTGGGGGGTTTCCACTATTTAAGCATATCGGGGCTCTCCAAAAGCAATATGGCGTTCGATCTCTATTCCGGCCAATTTTGGTTTGAAAAAGTCAAACGGCGCTCCTTCCCTTCCGAGCCCTGCTGTTCACCCAAACAGTGATTTTCCCCCACATATGGGGTATCGGCGTACTCAGGAGAAATTGCACAATAACTTTATCTGTCAATTTTCTCCTTGTACCCTTGTGAAAATAAAAAAATTGTAGAAGATCGTTTTTGTGACTAAAAAGTTAAATGTTCATTTTTTCCTTCCACATTCCAAAAATTCCTGTGAAGCACCTGAAGGGTTAATAAACTACTTGAATGTGGTTTTGAGTACCTTGAGGGGTGCAGTTTTTAGAATGGTGTCACTTTTGGGTATTTTCTGCCATATAGACCCCTCAAAGTGACTTAAAATGTGAGTTGGTCCCTAAAAAAAATGGTTTTGTACATTTTGTTGTAAAAATGAGAAATCGCTGGTCAACTTTTAACCCTTTTAACTTCCTAACAACAAAAAAAAATTTTTTCCAAAATTGTGCTGATGTAAATTAGACATGTGGGAAATGTTATTTATTAACTATTTTGTGTGACATATTTCTCTGTTTTAAGGGCATAAACATTAAAAGTTTGAAAATTGCTAAATTTTCAAAATTTTCTCCATATTTCTGTGTTTTTTAAATAACCATGAAGTACAATACGTGACGAGAAAACAATCTCAGAATCGCCAAGATCTGTTGAAGTGTTCCAGAGTGATAACCTCATAAAGGGACAGTGGACAGAATTGTAAAAGTTGGCCCGGTCATTAACGTGCAAACAACCCTCGGGGGTAAAGGGGTTAACCAGGTATTGGTATTTTTGGCAGTGTGGATAGGTGCCAAGTCCTGCTGATGAATGAAATTTCCATCTCCAAAAAGCTTGTCGGCAAAGGGAAGCATGATTTCATGGTAGACGGCTGCGCTGACTTTGGTCTTGATAAAACACAGTGGACCTACACCAGCAGATGACATGACTCCCCAAACCATCACTGATTGTGGAAACTTCACACTAGACCTCAAGCAGCTTGGATTGTTTGCCTCTTCATTCTTCATCCTGACTCTGGGACCTTGATTTCGAAATGAAATGCAAAATTTGCTTTCATCTGAAAACAACACCTTGGACCACTGAGCAACAGTCCAGTTCTTTTTCTCCTCGGCCCAGGTAAGATGCTTCTGGCATTATCTATTGGTCATCAGTGGCTTGACACAAGAAATGCGACACTTGTAGCCCATGTCCTGGATATGTCTGTGTGTGGTGGCTCTTGAAAAAATGACTCCAGCAGCAGTCCACTCCTTGTGAATCTTCCCCACATTTTTGAATGGCATTTTCTTAACAATCCTTTCAAGGCTGCGGTTATCCCGGTTGCTTTTGCACCTTTTTCTACCACACTTTTTCCTTCCACTCAACTTTCCATTAATATACCTGGCTACAGCACTCTGTGAACAGCCATCTTCTTTAGCAATGACCTTTTGTGGCTTACCATCCTTGTGGAGTGTGTCAATGACTACTTTCTCGACATCTGTCAAGTCAACAGTCCATGATTGTGGACCCTACTGAAACAGACTAAGGGGCTTTTTAAATGCTTAGGAAGCCGTTGCAGATGTTTTTGTTAATTATTCTAATTTACTGAGATAATGACTTTTGGGTTTTCATTGGCTGTAAGCCATAATTATCAAAATTAACAGAAATAAACAATTGAAATAGATCACTCTGTTTATAATATGTGAGTTTCACTTTTTGTATTGAAAAACTGAAATAAATTAACTTTTTGATGATATTCTAATTTTGTGAGAAGCACCTCTATTTACAACCTATCCTTAGAATGGGAAATAAATATCAAATCAGTTAGGATCTAATATCCAGCACCCAACCTGATCATAAATTAGCAGATCCCATGGCGGCATGCATGCAGTGTACACAGCAGGAACACTGCAGCTCTATACACTGTGTAGTAGACATTTTAAGGTACTGCAAATAAGCTCTCATTCACTTCAATGGGTGCAGAGTTGCAGCACATGGAATGCCCACTACAAATTATGATGCTTGTGGAGACACGGGGGGTCAACAGGTGCTCTAGTCTGCTAGCCAAAATCACATGGATCAGCGCTCATCCCAACGAATGCCTGCTCTCCTTTTACTGTGGGCATAATACTAAGACAACACAGGGTGAGGTAAAACTGTGGCAATACTTTATTGAACCACAAAACAGGCAAATAACACACAAAACAGTCCCAGCAAAATGTCCATGATTGAGCAAAATGACAGTCTCACCCTTCCTCTGACATGCCGGGATAAGAGCAGCTGTGACTTCAGAGCTTCAAGGTCAGACTAGCTCCACCTGTGGCACACGAAGAGGAGGTAACGACAAGCTTAAGAAGCTGAAATTCCATTGAGGTTCGAGGCCAGGTGACCGGAGGGTCACAATCTGGCTTCTCCGAACATTTTAACCCCTAAGAGATGATGGCTTCAACACCGCCGAGGAGCAAGAGGCTTTGTCCATATTGGAAACATTGGAGAGGGAGAGCCTCCCCAGCATTACAGGTACCTTCCCCACTTCTGTCTACCCCAAGTCCACCACCTTCCCCCCCTTCTCTCTGTGTCCACAGGTTGAGATATTTAATAGACTTGTCTTAGAAGATTTTAAAGCAATTCCAAAACAATGGAGGGGCGATAACCTCACCCGTGCGCAGAGAGAAGCATTGAAGCAATTGAGGTCCCTATGGGATGTAGTTATCAAACCAGCTGATAAGGGGGGGGAACGTGGTGGTTTGGCCAGTGGAGAAGTACGAAAGGGAAGCTCATAGACAGCTTAGAGATAGGGAGGCATATACTCTCCTCCCCAATAATCCCGCTGGGACTTTTTCCAGTGCTCTTGTTTTGATTTTGGAGGAGGCTTTCAGTTTGGGTATTATCCCTAAAAAAGTCCTTGATGGTTTAACTGTGGTATGTCCGGTGGTTCCCACCTTCTATTTATTGCCTAAGGTCCACAAGAATCCACTGGAACCCCCGGGCGTCCTATTGTCTCTGGCGTAGGAGGGCTATGTGATCCAATTTGTAAATTTATCGAGCACTATTTGCATCCTATTGTGAAGGATGCCCTCCTATGTCAGGGACACTACGGACATCCTTAGGAAGATAGACATCTGACCTTGGAACCAGACATGACCCTGGTGACGGCCACGTGGAGTCCCTGTACACCAGCATCAAACATGACGACGGATTGCGAGCAGTACAATTTTTTCTTGACATGGGTGACCTGGACCCTCCTCTGCGTGCCCTGGTCATGGAATTGTTAGAGTTTATTCTTACTCATAATTATTTTACTTTCAAAGATAAATTTTATTTACAGAAACGCGGTACGGCGATGGGGTGGCATGCGCGCCGTCCTATGCTAACCTCTTCCTAGGGCTCTGGGAGAGGGATTTGTTTGGTGACGGCACGCGTGCCTCCTCATCCCATGTGATTTGTTGGTATAGATATATCGACGATATTTTGTTTATTTGGCAGGGTCCTGAGTCTGCCCTTCATGAATTCATCGGAGTGCTTAATGCAAACGAACTAAATATTAAATTAACTCATAAATCCTCACGAACCAGTATTGAATTTTTGGACATCAAAATTGTGGTTTTGGGTGATGGCACAGTGCTGACGGACATCTTCCGTAAGGAGACGTCCGTTAATGCATTATTACATGCATCATCAGCACATACATCAGCAACTATTCGTGCCATCCCAACGGGCCAATTTCTCAGGATGAAACGCATTTGCGCGACCGATGAGTTTTTTGAGGGACAGTCTAGGGACCTTTCTCGGCGGGGATACAGCAGAAGAACTATCAAAAGGGGTTACTTGAGGGCCAAAAGCACACCTCGTAACCAACTTCTAGGTACTAGTCATAAACAAAGAGATTTGAATTCACCCATTAGATTTATATCTACTTTTAACAACAGATGGTCACAAATAAGGCAAATTCTAACTAAACATTGGCCTGTACTTCGCTCAGACCCTATACTTAGGGACCTTTTACCTGATCGTCCACTTCTTACAGCCAGGAGGTCCCCAAACTTGAAGGACCTTCTGGTTAGAAGCCATTACGTGGCTAATCCGTAGACTTATTTTGGTGCTGGTGTACAGAAACAGGGCTGTTTCCCATGTGGTTCATGTCTGGCTTGCAGGAACATCTATCGGGCATCCACCTTTGGCGATATGGGTGGGGGTGGGAACTACCGGATCAGACAATACATCTCTTGCAGCACATGTTTTGTTGTATACTTAGCCACTTGCCTGTGTGGCTTGAGTTATGTGGGCTTGACCTCGCGAGAATTCCGCATTAGGGTGAGGGAGCATATTTGTGACATCAATGCCACCAAAGAAGCAGTGGACACTAGTGCCCTCAAGACTATCCCTCGACATTTCCGGCTGTATCATAAATGCAACCCAACTGGCCTCAAATTTGTTGGCATTGATCGGATACGCACTGGCGTCAGGGGCGGTGACTTGAAACGCATCCTGGCGCAGCTGGAATGTCGATGGATCACGAATTTGGACACAATGTCCCCCAGGGAACTAAATGAGAAGCTGTCCTATGCTTGTTTTTTGTAGATCAAATTCTTGGGCTCTCCGTTTTCCTTTGTTTTTTAATTGTGTGCTGTTTTTAACATATGCGTTTTATGTTCACAGAAACAATTCAATATATTCTTGTGCTTTATTCTGTTCACATGCCCATGGTTGAATCATCGGAATGAAGACCCATGTGTCATCCATGCTGTGGAGGCTCCATAGGACTGATTCAAGGAACTATCATCCTACTTTTGTTTTTTTTTTGTTTTTTTGTCCTTTGTTTTGTGTCATATAGCGAATTATATGGTGTTATGGGTTATGACCTAATCGTTAGTGAGGCACGCACATTGCTATATGACATACATTATATTGATTTTATATTATGATGTTAATCTTTACTGACCCATATGATGTGTTATTAATTCTGAGGATGTGATATATTTTTTTGATCTGCTTAGAGTTCTGAACACTCGTAGAATGATAATTGTCACTAGTACTAATTATAATCATATGGGTCGTAATATGATGACTCCTGCTTCACATATTTTCTCTTTTTTTTGTGGGTTGGCAATTTCTGCCATGCTCGCTCATTTTCAGTCCTGTATCCCAGTGTGGAGATATTGGGCCCCTTTTCCCTACCTTTGCCACCAACAAAGATGCCTTCCGCTGGGGTGCGCATGCGCGCGCGGCATTAGCGGCCCGTTTCACTGAAGGCCTCCACAAAGATGGCGGTGGGGTCCCTGACGTCACAGGAAGTTTTTCCTTGACCCACACCGTCATCGGAGGGCCGGAAGTGACACGGACGCCGCTTTTGTGTCGGCGCCCACATGCGCTGCTCCCCAGTGGATAACTTCTTTCACCTGTGCATTCCTCCCTATATATACGCGATCAGGACCGCATTCCACACTGCCCCCCGAGGAAGCTAGAGAAAGCGAAACATGCGTCGGGGCACGTACCTGGTACCGCACATTTTCCCGATATGGGTAAGCACGTCCGCACTTTACTCTTTATTACATATGGCACTCTGTAGGAGACATTGATTTTATACATATCAATTCTTTTGCCATTAGTATTTTGTGATCCCCCTGTGGATCTTGAGCAGTGGGCGCTGTGGTTCAGCATGTGATCATATACTTCTTTGATCGTCACTGGAGGCATAATTCATTATTACTAGCTTTACTTTACATTGCCTCCTTTCTCCAACATCCTTTTTTGCTGACAGTCAGTGCCCACCCTCCGCAGTGTGTATACACATATATACATATTGTGACTCACTTCCTTTTCTGGTTAATCCAGGGGGAGTATACAGAGTTTAGTGTGCCATTTAATGTGCTCCAGGTTCTTTATTTGCTCTGTCACCATTATATCTTCACCTTTGTATACTAATTGTTGTGAAAGTTTTTTATGTGTTTTCTCAATAAAATTGTTGTTTTATTTAACACTTTTGTATTCTATTTGGGCTGGATGCTCTGATTTTCTTGTGAGACTTGACCATGTAGGGAGTTGCCCTGTTCCCACTTCTGGAACAATGTTTACACATGTCACCCATGGTTTTGGTTTAAATAATCAAATTATGATGCTTGTGGAGACACGGGGGGTCAACAGGTGCTCTAGTCTGCTAGCCAAAACCACGTGGATCAGCGCTCATCCCAACGAATGCCTGCTCTCCTTTTACTGTGGGCATAATACTAAGACAACACAGGGTGAGGTAAAACTGTGGCAATACTTTATTGAACCACAAAACAGGCAAATAACACACAGAACAGTCCAAGCAAAATGTCCATGATGGTGCAAAATTACAGAGTCTCACCCTTCCTCTGACATGCCAGGATAAGAGCAGCTGTGACTTCAGAGCTTCAAGGTCAGACTAGCTCCACCTGTGGCACACAAAGAGGAGGTAACGACAAGCTTAAGAAGCTGAAATTCCATTGAGGTACGAGGCCAGGTGGCTTCCCCGAACATCTCCATGGAGCCAGGTGGCTGGTGGGTCCCAATCCTGGCTTTCCCAAATGTACCCATGGGATTCAGGTGACCGGTGGGTCCAATCCTGACTACTCCAAACGTATCCAAGGGTTTAGTGATGGTCAATAGAGCAGATCTGTATTCTTTCAGCCGGGGACATGGTTCCCAAAGCTGGTATCCTGTAGAATGTCAAATCTGTGTCCCTCGTGATTGAGCCCTTTAATGTGTTCCTGGCTGTGGTTTTGTAAAGAGTCTCTGGTTCTTTGGATCTCTAGATCTCTTGGATGTCTTGTTACAGAGGTATATCCCCTTTTTATAGTTCACAACTATTGTCCTTCAAATTATAATCCACAGGTCAAGGAGGAGGGGTGATCAGGTTAACCTGCATTGTTTTGATTATAGTTTATCCTTTAATGTTTTCATGTAAACAAACTGTATGACCTGGTATAATGTGTAATCAACAGATCAGCAAACATCATTGTTCAGTGACCCTGCATTCCTCTTTTGCAAAGATAACAGTACAATAAACTGTAGGAGCTGATAAAAGAGGTAAATAACAACCATTCATCAATTTACAAATATCACTTCAACTTACAAAAATGTCAACTTAAAGATAACAGTCTATGCCTCCTGGTTTACTGAAAATAGACGTAGATAATTAAGATTAAATGCTGTGTCGTCTTATTGCTTCCCCATCTTAATTAGCCAGGTGTAATAGGATTCCGATCATCCTCCACTCATCGGAGACAGTAAATCAGCATGTCTTTAAGCACAGGCACCTTCATGAGAACAAAACTTTGTATCATCCAATTTCCTCAAAGCATATTCCATGTCTTCCTTGCTAATAAACTCCACATGTAATTGACAAGAACCAACTTGTATCCACTGCGTCCACATATGGCGTCTACACGCCGTGGTTCCTGGATTAAATCCAACCGAGTATCAGTGGCCTGGTATTCAATCTGTCGAAGCTTGAAAAGCTCATGTAGTTGATGTTTCTTGTTGCAGTTATACTTCCAGTATGATCTTCATCTAAAGGCAGAGCTGGTGGGTTTGGACATAGTGGCGCCCAAAACCTGCTGTGTATGCCTCATCTGTTGTCTGCTTGGTCTGTCAGTATGCCTTCGTGGTCATGGAGCCCTTGGACATTGTCTTCGAACATCAGTCCTCTGCAGATCCCCGATTCTGCTCGCTGAGTAGTATCCCATCAGTGCCACCAATATGTGGAGACACAAGTGGTCAGCGGGTGCTCTAGTCTGCTAGCCGAAACTGAATGGACCAGGGCACATTCCACCGAACGCCAACACTTTTACCGTGGGCGTAATACTAAGACAACACAGGATGAGAGTAAAACTTTGGAAATACTTTATTGAACCACAAAACAGGCAAATAACACATAGAGCTGTCCCAGCAAAATACCCAACATGGTGCAAAATTACAGTCTCACCCTTCCACTGACTCACCGGGATAAGAGCAGCTTTGACTTCAGAGTTACCAGGGCTGACTACCCCCACCTGTGGCAAGCACAGAGAGGAGGTGACAATAAGCTTAGGAAGCTGAGAGTTCATTGAGTTACAAGACCAGGTGACCGGAGGGTCACAACCTGACTTCTCCGAACATCTCACTGGAGCCAGGTAACTGGTGGGTTCCAACCCTGGATTTCCCAAACGTATTCATGGGGCTCAGGTGACCGGTGGGTCCCAATCCTGACCTCCCAAATGTATCCATGGTTAAATAATCAATGAAGCAGATATGAATTCTTTCAGCCGGGGCCATGGTCACCTAAGCTGGCATCCTCTAGAATGTCAAATCTGTGTCCCTTGTGATCGAGCCATGATCATAACGCTATTCTGTAGAATGTTCCTGGCTGTGGTTTGTGAAGAGTCTCTGGTTCTTTGGATCTCTGGATCTTTTGGATTCTTTGTACAGAGGCATATCCCCTTTTTATAGTTCACAACTATTGTCCTTCAAACCATAACCCACAGGTCAAGGGGAAGGGGTAATGAAGTTATCCTGCATTTGACTATTTATAGTTTATCCTTCAATGTTTACAAGTCAACAAACTGCATGGTCTGGTATAATGTGTAATCAACATATCAGCAAACATCATAGTTTAGTGACCCTGCATCCCTGTTTTGCAAAGATAACAGTATAATAAACTGTAGGAGCCAATATAAGAGGTAAATAACAACCAGTCAATTTACAAATATCAATTCAATCTACAAGAAGAGTCAACATAAATATAACAGTCTATGCATCTGTCACGGTTCCACCCCTCAGTGTGTCTGGTATGCAGTTTCTGGCAGCTTGGCTGTCCAATCTGGTATAGAGGTGTGCTCAGGGTCGGCTCCAGGTTTTCATGGGCCCCGGGTGAAAGTGTCTCAAAGGGCCTCTTTAAGGCTATGTGCACACGTTCGGAATTGCCGCGGAAATTTCCGCGGCAATCCCGCAACTCCTCGCCGTGGGAAATACGCATTTTATTGGTATGCATATTCCCGCTAAAAACTAGCGTTTTGCAAGCGTAATTAGCTTGCAAAATGCTAGCGTTTTCCAAGCGATCTGTAGCATCGCTTGGAAAACTGATTGACAGGTTGGTCACACGAGTCACACATAGTGTTTGACAAGTGTGACCAACTTTTTACTCTTGATGCCTCCTATGCCGCATCAATAGTAAAAAGATCTAATGTTAAAAAATAATAAAAAAAATAAAAAATCATGATATTCTCACCTTCTGGCGGCCCCCGCAATGCTCCTGGCAACTCCCGTTCCCAGTGATGCCTGGCGACAATGACCCCAGATGACATAGCATCACACGAGACCGCTACGTCATCTAGGGTCATTGTCGCAAGGCATCACTGGGAACGGGAGTTGTCGGGAGCGTCGCTGAGGAGCGGGAAAGCTGCGGGGGCCGCCGGAAGGTGAGAATATCACAATTTTTTATTTTAATTATTGTTTTAACAGGGATATGGTACCCAGGGCCTGGAGGAGAGTCTCCTCTCTTCCAGACCCTAGGTACAATCCACACATGAACCGCTCACTTTGCGCATGGTGGGCATAGCCCCATGCGGAAAGTAAGTGGTTCAATGCATTCCTATGCCGGCGGAATCACCGCGATTCTGCAAAAAGAATGAATGTGTTTTTTTCCATGATGCATTTTTTTCAAGGAAAAAAATGCAGCATGTGCACAAAAATTGCGGAATGCATTCTAATAATAGGATGCTTAATGCATGCGTTTTTTTAGCATTTTTGCAGCGGAATACCACCGCAAAAACGCTAAAAAAAGCGAAAATTCCTGAACGTGTGCACATAGCCTAACACATACCACAATTCATGATGCACAGATACAGCAGAGAAATATAGGTATAGTACCATGCCAAACATTTCACATACTTCATACATTACATGAGTGATATCTATTGTAAATTCTACAATAGCTCAAAAGACAAACAGTATAGTCATCCATACAGTATTATGGGCACCAAATAGTGCTCTGTTATGAATGTGCTAGAGATGGGTTCTGAGCAGAGGCTCCCTCCGGTGGTTACAGACAGTACTGAACCTTTCAGCGAGGAGTGGCAATCAGGGATCACGGACTGGTCTGATATAAGGGAGGTTCCCTCCCATGATGGTTGCCGGTGATCAATTGATCTTGTCTCAATTGTGGTTCCTGGTTCATTTTGAAGTTTGCTGGAGTCTTGCCTGCATCTCCTGCTGTCAGATAAGATATTTTTTGCTTTTCTTTTTCTGCTTGCTTTTTGCATTGTTTTCTGCATGTTTGTGGAGGTCAGCCAGGTCCCCTCCTGGGGCCTGAGCTCCTCACAGTTTATTGCAGCCACTGTTGTTGGCTCATTTGCTTTTTTCTGTTTTTTCAGCGGCTGCGGCTTGGTTTTTGTTCACACTGAGATCTGATGTAGTGGGTGGCGAGATCGTGTGATCTCAGTATTTTTGTAATCAGAATTGTTGGATTTTTGTAGGGTTTTCTGGGTTGCAGAAAGTAATCTCTCCTGTCCTATCCTATTTAGTCAGCTTGTGACCCCAGCGTTTGCTCAGTCAATTTTCTGCCTATGTTTGTATTTTCATCTTGTCTAACCACCATTATATGTTTGGGGGCTTCCTATTTTCCTTGGGGATCTGCTCCGGGGCAGATAGCTTTCATCTTTCTGCCTTTAGTTGTAGTTATCTCTCAGGCTGTGACGAGGCGTCTAGGATCAACGAAGGAACGCTCCACGGCTACCTCTAGTTGTGTCGTTAGTTTAGGAATCTGCAACCCATCAGTTACCAACATCTCAGGTGTTCGGCTGCCCTGCTGTTGTTCCTGTCCTCCTCAGCTACCGAAACATAACAGTATCACCGGCCATAACTGAAAATTATATGGTACTCACAGAAGGGAAAAATAGTGTGGAAAGAAAAAAGTTGTCAGAGTTGTCAGAGATTTTTTTTTTCTGTCTATTGCATTTTTTCCCTCTTTTTCTCTGGGTGCTGAGGAGGATTTTTTTTTTCTCTCAATGGAGTTTGCACAGTTGCCTGGCCGTGTGGATCAGCTTGCCACTGAGGTTCGGAGTATTGCTACCTATCTTACTGGGTTGCCTTTTGTGGAACCTAGGATTCCCATGCCAGATTTGTTTTTGGGGATCGGGCTAAATTTCTGAATTTCAAAAATAACTGTAAGTTGTTTTTTGCCTTAAAGCCTAAGTCCTCAGGTAACGCAGCACAGCAGGTTCAAATTGTCATCTCTCTCCTGCGCGGCGATCCTCAGGATTGGGCTTTTTCCCTGACACCTGGGGATCCTGTTTTGAATGATATTGATGCATTTTTTTCTGGCTCTGGGGTTATTGTATTATGAACCTAATGTCACTGATCAAGCTGAAAAGACCTTGTTGGCATTAAATCAGGGTCTAGAAAACGCTGAGTTGTACTGTCAGAAATTCCGAAAGTGGGCAGTCCTGACCAAATGGAATGATGATGCTTTGGCAGCCCTTTTTCGGAAGGGGCTGTCAGAGAATGTAAAGGATGTTATGGTGGGATTCCCTGCTCCCTCTGGTCTCAATGATTCTATGTCATTGGCTATTCAAATTGACAGACGTTTGCGTGAGCGCAGAGGTATGCGTGAGATAGTGTTGCCTTGTGAGCCAGCTTCTGAGCCCATGCAGTGTGATAGAGTGACTTCTGGGGCTCAGCGTCATGAGTTTTGAAAGCGCAATGGGTTATGTTTCTACTGTGGTGATGCCTATCATGCTATTTCAGTCTGCCCTAAGCGGGGAAGACGTTTTGCACACTCAGTTGTCTTGGGTAGTGTTCAGACTAAATTTCTGTTGACTGTTACCCTGATTTGCTCCCTGTCCACATTTTCTGCTCAGACTTTTATTGATTCACGAGCAGCTATTAACCTGATGGATTTTGACTTGCCAAACGTTGTGGGTTTCCCATGATACCCCTGCGAAAGTCTATTCCCCTACTGGGCATTGATTCTACCTCTTTGGCGGAGAATAAACCCCAGTTTTCTACTCAGGTTATAATGAGGGTTGAACCAGATCATCAGGAGAGTTGCAAATTTCTGGTGCTGTATAATCTGCATGACATTATTGTACTAGGTTTCCCTTGGTTACAGTCTCATAATCCTGTTTTGGATTGGAAATCTGTGTCTGTGACCAGTTGGGGCTGCCAATGTGTTAATGCCGACACTCCTGTTTTTTCTGCTTCTCCCAAGTCTCAGGATGTTCCTGACTTTTTGACTGATTTTTCGGATGTATTTACTGAAAGTAAATCTGCATCTTTGCCCCCTCACAGGAGCTACGATTGCGCTATTGAATTAGTGCCTGGTGGTAAATTTCCTAAAGGTCGCCTTTTTAACTTGTCTGTACCTGAACACAATGCTATGCGATCTTATATCAAGGAGTCATTGGAGAAGGGTCATATCAGACCATACTCTTCACCCTTGGGTGCCGGTTTTTTCTTTGTGGCCAAAAAGGATGGTTCATTGAGGCCGTGTATTGATTATCGTCTCTTGAATAAGATCACTGTGAAGTATCAATATCCGTTACCCTTGATTTCTGACCTGTTTTCCAGGGTGAAAAGTGCTAGTTGGTTTACCAAGCTTGACCTCAGGGGGGCGTATAACCTTATTCGCATTAAGCACGGGGATGAATGGAAGACGGCGTTTAATACCCCAGAGGGGCATTTTGAGTACCTAGTGATGCCCTTTGGGCTCGCTAATGCTCCTTCCGTCTTCCAATCCTTCATGAATGATATTTTCAGGGATTTTGTGGATAAATTTCTGATTGTTTATTTGGATAATATCTTGATTTTTTCTAATGACTGGGACTCTCATGTGAAACATGTTCGGACTGTGTTCCAGATTTTGAGAGAGAATGCACTGTATGTGAAGGGATCAAAGTGTCTTTTTGGCGTACAGAAGGTCTCATTTCTGGGATTCATTTTGTCTCCGTCTGTTATTGAAATGGACCCGGTCAAGGTTCAAGCCATCTGTGATTGGGTCCAACCTACTTCATTAAAGACTCTTCAGAGATTTTTGGGTTTTGCCAATTTTTATCGTAAATTTATTGGTAATTTCTCCGGTATTGTTAAACCATTGACTGATTTGACCAAAAAGGGTTCTGATGTGGTGAATTGGCCTCCTGAGGCAGTCTCTGCGTTTCAGGAACTTAAGCAGAGATTCACTTCTGCTCCTGTTCTACGGCAGCCTGATGTTTCTCTACCATTTCAGGTGGAGGTTGATGCCTCTGAAATTGGGGCAGGTGCCGTTTTGTCCCAAAGAGATCCAGAGACCTCTAAGAGTAACCCTTGTGCCTTTTTCTCTCGAAAATTTTCTCCAACTGAACGTAATTATGACGTGGGTAATCGGGAGTTATTGGCCATGAAGTGGGCCTTTGAAGAGTGGAGACATTGGCTGGAAGGAGCCAAACATCAGGTGGTGGTCCTCACGGACCATAAGCATCTGGTTTATCTCGAATCAGCCAAGCGACTTAATCCTACACAGGCCAGGTGGGCCTTGTTTTTCACACGTATTAATTTTGTGGTTTCTTTTCTTCCTGGCACTAAGAATGTTAAGGCGGATGCCCTCTCAAGGAGTTTCTTTGCGGACTCTCCTGAGTTATCTGATCCTACTGTTATTTTGAAAGAGGGTGTAGTTCTTTCCGCCATCTCGCCCAATTTGAGACTGGCCTTGGAAGGGTGTCAGGAGGATAAACCTGAGCGCTGCCCTATTGGGAAATTGTTTGTCCCAGACCAGTGGAAGAAGAGTGTGATGTCTGAGATTCATTGTTCCGCGTTGGCTGGTCATCCCAGGATTTTTGGTACCAGAGACTTGGTGAGTCAGTCCTTTTGGTTGCCTACTTTGTCTCGTGACGTCAGGGAATTTGTGCAGTCCTGTGGGACTTGCTCTCGCTCCAAGCCTTGCTCTCGCTCTAGTGGTTTGTTAATGCCATTACCTGTGCCCAAGAGGCCATGGACCCATATCTCTATGGATTTTATTTCCGACCTCCCTGTTTCTCAGAGAATGACCGTTATCTGGGTAATCTGTGATAGGTTTTCCAAGATGATATATCTTGTGCCATTACCTAAGTTACCTTCCTCCTCCGAATTGGTGCCTTTGTTCCTTCAGCACGTGGTTCGGTTACACGGCATTCCTGAGAACATTGTGTCTGACAGAGGAGTCCAGTTTGTTTCCAGATTTTGGAGGACATTTTGTTCTAAACTTGGTGTTCAATTATCTTTCTCCTCTGCTTTTCATCCTCAGACCAATGGACAAACCGAGAGAACAAACCAGACCTTGGAGACTTATTTGAGATGTTTTGTGTTTGCTGGTCAAGATGACTGGGTCTCTTTTTTGCCTTTGGCTGAGTTTGCTCTTAATAGCTCTGCCACCTTGATGTCTCCATTTTTCTGCAATTTTGGGTTTCACCCTCGATTTTCTTCGGGACAGGCGGAGGCTTCTGTCTGTCCGGGTGTTGACTCTGTTGTGGAGCGAATGCAGCAGATTTGGGACCAAGTAGTGGAGAGGTTGTCTCTCTCTCAGGAGAAGGCCCAACGGTTTGCCAACCGGCATAGGACTGATGGTCCTCGGTTTAAAGTGGGGGACTTGGTTTGGTTGTCCTCAAGAAAATATCCCTATGAGGGTTGCATCTCCAAAGTTTAAGCCCAGGTTCATTGGACCTTATAAGATCATGGAGATTCTTAATCCTGTTTCCTTCCGTTTGCTTCTTCCAGGGATATTTAAGATCCATAACGTGTTCCATAAGTCCTTATTGAAGAGGTTTGTCAAGCCAGTGGTTCCTATGGCTGCGCCTCCTGACCCTGTTTTGGTTGAGGGTAATCTGGAGTATGTGGTTCAGAAAATATTGGATTCTTGTTTTTCTAGACAGAAACTCCAGTATTTGGTTAAGTGGAGAGGTTATGGTCAGGAGGACAATTCTTGGGTGTTTGCTTCGGACATCCATGCTAGGAGACTGATCCATGCCTATCACCGAGCTCATCCTGATTGACCTGGTTGCACAAGTGAGGGTTCGGTGACCCCTCCTCAAGGGGGGGGTACTGTTATGAATGTGCTAGAGATGGTTTCTGAGCAGAGGTTCCCTCTGGTGGTTACAGACAGTACTGAACCTTTCAGCGAGGAGTGGCAATCAGGGATCACGGACTGGTCTGATATAAGGGAAGTTCCCTCCCATGATGGTTGCCGGTTATCAATTGTTCTTGTCTCAATGTGGTTCCTGGTTCATTTTGTAGTTTGCTGGAGTCTTGCCTGCATCTCCTGCTTTCAGATAAGATATTTTTGCTTTTCTTTTTGTGCTTGCTTTTTGCATTGTTTTCTGCACGTTTGTGGAGGTCAGCCAGGTCCCTTCCTGGGGCCTGAGCTCCTCACAGTTTATTGCAGCCACTGTTGTTGGCTCGTTTGCTTTTTTCTGTTTTTTCAGCGGCTGCGGCTTGGTTTTTGTTCACACTGAGATCTGATGTAGTGGGTGGCGAGATCGTGTGATCTCAGTATTTTTGTAATCAGAATTGTTGGATTTTGTAGGGTTTTCTGGGTTGCAGAAAGTAATCTCTCCTGTCCTATCCTATCTAGTCAGCTTGTGGCCCCAGCGTTTGCTCAGTCAATTTTCTGCCTATGTTTGTATTTTCATCTTGTCTAACCGCCATTATATGTTTGGGGGCTTCCTATTTTCTTGGGGATCTGCTCCGGGGCAGATAGCTTTCATCTTTCTGCCTTTAGGTGTAGTTATCTCTCAGGCTGTGACGAGGCGTCTAGGATCAACGTAGGAGCGCTCCACGGCTACCTCTAGTTGTGTCATTAGTTTAGGAATCTGCAACCCATCAGTTACCAACATCTAAGGTGTGCGGCTGCCCTGCTGTTGTTCCTGTCCTCCTCAGCTACCGAAACATAACAGTGCTCCATGCAGAATAATGAGTCCCATGTATTGCTCCATACAGTATAATGAGCTCCATATATTGCTTCATACAGTATTATGGTCACCACATAGAGCTCCATACAGAATAATGAGCCCCATACAGTATAATGCTCCATATATAATGGACCCTATAAGATGCTCCATATATAATAGGCCCCATATGATGTTCCATATTTAATGGGCCCCATATGATGTTCCATATATAATGGGCCCCATATGATGCTCCAGTATATGATGGGCCCCATATATAATGCCTCAGTGCATGATGGGCCACATATAATGCTTCATATATAATGGACCTATATATGATACTCCAGCATATTATGGGCCCCATATAATGCTCCATATATAATGGGCCCCATATATGATGCTCCAGTGTATGTTTGGCCCCATATAATGCTCCATATATAATGGGCCCCATATATGATGCTCCAGTGTATGATAGGCCCCATGTAATGCTCCATATATGATGATCCAGTGTATGATGGGTTCCCTATATGATGTTCCAGTGTATGATGGTCCCCATATATGACACTAAAGTGTACGATGGGCCCCACATGATGGTCTCCATATATTGCGCCAAACATAACAAAAAAAAATGAAATTCTCACCTCTCCTCACTGGCCACTGCTCTGCTTGAGGCACCGGCCCCCGGTACTGGCACAGGCACCGGGCCCCCATAGCATGCCGGTGTCCCCGACTGTGAGTGGGCCCCCCGCCTGCTCAGGGCCCCGGCACTTGCCTGGGTGCTGACGCCGGCCCTGGGTGTGCTGAAGCTGTCAGTACTTTGATTGATAGCTTGGCCATCCAATCTGGTACAGGGGCATGATGAGCTGTCAGTGTGTTGATTGACAGCTTGACTATCCAATCTGAAACTGAGGCGTCGGCTGTCTCCATGTGTTCATTATTCCAGTTAATGCCCATGCTTCTTAACTGAGCTGTGTCTCCCAGAACTCTGCCAGACTTAGCTTGAAAGGTTTGTGCTTCATGTGCGTTGAGTTCTGTTTGATGTGTTGCCTGATCTTGGACTTCATTCCGACCCTCCGTCCCTTCAACTCTGATCTGTTATCCTCCCGGTACTCTGACCTCGGAATGTTACCTGACTATGCTTTTGCCTCTTCCCTCGGTTTATGATGTACCTTCCTGGCTTCTGACCTTGGACTTCTTGACCACTCTGACTCACTGCTTGGCCATGAGAAGTGGCTAACATCACAGCCTCCTGGCTTACTGAAAATTGATGTCTGGATAATTAAGATTAAATGATGTGTTGTGCCAGTGACATATTGTTCTGGTTCTATACATTGCTTATCCCTTTCTACTGCTGAACCTACAAACATCTCATTAGTGGGGTAATAGGAAATAAATGCCTACTGGTCTGATATTGACCTATCCTAGATGACCTATCTAAATCATGCACAACCTCTTTAAAGGAAATCTGTCAGTGGATTTTTGTTTTAAAATCTGAGGACAGCATGAGGTAGTAGTTAAAACAGAATTCAACAATGTGTCACTTATCAAGTTGTGTGCTGTGCTTTACAGTGAAAGTTTTATTACTAGGACATTATCACTGCCAGGTCTGATGTGCACTCGACTTCAAGTCCCACTCCACCCCTTGCTGTGATGAGCAGCTCACTGTCTATAGACATTGTATATACAGAGCCTGATGTGGGCAGGGTTAGTTTTCTCAGCTCTGCTGCATTGCTAAGTCTAAAAAGTCTAAAAACTCTGATTGTGTCAGAATGGCTGCACCCAGTAAACTGGCTCAAAATGTGCAACCCTTAGACCATTAGATAATCATATAGCAAATAAATATAACTTTTAATAATGCAATTAAAAAATGCTATAAACCCCTCTGCATATTATCATTGGGCATACTAATTTCCTTTGCATGCAAATCTACATTCTGTTGTTTTGCTTAGTAAATTCATGCTACTATTTCATGTGTTTTATGCACTTGCACTTTTTGGGCACTTTTTTATAGCGTTTTTTAATCGCATTTTTAAAGGTTATATTTTATTGTAAAGAATGGTAGAGTCACGCAAAGTAAACACCTATGAAGATAATGTAATGGAGAAAATGTTTACTGGGGGTAATTGTACTGTGACTATCAACAGCATAAAAACACTGGAGAAATTGATAGAATAGTTGCACGTAGCCCAACATAGTACTTGGACTTTGCCCAGCTGCGGATAACGGTCACGGTACAATCAAATACATAAAATCACTGAAGAAAGAGGATTTAAACAATTGCACTCTTTGCCCAACTTGGTAATTGTGCTTAGCCTAGCTGAAAGAAAGGGGTGGGAAGGGGTAAGAAATGAGTATTAAATTTCAGTAGGAAGCGGCACCTATGAATGGAGGTCTGTAAAAAAATGATAATTAGTCATAGAACAAGGGTTAATAGTAGAACAAGGGTTAATAACCCCAACACATTCTTCTGCAATGTATGGAATACAAATACCTGCAAGATATTATGAGGTTAATGGTTATATACCTAGAATTAGCAATTGCCTCACCAGGCTATATAGAGTCCAAATGAGTTGTTAATATTGTCCAGATGAGGGGTTAATAGTCCTGATTCCTGTATGATACAGGCACCGTGAGGCCACAAATGAACCTTGAATGAGATAGTGGCATATAGTATATAGAACTGACTCCTGGAGTCTGAGGGAGCTGCCCCGGCCGGTGGCAGCTCCTCAGTAGCGGGTTAAATCACCCGGTCACAAACCTGCGTGCTGTAGGTGGTTACCTTGCGCAGGGCCGGTGTGAAGATAAAGACCGCAGGCTCTCTGTTTAGCTACAAGCGGCACTGCTTCCAGCAGTGTCATGTGTGCATCGCCACGAAGATCGTCGCGGTTGCACATTCTGACTTCTCACAGCTGAGTTGCTGTTTCTTTGTGTTTGGCAGTTAGGGAGTTAATTCTGTCTGTGCTCAGTTCTGGGAATGGGTGCAGTCTCTCCCGGCTGCAATTAATTATTTGTTGATTGGTTTCCTTTAAATCTCTGGTTGTCTGTTTGGGAGTTGCCAGTGAAATTCTTCATGCAGACCACAGATAGGATTGTATCTGTATAGACTTAAAGTTAAAGAGCTCCTTAGTTGTTTTAAGCTCACCTTTCTTAGAGTTTAATATCCCAGATCATTTATGTTCCTTCTGTGTTTGAGTGTGTATGCAAGTCTGTGTTTTCTCCAGTCTGTCTTATATTGCTAATCTGTGTATTTAGCAGAGATCAGCCCATATCCCTTTGGTGGTAATCAGAATCCTTCTTAGGACTGATTACAGGGTTCAGGGACTGATAGGAGACAGGGTTAGGCTGGAGACTTGGACCTCTGAACCATTATCAGTACCTCCAAGGTGAGGGATTAGTTAGGACCCCAGTTTAGGGTCAGGTTAGACCCCCGGTCCTCTTTTTTCCTGTGACAGTGTATCAAGTCCTCAAGATTAACCCTGAGTTCAACGGATATCGTGTCAGGTAAATCTATTCTATACTTACATGCTGATGTTGCTATACTAGTTGTTGTATAGAGTGTTGTTCCTGTATTAATAGTTTACTGACATTGTATACATATCATAAGACCGCGTGACATTTTCACTGGCCATAAAATTATTCCCAGTTGCCATGGATCCAGTAGCCCAGCTGGCTCTGCAGTTGCAGGGTTTATCCATGGAGCTGACGGACATTAAGTCCAAAGTTTTGTCTCCCCTGGAGCAAACCAGAGTTGAACCTAAGGTTGCTCTCCCGGACAGGTTCACTGGTGGGCGAGACAAATTTTTTTCCTTCAGGGAAGCATGTAAATTGTATTTTCGGCTTCGGCCTCGATCATCAGGGAGTGAAGAGCAGAGAGTGGGAATTGTTATCTCGCTCCTACAAGGGGACCCTCAATCCTGGGCATTTTCCCTTCCTCCGGGATCCCCGGCTCTACTGTCTGTAGATCAATTTTTTACTGCCCTGGGATTGGTATATGATGACCCAGATCGGGTCTCTCTTGCTGAGACAAAATTACGTAAGATACAGCAGGGAGATCGTCCGGCAGAGGAATTTGCTTCTGAGTTTCGTAGATGGGCCACAGATACTCAGTGGAATGACCCAGCTCTTAGGAGTCAGTTTTGTCATGGGCTTTCTGACAAATTAAAGGACGTTTTGGCTCAGTATGATTCTCCTTCATCACTGGAGGCTGCTATGGCCCTGGCTATCCGTACTGATAGACGGCTTCGGGAGAGGGGTGAGGTAACTCCACTCCCTGTTGTTTCTCCACCTACCACTAAAGTCCCTTATGTTGAGGTTCCCCTTGTCTGTTCGGATGAGCCTATGCAGTTGGGAGGGACATCATTTCGTAGGAGGGGATTGGCGGTACGCCGCAGGACTAGAAGGTGTTTCTTTTGCGGGAAAGAGGGACATTTTGTTGGGGATGTCCGTCCCGTGCCTTGTTGAGCAAGAAGTCGCCGGAAAACTGTTAATCCCAGGTTGTGTGGTGGACGACAACCTGGGAGTATGTATTTCGTCCGCTAGTTCTTCTCAGTTCCTTGTACCAGTGGAGGTGGTGGTTGGTACGAGAGTGGAGAGATTTTCTGTTCTTCTTGATAGTGGGTCCGGGGCTAATCTGGTTGACGCTCAGTTTGCTCAGGCTCAAGGTATGCATCTGAGTGTATTGGTCAAACCGACCCCTATATTCTCCATTGACGCCAGGCCTCTCGGCCAAGGTAGCTTTGTTCATGAGGTTCATAACATTGACCTTCGGGTAGGGGCAGGGCCGCCATCAGGGCATTACAGCCCTTACTAATGTATGGGGCCCGGTGCTTTAGGGGGGCCCGCCCGCCGCCCGAGCACGCTGGCAGCACGGTCCGGCAGCAGGTGCAGTGCTTCGCTGCTTTATATTCCCCACTGTCCCCAGTCCTGACCTCCTGGCTGGCAAATTAAATGGGCAGGCACTGTAGCTTTAAGCTACAGCCCGCCCTGATGCATCATGGTCCAGCCGTGACGTCACACGCTGCTCTGCTCCACTTCCTCATTCTGGAGCAGAGCGAGCAGCGTGTCACTTCGGTGTGCTGTGCCAGACACACACTGCCACGTGGCTGGGAGCGGCGGACCGGACCGGGTGCAGGCGGCAGGCGAGCTCAGCAAGGTGAGTAGTCTGTCGCAGGGGGGCCCGGCCAGGACAGCCGCAGCGCCAGCATCCACCACGCACCACCAACAGGGCCCAGGGCAGGAAGGGGGGGCCCAGCATCCACCAAATGGGCCCCCAGGGCAGGCGGGGGGGCAAGCAGGCGCAGCATCCAGCAACAGGGGCCCTGGGGACCCTGTTGGTGGATGCTGCGGGCCCCTCCTGCCTGCCCTGGGCTGGGGCCCTGTTGGATTGCTGCGTGTGGCCGCCCCCCCTGCCTGCTCATCATATGGGGCATAAAATCTATGGAGCATCATATGGCGGCATAATCTTTGGAGCATCATATGGCAGCATAATCTATGGAGCATCATATGGGGCATAAAATCTATGGAGCATCATATGGGGACATATACATCTATGAGGCATCATATGGCGGCATAAAATCTATGGAGCATCATATTGCGGCATAATCTATGGGGCATCATATGGCGGCATAATCTTTGGAGCATCATATGGCGGCATAATCTTTGGAGCATCATATGGCGGCATAATCTGTGGGGCATCATATGGCGGCATAATCTTTGGAGCATCATATGGGGCATAATCTATGGAGCATCGTATGGGGCATAAAATCTATGGAGCATCATATGGGGCATAAAATCTATAGAGCATCATATGGCGGCATAATCTTTGGAGCATCATATGGCGGCATAATCTATGGAGCGTCATATGGCAGCATAATCTTTGGAGCATCATATGGCGGCATAATCTTTGGAGCATCATATGGCGGCATAATCTATGGAGCATCATATGGGGCATAAAATCTATGGAGCATCATATGGCGGCATAATCTTTGGAGCATCATATGGTGGCATAATCTATGGAGCATCATATGGCGGCATAATCTTTGGAGCATCATATGGCGGCATAATCTATGGAGCATCATATGGGGCATAAAATCTATGGAGCATCATATGGGGGCATATACATCTATGAGGCATCATATGGCGGCATAAAATCTATGGAGCATCATATTGCGGCATACTCTATGGGGCATCATATGGCGGCATAATCTTTGGAGCATCATATGGCGGCATAATCTTTGGAGCATCATATGGCGGCATAATCTGTGGGGCATCATATGGCGGCATAATCTTTGGAGCATCATATGGGGCATAATCTATGGAGCATCGTATGGGGCATAAAATCTATGGAGCATCATATGGGGCATAAAATCTATAGAGCATCATATGGCGGCATAATCTTTGGAGCATCATATGGCGGCATAATCTATGGAGCGTCATATGGCAGCATAATCTTTGGAGCATCATATGGCGGCATAATCTTTGGAGCATCATATGGCGGCATAATCTATGGAGCATCATATGGGGCATAAAATCTATGGAGCATCATATGGCGGCATAATCTTTGGAGCATCATATGGCGGCATAATCTATGGAGCATCATATGGCGGCATAATCTTTGGAGCATCATATGGCAGCATAATCTTTGGAGCATCATATGGGGCATAAAATTTATGGAGCATCATATGGCGGCATAAAATCTATGGAGCATCATATGGGGGCATATACATCTATGGGGCATCATATGGCGGCATAAAATCTATGGAGCATCATATGGGGGCATAAAATCTATGGAGCATCATATGGGGGTATAAAATCTATGGGGCATCATATGGGGCATAAAATATATGGAGCATCTTATGGGGGCATGACTTTTATGGAGCATTATATGGGGCCCATCATTAACTGAATACAATAATCTGCAATCAGAAATACAGTGTGTATGTATATATATATATGATTTCAATTAGTTAAAAAAAATGTATGTGACACATTCCCTTGAAGAAAGATAATTAAAATATACAAAAAAAAGTTACCGAATGTTTAAGAGGTTAGAGTAGAGTAGGGCCCTGCCAATAGATTCTACCTTGTCGTGGTAGGAAGAGCAAAATTCACTGCACACTACAATTGATTACTATGCAGAAAAATATTTTTATTTGAAAAATTATCCAGTCCAAAAGAAGAAAGTGCCAGTGCCGTAATAATAATATGTACAATATACAGATACCCAACGTTTCGACCCTCCCGGATCTTAATCATGGGGTACTGAGAAAAATAGAAGAAACATAGTGTGAGGCAATTATATACAGTGATTACATATACATATATAACATATATACAGATATGGGCTGGATCATATATAATTGATTGCGAAAAATGTCATGTAGATAATAATCCAGAAAGTAGAATATATCGTTAAAGTACATATGGAGCCTCATTATACAATCTCAACATGGAGATATATAGAGTAACGATTTATATAATCATAGTAGAACAAAAGCACAATGATATAAGAAACAAAGAAGTAGCGCATTTCTACCTTGTAAAATTAGTACAACAGAGATATGGCACATAGTAGAGGCAATAAATTCCTTGTAAATTCCCTTATAGCAGAGCCAGATGCTGCAGATAATATCAAAATGATTAATTAAATAAATATAGGGAAATAGGTGTCACCATCATTGAAATGTCAGAGATTACCTGCTGTGTACAAAGAGCAGGAGTTAAATGTATCCAGAATAGGGTAAAGTCTGTCCTGAGTGGCGTCCTGATAGCCTGTACAGGGCAAATGGAACACAAATTATAGCCCATTATAGTGGCAGATGGAGTGGACTATTTACATGAAAACATACCTTTGGAGGTGGATGAAATGAGAATATAGCGGCGCACCTGCGCCCTGCCGTGTACAGAAAGTAGGGGTTAAATGTGCCCTGGACGGGGTTAAAACGTCCTGGATGGCGTCCACAGAGCCTACAAGGGGTAAATGTGGCATAAGTTGCAGCCCAGAGTGATGGCAGATAGGGGAACAGCTTTGAATCAAAGACATACCTTGAGAAGCGAATGTACAGGTTTACAGTCGGTGCTCCTGCGCCCTGCCTTGTCTGCTGGGTGACCAGGTGTATGGGAAGGGAGCAAATGGGGGTTTAAATGCGGCGCCGTGTACCGCCGGACCGGAAGTGCGTCATCCGGACCGGAAGTGACACGGCGCAACATGATCTGATGTAATCGCGCATGCGCGATAGCGGTAGCGGCCGCCATGTTTTCGGTGGGAAAAGGCAAATATAAGCAGGACTATGAGAGACACTAATCTGTATAAGAGACAAAATCTAGGGGGGGGAGACTAGAGGCCTGCATGTGGCGCCGTGTCACTTCCGGTCCGGATGACGCACTTCCGGTCCGGCGGTACACGGCTCCGCATTTAAACCCCCATTTGCTCCCTTCCCATACACCTGGTCACCCAGCAGACAAGGCAGGGCGCAGGAGCGCCGCCTGTAAACCTGTACATTCGCTTCTTAAGGTATGTCTTTGATTCAAAGCGGTTCCACCCATCTGCCATCACTCTGGGCTGCAACTTATGCCACATTTACCCCATGTAGGCTCTGTGGACGCCATCCAGGACATGTTTTAACCCCGTCCAGGGCACATTTAACCCCTACTTTCTGTACACGGCAGGGCGCAGGTGCGCCGTCTATATTCTCATTTCATCCACTTCCAAAGGTATGTTTTCATGTAAATAGTCCACTCCATCTGCCACTGTAATGGGCTATAATTTGTGTTCCATTTGCCCTGTACAGGCTATCAGGACGCCACTCAGGACAGACTTTACCCTATTCTGGATACATTTAACTCCTGCTCTTTGTACACAGCAGGTAATCTCTGACATTTCAATGATGGTGACCCCTATTTCCCTATATGTAATCATTTTGATATTATCTGCAGCATCTGGCTCTGCTATAAGGGAATTTACAAGGAATTTATTGCCTCTACTATGTGCCATATCTCTGTTGTACTAATTTTACAAGGTAGAAATGCGCTACTTCTTTGTTTCTTATATCATTGTGCTTTTGTTCTACTATGATTATATAAATCGTTACTCTATATATCTCCATGTTGAGATTGTATAATGAGGCTCCATATGTACTTTAACGATATATTCTACTTTCTGGATTATTATCTACATGACATTTTTTGCAATCAATTATATATGATCCAGCCCATATCTGTATATATGTTATATATGTAATCACTGTATATAATTGCCTCACACTATGTTTCTTCTATTTTTCTCTAGTACCCCATGATTAAGATCCGGGAGGGTCGAAACGTTGGGTATCTGTATATTGTACATATTATTATTAAGGCACTGGCACTTTCTTCTTTTGGATTGGATAATTTTTCAAATAAAAATATTTTTCTGCATAGTAATCAATTGTAGTGTGCGGCGAATTTTGCTCTTCCTATATTTCTTGGTGCCGCTTAGGACCAATTCACCAGCATCTCCTGTACACTAGACTTGAGTGCACACCATTTCACCCATATTACCTTGTCGTGGTGGCAGGCTTAAAAAAATCTTTTGGTCAAAACAAAAGCTGATGTCTACGCATGTGATTTGATGTTAATGTGTCATTGGTGAGGGCGTGGTGCAGAAGTGGAGTTTTTCCAAGAAAAGGCGGAGTGATTTTGGATGGTTCGCGTGGTGGAGGAGGAGCTAGGGTGGAGGCGGAACTGGGGTGGAGTCTCTAGGGGGGCCCCATAAATTTTGCCAGTATGGGGCCCCGAAATTCCTAGTGGCAGCCCTGGGTAGGGGCAATACATAGGGAACTATTATCTTGTTATGTGTTGGAGGGTCTACCTACTCCTATTGTGTTGGGACTTCCTTGGTTGGTTAAACATAACCCTGTGATTAATTGGCAGTCCAGAGAGATAAGCCAATGGGGTGAGTTTTGCAAAAGTAACTGCATGAACACAGTCATCAGTGCGGTCGTGCCTAGTACTTTGCCTCCTTTTTTGGAGGACTTTGGGGATGTGTTCTCTGAGGAGGGGTGTCAGGAGTTGCCTCCTCATCGTGTGTATGACTGCTCTATTAATTTACTTCCTGATGCTAAGTTACCTAAAGCTAGGTTATATAACCTTTCTGGTCCTGAGAGGCAAGCTATGAAAGATTATATTTCGGAAAGTCTGGCTAAAGGGCATATTAGACCTTCATCTTCCCCAGTGGCCGCGGGGTTCTTCTTTGTGAAGAAGAAAGATGGAGGCCTACGCCCTTGCTTGGATTTCCGCGAACTTAATCGGATTACTGTTCGAGATCCGTATCCACTCCCTCTGATTCCTGATCTCTTCAATCAAATTGTTGGCGCCAAATGGTTTTCTAAATTGGATCTCAGGGGGGCGTATAATCTGATTAGGATAAAAGAGGGGGATGAGTGGAAAACGGCGTTTAACACGCCGGAGGGACATTATGAGAACCTAGTCATGCCTTTTGGTCTGACTACTGCACCAGCAGTATTCCAACATTTTGTTAATGACATTTTTCGTCACCTTGTGGGGCTGTTTGTGGTCGTATATTTGGATGACATTTTAATTTACTCGCCAGATCTTGTGTCTCACCAGGAGCATGTGAGACAGGTGTTGCAGATCTTGCGAGACAATAAACTATACGCCAAACTGGAAAAGTGTGTATTCGCCGTACAGGAACTTCAGTTTTTGGGTTTCTTGGTGTCAGCCTCCGGTTTCCGTATGGACCCTGAAAAGGTGAGAGCAGTGCTTGAATGGGATCAGCCAGAGGATCTTAAGGCTCTGCAGCGTTTTCTGGGGTTTGCTAACTACTACCGGAAATTTATTTGTAATTTCTCATCTGTTGTCAAACCTCTCACTGACATGACAAGAAAAGGGACGGATTTTTCTAAATGGTCGGACAAAGCTTGCCAAGCTTTTTCCTCTTTGAAAAAATGTTTTGCTTCGGCACCCGTTCTCATCCAACCAGATGCATCACAGCCGTTCGTTGTGGAGGTGGACGCGTCTGACGTAGGGGTGGGTGCAATATTGTCCCAGGGTCCGTCCCCTGGTAAATGGCATCCGTGCGCTTTCTTTTCTAAGAAATTGTCGTCCGCCGAAAGGAATTATGATATCGGCAATAGGGAACTTTTGGCCATTAAGTTGGCTTTTGAAGAATGGCGTCACTTTTTGGAGGGGGCAGTCCACCCGGTCACCGTCATTACTGATCACAAGAACCTGCTGTATTTGGAATCTGCTAAGCGTCTGAATTCCAGACAAGCTCGATGGTCGTTGTTTTTTACCAGGTTTAATTTTGTTGTCACTTATCGCCCTGGATCTAAGAATGTTAAGGCTGATGCCTTGTCTCGCAGTTTCCCAGGGGCCGGGAAAACGGATGACCCGATTCCTATCCTTCAGGAGGGGGTGGTAGTGTCGGCTGTATGTTCTGAGCTTGAGGAGGAGGTGTTAGAGGCTCAGGGGGACGCCCCTGCAGGACCTCCAGGGAGACTGTTTGTCCCAAATCAGTTGAGACAAAAGGTTATTGAGGCACATCATAATTCTGCTTTAGCAGGACATCCAGGGAGTAAGGCTACTTTAGATCTCCTTTCTCGCCGGTTTTGGTGGCCTAACGTTAATAAAGATGTTTTAACTTTTGTCGCGTCCTGTGGGGTTTGTGCTCGTTCTAAGACCCCTCATACCCGTCCGTCTGGGACCCTCTTACCCTTGAAACTTCCGGAGCGTCCATGGACTCATTTGTCTATGGACTTCATCACGGACCTTCCTCAGTCGTCAGGGAAGACTGTCATACTGGTGGTTGTTGACAGGTTCAGTAAGATGGCACATTTCATTGCTCTTCCTGCCCTCCCTAATGCTAAAACTCTGGCGCAGGTGTTCATTGGGGAGATTGTGAGACTTCATGGGTTGCCTTCTGATGTGGTGTCAGATAGGGGGTCTCAGTTTGTGTCCAAGTTTTGGAGGGCATTTTGTTTACGTCGGGGATGCAATTGTTATTTTCCTCGGCTTTTCATCCGCAGACCAATGGTCAGACAGAGCGTCTGAATCAGAGCTTAGAGACATATCTCCGGTGTTTTGTCTCAGAGAACCAGGAGGACTGGTCTTCTTTCTTGCCTCTGGCAGAGTTCGCTCTTAACAACAGGCGGAGCGAGTCCACTGGTAAACCCCGTTTTTTGGGGCATATGGTTTTCATCCCCAGTTTTGTACTTTCAATGGGGGGGGCCCTTCTGGGGTTCCTGAGGAGGAGCGTTTCTCGTCGTCACTTGCTTCAGTGTGGAGAGGTGTATTGAATAATCTGAGTGCTATGGGAACCGTTATAAACGTATGGCTGATAGGAGGAGAGTTTCTGGTCCAGATCTTAATGTGAACGATCTGGTATGGTTGTCTACCAGGAATATAAAACTTAAAGTTCCCTCCTGGAAGCTGGGCCCCAGATTCATCGGGCCGTACAGGATCAGTTCCATAATTAATCCTGTGGCATTTCATCTGGACCTCCCTCCTACGTTTAAAATTCATAATGTGTTCCACAAGTCATTACTTAAGAGGTACGTGGCACCAGTTATACCATCACCTCTACCTCCTCCTCCAGTGGTGGTCAATGGTAACTTGGAGTTTCAAGTGTCAAAGATCATTGACTCACGTCTGAATCGCCGGTCCCTTCAGTACTTGGTGCATTGGAAGGGGTATGGTCCAGAGGAGAGGACGTGGGTTCCTGCGTCTGACATTAACGCAGATCGTTTGGTGCGGACCTTCCACAGAACTCACCCGGGCAAACCTGGCCCTGAGGGTCCGGAGGCCCCTCGTAGAAGGGGGGGTACTGTCATGTGTGCATCGCCACGAAGATCGTCGCGGTTGCACATTCTGACTTCTCACAGCTGAGTTGCTGTTTCTTTGTGTTTGGCAGTTAGGGAGTTAATTTTGTCTGTGCTCAGTTCTGGGAATGGGTGCAGTCTCTCCCGGCTGCAATTAATTATTTGTTGATTGGTTTCCTTTAAATCTCTGGTTGTCTGTTTGGGAGTTGCCAGTGAAATTCTTCATGCAGACCACAGATAGGATTGTATCTGTATAGACTTAAAGTTAAAGAGCTCCTTAGTTGTTTTAAGCTCACCTTTCTTAGAGTTTAATATCCCAGATCATTTATGTTCCTTCTGTGTTTGAGTGTGTATGCAAGTCTGTGTTTTCTCCAGTCTGTCTTATATTGCTAATCTGTGTATTTAGCAGAGATCAGCCCATATCCCTTTGGTGGTAATCAGAATCCTTCTTAGGACTGATTACAGGGTTCAGGGACTGATAGGAGACAGGGTTAGGCTGGAGACTTGGACCGCTGAACCATTATCAGTACCTCCAAGGTGAGGGATTAGTTAGGACCCCAGTTTAGGGTCAGGTTAGACCCCCGGTCCTCTTTTTTCCTGTGACAGTGTATCAAGTCCTCAAGATTAACCCTGAGTTCAACGGATATCGTGTCAGGTAAATCTATTCTATATTTACATGCTTATGTTGCTAATCTATATGTTGTATAGAGTGTTGTTCTTTTAAGAATAGTTTACTGACATCGTACACATATCATAAGACCGCGTGACAAGCGGTCAGTGGAGGATCCCGGTTGCTGAGGTCGATAGCTACGTCCTCGCTAGTTGCGATGGTAGGAGCAGGACCTGGCGTGACGCGGAGGATCACGTGACACCACGTGGCCTTAGCTGGATGCGAGTAGGTATGGATAGCAGAAAGGACCAAGAAACATCCAACGCGTTTCGGAAAACACGGTTTCCTTCATCAGGGTTGGTCCTTTCTGGCAGCAAGGGTCCTTTTATAAGTTCGCTCTTGGTCAGCTGACCTTAATAGAAACCATACTGTGACTATTACCCCAGTAAACATTTTCTCCATTACATTATCTTCATAGATGTTTACTTTGGTGGAATCTACCATTGTTAACCATATCCCTATCTGACAAACCTGTGGTTATTGTCTAGGTTCGCAGCATTTTAATAACCCTATTAAACACCAGCGCCACTGAATTACCGTACATTAAGTATATATTTTATTCTGCCCAGTAAAACTAAGTGATATATTGTTGGATTCAGGGTCTCTTTGCCTACACCATACTGCTGTCAGATGAATTAGCAAACACCTGCTGACAGATTCCCTTTAAAGAGAATGTTTAGTCACTTGAATTTTTTTTTTTAAAGCTTAGAATGGTGTAATATAACAAGCTAGAAATACTCAACAATCTCCTGCCCCTCCTGTATTATCACTTTCCCAGAGGGTCTCTGTATCTTAGACATCAGCGATGGGGTTCTGATACTAGCTGCAGCACTGACATGTCCGTTCTGAAATGTGAACACTTGAGGTCAGGAGGATACAGAGATCAACTAGGGCAAGTGGGAAGCGCCAGGACAGGAGCAGTAGGGGGATAGGTGAGTTTGTAATTCATCCTCAGCATTAAGAAAAACTTTTCAAGGAGTTGGACAACTCCTTTATTCTGTATGCAGTAATCAAAAAGACATACTGATAAAAAAAAACCACTTTTGGATATGTGTAGCCCAGCTATGCAGGCACACATAAAGTCCAGGAGAGTGCACAGGAAGGTAACAGCAAAGCTTGATATGCACTTCACTCACATTTTTAGACACACCCATCAGGGGTATAGGAGGTGGTGACACGTAGCAGAGCTCAGTCAAGCTTCCTGTCTCAGGACAGTGTAGTTGAGTCAGTTTCCTGTCTTCGGACAGTGCAGTTCAGTCCAGTGGAGTCTGGACTTGGAGAGAGAGAAGGGAGGACTGAATCCTCGCAGAGCTAACGTAGTTCACCTGACAAGCAAGTGGAGGCTAGTACGGGTGAAGTGGATCATCCTAGCCTAGTCAGAGCTACCCTTAATCAGTACCTCAACAGAAGCTGGAGGGAGGAGGATACTGAGAGCTGCTCGGCGAGCTCTAGAAGAAAGCTGACATTACCATCGAAGTTACAATTGCTTGTGCTAAGAGCGAGAGCAGGGCGAAGGGCAGTGGAGAAGATAGAGAAGTGCTTTAGGTATTGGATTGCCTGCACTAAATTGCCGGACACCGGAGTCCGAGGCGTTGCTACAGCTTCAAGCTTAGTAACAAGAACACCGGAGGCATCTGGACTACAGGTCGCAGAGAGCAGCCCTAAGTGTCAATACGTAACAGGAGTCAGGTGGAACAGGGACTTTGAGTCAAGTGCACGACAAAAGTAAGGACTTAGTTTCATCACTTAGAAGGCTCCACCACCACGTTGGCCGGGCAGTACAGCTATAGAGAAAGCTGGAGTTTCAGAGTTAACTTCGCTTCAGGCAAGTTGGACTCACATGTACAGTGAAGTTAAGGAGGCCTCTAACCTGCTCAGCTGTTACCGGAATGTGCACTCTCCACCCCGACCAGCTCCCTGGGATCTGCTTGAACTACCATCAGTAAAAGGTATGAAAAGGAACTACCTTGTGTGTGACTGAATTCTTACTACCCCTGCATCATCACCACCATAGACTTCCAGGGACACGTCTCACCTGTGGGAGACTTGCCACCAAGCTGCCCCATAACATCCCCTGTAAAGACCCTTACAGCAGCGCTGGTACAATTACCAGAAACCACAGATGGCGTCACGAACTATCCTAATAATCCCCTGTAAATATTCCCCTATTGCACGACCGCCAGGGCCACGGACCGAGCCACCGCTACCAGTGACAACTCCCATAGATTTCCATGGGCTCGGCTCCGAGTACCCCATAGCCCTGGTATCCACAATTGTGGTGCGTGGTCGCAACAACTAAATTTTGGCGTCACGAACAGGATCCGAAACTTGCAGTTGTGAGTCCTGTGTGCCTATATTGACTGTTTGTGCGGAAAAGACTGTTTGCTGTGTTGGCGCCATAATACCGCCATCTTTAGCGCAATATTCGCGCCCTCAGGCGCTGGTGAAGAAGGGGGGCGTACCTGTAAAAGCGCGCTGTTGCCTGGCTCCGCCCCCAGCTCTGACGCGGCCGCAGGTCCTGTGAAACAGGAAGTGAACGCTCTGACATCACAGTCCAGCGACGAAGGTCCTGTCTCCACTGCTGTGCCTGCAACGAAGGTCCTGTCTCCACCGCTGTGCCTGCGACGCTGCAGCCTGTGAAAGAGGTAGGCTCAGATTAACCAGGGGGCACCAATATGTTGCAGCAACCGGCAGACGGAGCGGCCCCCGCTGGGGGCCCTAATAGCCCACCGCTTGGCGTCGTGCCGCAGGATGGAGGTGCGGGCCCCTCACCTGGCCCGGTGGTCCCGCTCATGCCGCTAACCCTCCCATACATGCCTGGAGCGAAGTGGCTCCCCCAGTACAGCGGCGAGCCAGACACCCTGCCAGGATTTAAACGGAAGATATGTAGTATTTTGGATATGTACTCAATGACTGAAAAGCAAAAAGCTGCTGTAGTAATAGGACAGTTAGCTGGTGCGGCTGAGAGAGAAGTAGAGACTTGGCCCATTGCAGACCAGGAGTCAGTACCTGCGATTCTCTTAAAGCTACAGGCCATCTTTGAGGACCGCACAGAAACGGATCTCCGGATGGCATTTTATCAGTGCTTCCAGGGACCGGGTGACAGTATTAGGGACTACGCCTGCCGACTACAGGGGGCCCTGCGAGCTCTCAAACAGGCTAACCCTACAAGTCCCATTGATGAGAGCCAAATGTTGAAAGAGCAATTCGTGCGGGGACTGAAGTCTCCAGAGGAAGGCAGGACTGTAAACTGGTGGTCCTTGGATCATCCAGATGCCACCTTTGATGCCCTAAAGGACATGGCAATAAAAGGACTGCGACCCCTGGAAAAGCCTGAGGTGGCAAATCAGTATCACCCGGGTGAAGCCACTCTTAAGCCGGCAGTACCCACCTTTTCCCCGCAGGTGGCAGAAGCTAAAACGCAGGTGGCGCCCCCTAGTGAGTTGGAATGTCTGCGCTCGGAAGTGCGCCAGCTGACTAAGAACTTGGCCACTGTAATGGATGCCCTGCAACTGCGGAAAGAGGAAGGAGGAAAGATCCTACTAGCCGACTGTCCGGAGGATGTTCCTTGGATGAACCGGAGGAAATGGAGGACGTCGCCTCATCGGAGGAGGACCACGCCACCCCCAGGAGGGACTCCTGATAAACACCATCCTCGCCGGGAGATCATCTGCTACCGCTGCAACCAAAAAGGTCATATGGCTCAGCAATGTCCTTTAAACGAGCCGATCCTGGGTCAGAGGGCCAACACCCAGGAGTAGACTCATCAGGCCCCTTGGACTGGAACCGCAGGTTCGTGGGTGGACGGCCCTACCTGTCCATGATTCTGGACGGGATTGCAATCCCTGCACTGCTGGACACGGGATCTCAGGTGACCATCATACCTGACGTCCTTTACAATAAATTTTGGTCCATGGACAGTCTCCAGCCCCCGAGCCCTGACTTGACAGTGTACGCTACCAATGGTCTCCCTGTTGAAGTAATTGGAGCCAAAAACGTAAATGTAAAAGTGGGCAGGGTGGAGCTGAAGGATCAGGGACTCCTAGTAGTCAGGACTGTAAATGAGGAAAATGGTCTAAATGTGATACTAGGTACTAACATTATCAGTAACTGTCTGGGAGAAGTTGTGTTTTTGCTCCAACAGCTCGCTGAAGTTGCCAAGCCAAAGCAGAAGGGAGTGATCCAGAGGGAGATCCGGGCCCTGATGTGCCAGCAGCAAGCGAAGCTTACAGATGGTGAAATCGGTAATGTACGGGTCACAGACTCGAACCCCATTGTAATACCCCCAATGAGTGAAATGTTAATATGGTGTAGAGCAGCCATAGGTCTGAGGGGACAGAACTACCAAGCAGTAGTAGAACCCCATCGCTCAGAACACAGACCTACACTCATGATTGCTAGAGGAGTAGTGGAAGTAGTAAATGGGAGAGTACCAGTACGACTTCTCAACTGGGGGGACGAGGAAGTAAATTTGCCACGTTATGCTACAGTTGCTAAATTACATGCCGTAGATAATAATTCTATCCTCACAACCGAGTCCTTAGCCTCCCGCCAACCAGCGGAGGATAATGATCCGGCAACCCCGGTAGCGGACTGGTGTCAGCAGCTTCATATAGGGACAGACACCACTTCCGTCCACCAGAAACAGGGGGTACTACGGGTGGTACAAGAGTACGCACAAGTATTTAGCAAGCACCCACTTGATTTTGGGACCATTAAGGGAGTACAGCATCATATCCCTAAAGGCAGTCATCCTCCCATCAAAGAGCGGTACAGGCCCATACCTCCAGCCCATTTTCAGAAAGCTAAGGAAATGCTGCATGACATGAAGAAAGCCGGGGTGATAAGGGATAGTTGTAGCCCCTGGGCAGCACCTCTGGTTCTAGTGAAGAAAAAGGATGGTAGCATGCGAATGTGTGTAGACTATAGGCAAGTAAATCGTATAACACATAAAGATGCATACCCATTACCACGTATAGAGGAATCCTTAGCTGCTCTGAAAACGGCTAACTACTTTTCTACCCTCGACCTTACTAGTGGGTACTGGCAAGTGGCTGTGGCTGAGGAGGACCGGGAGAAAACTGCTTTCACCACCCCAATGGGACTCTGCGAGTTCGATAGGATGCCGTTTGGTCTCAGCAGTGCCCCAGGAACATTCCAGAGGGTGATGGAGAGCTGTCTGGGACATCTCAACTTCGAAACTGTGCTGCTGTACTTGGACGACGTAATTGTGTACTCTAAGACATATGAAGATCATCTGAAGCACCTGGCGGAGGTATTCGAGTCATTGTCCAAGTATGGGATGAAACTAAAGCCCTCTAAATGCCACCTGCTCAAACGGAAGGTACAGTACTTGGGACACATTGTCAGTTCCGAAGGAGTAGCGCCGGACCCCGAGAAGGTCACAGCTATTCAGAAATGGCCAGAGCCGAAGAACTTAAAAGAGGTGCGTCAGTTCCTGGGATTAACAGGTTACTACAGGAGGTTTGTAAAAGATTACACTAAGAAAGCGGCACCTTTGCAGGACCTCCTGGTAGGACAACCTCTTAAGAGCAGAAACCTTCCATTCAATTGGGGAAAAGAACAAGCTGAGGCATTCAAAGAGATGAAAGAGATCCTTACCGGCGATGAAATCTTAGCCTACCCAGATTACAGCCAACCGTTCCTGCTATACACAGATGCCAGTAACGAAGGATTAGGAGCGGTCCTCAGTCAGAAGCAGAACGGCCAAGAAAAAGTCATCGCATATGCCAGCAGAAAACTCAGGCCAACTGAGAGGAATCCGGAAAACTATAGCAGCTTCAAACTGGAGTTCCTGGCGCTGGTCTGGGCCATTACCGAAAGATTTAAACATTACCTTGCCTCCAACCGGTTCACTGCGTTTACAGACAACAACCCCTTGACGCATCTGGAAACAGCCAAGCTGGGAGCCATGGAGCAACGTTGGATGGCTCGGTTATCAAACTACCAGTTTACCATCAAATACAGAGCGGGCCGTAAGAATGCTAACGCGGACGCCTTGTCCAGAATGCCGCATGAATCCGACACGGAGGAAGAATCAGACGATCTGGAAGAAATCGAGCTACCTGCGTTCCACCGAAATGGGATGGTCCAAGAGCAACGAGTTTACAGAAAGCAGTGTGGTGAGATGTTGAACCCTTTGCCTCATCACAGCTGGAAGGAAACTCAGGACAGCGATCCCGTGGTCAGCCGTATCAAGGAGTTGATAAAACAGGAAGGTTCCTCCTTGGAGAAATATGCATCCATGCCAGCAAAGCTCCTGTGGAATGAAAGAAGCCGGTTGTTCATATACCGTGAGAATTTGTGCAGGAGATACATCGACCCAAGGACCCATGAGATGGTTTGGCAAATAGTGGTCCCGAGAGCAGACATCCAAATGGTGCTGGAAGCATACCACGATCAAGCAGGACACTTTGGCTGGAGGAAGCTGGAGACCCTGTTGAGGTGCCGATTCTACTGGGTAGGGATGCGCAGCTCCATCGAGAAGTGGTGCCGGAACTGTGGACCCTGTGGCCTCAGGCGAAAAGACTACAGTAGCCAGAAGGCACCCTTGCAGCCTATCCGGACGACTCGTCCCTTGGAGATCGTGGCATTGGATCACGTCAAGTTGTCCCCGAGCAGGTCAGGATACACATATGCCCTGACCATGGTGGATCACTATTCCCGGTTTCTGGTGGTCGCCCCTGTCAAAGATATGACAGCAGAGACAGCAGCAAGAACCTTCCAAGCAAGTTTCTGCAGACCACACGGATATCCAGAGCAGGTACTGACTGATCGAGGTCCTGCATTCGAAGCTGAACTGTTTCAGGAATTTTGTCAATTGTATGGATGTAAAAAGATCAGAACGACACCATACCACCCTCAGACCAACGGCCTTTGCGAAAAAATGAATCACATTGTCATCGACTTACTGAAAACTGTACCACTGGAAGAAAGAAATCGGTGGCCAGACTTGTTACCTGACCTGGTCGACTTGTACAACCACATCCCAGTAAGTTCCACCAACTGCACTCCAGCCTACCTTATGAGAGCAAGACCGGGAAGGCTGCCTATGGACTTAGAACTCGGTGTGGTAGAACCAGAGGCTGATAATAACGCTGAAGATTGGGACAAAAATCGACAAGAACAGTACAAGAGAGTACAAGCCTGCGTAGAAGACAGTCTCAACAAAGTAAGAGAAAAGCAAGAGATGAATTATAACAAAAATGCTCCCGCTAAGCCTTTAATGCCTGGAGAAATGGTGCTCAAAAGGAAAAGAAGAACACACAAGTTGGATGATCAGTGGGAACAGGAGCCATATGTTGTGCAAAATTCCAATTTCGATAACAGCAAGGTCTGTACCATCAGCAAGGATGGAGGAAAAACGACGGCAACTGTGTCTAGAGATCATTTGAAGTTGTGTCCTGGCCCATTAAAACTCCGTGAAGAGAACCCTGTTGTTCATCAAGAAGAGAGTGCTGAAGCGGTCATACACACGGATTTGGGAGATTTACCTGCAGATTGGCCCAGATTAGGAGACGCTGTAATTATTCCTGTGCTGCAGTTTTATCAACCGCCAGAGGAGTCTCTACAACCGGTCATACCAATTGTTCCAGAAGAACCTGTTCCGGCAGACCCTCAACCGTTAGAACCCCAAGAAGCGGACCCGCAAGAAGCAGCGCCACAAGAAGTGGAATCCCTTGGTGAAGCAGTACCGCCTCGTTCAGTCACTAGCACGCTTGCCAGATCCATAGAAAGGTTGAGACAGTATTATAGTTTGCCGTTACGCAGAACAGAAAGGTTAGAGAATACCATACCTGACGCTACCCCACGTAGGTCAGAACGTATTACTAAAGGTAAACTACCTATTCGCTATCAGGAGTAGTCCTAGTAGACTAGTTAGCAAGACTCAGATAGGGTTTATTGCATCTGAAGATTGTATAAAGTTTGAAAAAGTATTAATGTAATTATTTGAAATGTGTTTTAACCATGCCAATGGACTGCGTGGCTGTGGACTATGCCAGCCCAAAAACTTTCACTTGTAAATAGTTGCGCTACGGTGCATTATCTTGGTTTCACATAAAACCATTACTATCAACCTCTGAAGAAAAACCCGTATGGTGTGGCCTAGAGTGAGGTCTGCAGTCAGAAGTCCTGCAGCCCACCCAGGACCCACATGGGAGGTTTTTGGTGCGGGTCCTCCACAAGTATCTAGTATTTATGAACACGTTTGATATCTTGATATTTTAATACTTTTGTATTTTTCCTATTGTACAAATTGTAACGTTCAAGAATTCGTACCTCCCGGATGGGAAGAGTTATAATGTTATTGTTAATGCAAAACAAAATGTTCTTTTTGTCTTTTACAGCCCGGGAGTGCTGTGTTTTACCAAGGGGGGATGTGTAGCCCAGCTATGCAGGCACACATAAAGTCCAGGAGAGTGCACAGGAAGGTAACACCAAAGCTTGATATGCACTTCACTCACATTTTTAGACACACCCATCAGGGGTATAGGAGGTGGGACACGTAGCAGAGCTCAGTCAAGCTTCCTGTCTCAGGACAGTGTAGTTGAGTCAGTTTCCTGTCTTCGGACAGTGCAGTTCAGTCCAGTGGAGTCTGGACTTGGAGAGAGAGAAGGGAGGACTGAATCCTCGCAGAGCTAACGTAGTTCACCTGACAAGCAAGTGGAGGCTAGTACGGGTGAAGTGGATCATCCTAGCCTAGTCAGAGCTACCCTTAATCAGTACCTCAACAGAAGCTGGAGGGAGGAGGATACTGAGAGCTGCTCGGCGAGCTCTAGAAGAAAGCTGACATTACCATCGAAGTTACAATTGCTTGTGCTAAGAGCGAGAGCAGGGCGAAGGGCAGTGGAGAAGATAGAGAAGTGCTTTAGGTATTGGATTGCCTGCACTAAATTGCCGGACACCGGAGTCCGAGGCGTTGCTACAGCTTCAAGCTTAGTAACAAGAACACCGGAGGCATCTGGACTACAGGTCGCAGAGAGCAGCCCTAAGTGTCAATACGTAACAGGAGTCAGGTGGAACAGGGACTTTGAGTCAAGTGCACGACAAAAGTAAGGACTTAGTTTCATCACTTAGAAGGCTCCACCACCACGTTGGCCGGGCAGTACAGCTATAGAGAAAGCTGGAGTTTCAGAGTTAACTTCGCTTCAGGCAAGTTGGACTCACATGTACAGTGAAGTTAAGGAGGCCTCTAACCTGCTCAGCTGTTACTGGAATGTGCACTCTCCACCCCGACCAGCTCCCCGGAATCTGCTTGAACTACCATCAGTAAAAGGTATGAAAAGGAACTACCTTGTGTGTGACTGAATTCTTACTACCCCTGCATCATCACCACCATAGACTTCCAGGGACACGTCTCACCTGTGGGAGACTTGCCACCAAGCTGCCCCATAACATCCCCTGTGAAGACCCTTACAGCAGCGCTGGTATAATTACCAGAAACCACAGGTGGCGTCACGAACTATCCTAATAATCCCCTGTAAATATTCCCCTATTGCACGACCGCCAGGGCCACGGACCGAGCCACCGCTACCAGTGACAACTCCCATAGATTTCCATGGGCTCGGCTCCGAGTACCCCATAGCCCTGGTATCCACAATTGTGGTGCGTGGTCGCAACAGATATGCTCAAAAATAAACAAATCCAATATACACCTACAGTACTTGAAGAAAACACAAAGATCAATATAATTATAAACCACATTAGAAAGTTATTTTTGTTTTAATTATCATAGTCACTTATGGAAAATGCTCAAACATAATAAAAAAAAGTTATCATACAGTGGTTTTAAACTACCATTAATATTATGTATGGTTCATGTGTAGCTTTTTTGCAGATGTAAGAGGTGTATCGGGACCATATGATACTCCACTCTCTTCCTTAATGTAGATATTGCCTAGAATGTAAATATGCTATCGATATTGTTGACTTGTAATGCTGCTAGAATGTATATTGCATTTTATTATTAGTGTATTTTATTTAGTGCTATTATTTGTACAGTTTTAGTAGGGAAAGCGTAGTACCTCAGTTACAACACTAGATGGGGTACATTGTATAGTAGGAATAGGAAACTAGTATAGGCGATAGTTAACATAGGAGGGGTCTGCTGTGGATAAGCAAGAGGATTTCCTGGATCATAGTCAGTAGGGGCCTGGGCGCTCAGAGAGCTCGGGTGGGCTTTGAGCCCGGGCTATACAGTGACCGCGCAACGTTTAAGTGTGAAGCCCAGCCATCCTGGGCCCACTGAGCCAGAAGATCAGCTTTATCAGCAGTGTGACAGCAGTGGTGGAACAGAGACTACAGCAGAGGATGGCTGGTACGGGGACGCAGGTGGCTCCATAATGTGGCAGTTTACTGCAAGTGCTGATGCCCTCGTATCCAGGGCGAAACGGACGAGGGAACTCCTAGCCGTAGTAAGTCGGAACAGTTAGGACGCTGCGTTACCGCAAGAGGCGGTACAACCCGGGCACGCACTGCAGGCCGTAGGAAGAAGTGCAGGGAAACCGGAGAATGTGGACTGTATGGAACCCTATGCTGATGTTGTATCTAATAAGGATGTGCTGCGAAGAGGAAAAAGTAAAGTTCCACTTTTTGAGTTACAATTGGACTGTGTCTCTGTTAATGCGCAAACGTATGGAGAAGGTCTTCAGCAACTCAGAGGAGATCCTGAAGGCGCAGAGAGCAGAGAGGCAAATACACTGATAAAGAGACATTGTGTGACTGTTTTGGGAGACCAGGGCGTGATTGAGCAGTCTATGTCAGCTACGGCCCTGGCTCCCCTCACACAGATACCAAGTATAGCCTTTCATGACATATTCCACTTGTCATTATCCTCATGGCATTGAATAAATATAGAAAATGAAACATTCATAATGTAAGCAAGTTGGAAGAAACCTTAAATGTGAAAGAACAAAATAAAATGTGTATTCTTCAGTAAATAGAAATAGTATTATCATGATTGCATGGAATAAGATGAGTCATGTTCCTGTCATTTCATCTGAGGCCTGCTAATTTTCTAGAAGAAAAAAATATAATGATAGACCCAAAGTGTTTACAATGGTGATACAAAATGACATGGAATATTTAGAGACCATATTCATTTATATTAGAGCTTATAAAACATATTCAATCCTTCAATGGATTGTGTTATAGTATTTTAATATCAAATAAAAATAAGGCATTACTAGCAATGGCAAGTAATCTCTACATAAAATATTATAAGACAATTAATAAATTAATTTTGCAAATTGGGAAATGCAAAATCCAAAAATATATTTCCTGTCTAAATAAAGATAATTGAATATCTCACTGTTTTTGATTATTTTTGGACACCCTATTCTGGCGAGTGCTTCTACCTGTGCTTTAGTAATTCCAACTTTGAGGTATGTCAGAAGTCATGTATTGCTACATACACTGTAATGTGCTTGCTCTCTCACCCTGCACCTCCTAAAAGCCAAGTGTCCTAATGTTGTTTGAACATGTGCAGTTTGTTTTTCCCATACTGGAGCAACACTTAAGCCACGTTCACACACTCAGTATTTAGTCAGTATTTTACCTCATTATGTGTAACCAGGAGTGCGTGAGAAATGCAGAAGTGGTGATGTGTTTATATTATACTTTTCCTCTGACTGTTCCACTCCTGTTTTTGCCTTACAAATACTGATGTAAAATACTGACAAAATACTGATCTAAATTACCGACCAAATACTAATAGTGTGAACGTGGCCTTACATTGAGGATGCTGCCAGCCTTGAAATGTATTCATCCCTTTCAGGTTAGTATTAATAATTTAATGCATCTCAAGGTATGTTCACATGTACTTTTTTATGAAAACTACAGCAGATAGTACATTTCTTATTGTTTTTTTGCTTTTTTTTATGATAAGCCATTTTGATCTCAGTGGTGAAAAAATGCTGAAAGCATTGACAAAAAGAAAAGCACTACATGTCAGTAGGTCAAAAATACAGGGAAAAAATATGTAAATGCGATTTTAGAAATAGTGCGTTGATGTGAGTAGACCAGTGCTGCCTCCAGCCGGCTTCTTCCTGCTCTGCTCTCTCCCAATGTACACTTCTGGAAGAGACCTGTCAATCACCTGGAGCTGGTCAGGAGAAGCTGCCTGGAGCCCTTGCATGAATAGTTATCTCTAGAGATGAGAGGACTCATTGATGTTCGGGTTCTGATACATGATCCAAACTTTATTCCAAAGTTCGCTTCAGATACCAGAACTGTACCCAAACTTGAACCAGAACCCGAAACCCATCAAAAACAATGGGGACCCAAACTTTTGAGCTGGGAAAAAAGTCAATCTCTCTCTCTCTTCCCTCGGAACTCCGAACATTGCAAAGGACAGCCGGAAAAAGTCCGTGTTCGGCATTCAACACCAGACACTAACTGTCCGGTACGATTACCGAACTTTTAAGTTCGGGTTCACTTAACTCTAGTCATGTCTATCCCTGCGGTGCCTGGCCCGCTTTACAAGTCATGCAGCCAGGCTCTGATTCATGGTGCCTGTGCTTAGGCAGCATAAATCGAGAGACACATTATAATTAACTGATTTTTTTTATATGTTATCCCAGCCTTGTGATTACCTGTTAGCCAATTAATTATCCAATAGATATGTTCGCTGGAGGTGGCTATAGGTGTCTTAGGTGTTAGGAAATTCTACTTGAGCTTGTGCTAGTGTGCGAATTTGTTGTATTTTCACTATTAACAACTCTTGTTGCGTTTCATACTTGTTGAAGGTTTTTACTGCACTGTAAATTCTATATTTTTAAAATGGATCTACAATACAAGTTTTCATTTTTATTGGACAAATCTCACTCGAAAGATATATTATCCCTTAAAATGCCAATTTTATCCCCATGTTTTTAAGTCTTCACTCCAAAATACTGTACTGTAGGTGGCTCCCCTGCTCATCAATGACAATCTCTCAGTAGAACTTTGGTGTCCTTTATGCAGGTACAGTAAGTAGAACAAAGATAATCATGTCCCAGTTGGTGTCAGATTGCATATTTCTACAGAAAGCATGCATTTATTAATTCTGTACTCAACATCAGATAAATTATTATTCTTTATTTATATAGCGGCAACATATTCCACAGTGCTTTACAATTCAGAGGTTCATATACAACAGTCATGAGTAACAAAGTTAAAGATAATACAATAATTAAAGCAAAAATAATGATGACTCTGATCATAAGTGCTTCCAATATACAATGAGGTGGGGGTGAAAGAACGTATAGTGGTATATTTACAAAGATAATCAAGCCATCCTGAGGAAATTCGGGATAGAGAAAGGCTGCGTGACCTAGTCACCAGGCAATATTTGTAGTGCTTTTGGGTGCGGTGGAGCGTGATGGAGAATTATGATCAGAGAAATAGTGAATGGGCTATATATAAAAAGGACTTTGGTTAGGGAACGTAATAGGCAGATGTGTTTTAGGGAGTGTCTAAAACTGTGTAAGTTGTGGTTAGTCCTAATTTCTTCGGGTAGAGCATTCCAAAGAATTGATGCAACTCTGGAGAAGTCTTGGACCTGGGAGTGAGAGGTACGGATTATTGCGGCTGTTAGTTGAAAGTCACTTGTGGAGCAAGGAGTATGGGTGGGTTGGTAAACAGAAATGAGGGGGGAGATGTAGGGGGGATGCCGCACTGTGGAGAGCTTTGTGGGTGAGAACAAGCAATTTAAATTGCATCGTGTACTGTATGGCTAGCCAGTGCAATGACTCGCACAGAGCAGAAGAGTCCAAGTAAAGATTAGCCAGATAGATGACCTTGGCTGCTGCATTAATAATGGGCTGGAGAGGGGAAAGTCGAGTGAGGGTGAGGCCAATTAATAGAGAATTACAGTAGTCAAGGCGGGAATTGATCAGTGCAGCAGTGAGGGTCTTTGTTGTTTCCACAGTGAGAAAGGGGCAGATTCTTGAGATGTTCTTCAGGTGTAATCAACAAGAGCGGGCAAGAGATTGCATATAGGAGGTGAAGGAAAGATTAGTGTCAAATTTAACATCTAGACAGTGCGCCCGCTACCTAAGCATTATTGTGGTGTCACACACTGAGAGGGAGATGTCAGATTTGGCTGGTGAGTAGACATCGGACAGAAGAATTTCAGTTTTGGAAAGATTGTGTTTCAGACAGAGAGCGTACATGATGTTGGAAACTGAGGATATACACTGGTGTTCTGCAGTACAGCGGGGATAAGGTCAAGGGATGAAGTGTATAGTTGTGTGTCATCAACTTAAAGATGGTGCTGAAAGCCAAATTTGCTGATGGTCTGTCCAATTGGGTCCGTGTAGAGAGAGAAAAGGGCAAAGGACTGAACTCTGAGGAATACTAATAGTGAGAGGAAGAGGAGAAGTGGAGTCAGCAAACGATACACTGAAGAAGCAGCCAGAAAGAAAGGAAGAGAACCAGGAGAGAGCAGTATCCTTTATGCTGATTAAGTGGCGAAAGCTGCAGAAAAGACAAGAAGAATGAACAGAGAGTAGTCACCGTTATGTTTTGCTGTCAAAAGGTCACTTTGAGTACAGTTTCTGTAGAATGCAGGGGCTGAAGGCAGACTGTGATGGATCTAGAATAGAGTGAGTAGAGAGGTAACGCGTAAGGCGGCAGTAGACCAGGTGCTCCGAGAGTTTTGAGATGAAGCGGAGATTGGAGACTGGTCTGTAATTATTTGTGCAGGATGGGTCAATAAAGAGTTTTTTTAATAATGGAGTAATGGCAGTGTTTGAAGGAGGAGGGGAAGATACCAGGAGAGAGGGAGAGATTGAAGATTTTAGTTAGCTGAGTAGTGACGACTGAAGAGAGAGACTGGAGTAGGTGTGAGGGAATGGGGTGAGTAGTGCATGTAGTAGGAAGAGAAGAAGAGAGGAGTGTTATGATTCGGTAACCGAGGAGGATAGTAGAGAAATAGGCTAGACAACCAGACACCCAGAGAGGTTGGTAACTTAGCGGATTGCAGACCCCTAAACTGACAACACGACTAGAATTAGCCGTGGGACCTACCTACGATGCCCTAGACGCCTCGACACAGCCAGTGTTAACTAAGCCTAAAGAGAGAAAGGGGAAAGCTAAACTGCCCCGGAGTAGAGCCCCAAAGGAATAGATAGCCCCCAAACATATATTGCCGGTGAGAGATGAAATACAAAACACAGGCAGAAAATAGAGTAAGCAAATGCTGGGGCCCGAACAGTCTGGATAGAACAGGACAGGAAAGGATACTGTCTGCAAACCCGCAAAAACCCTAAGAAAGATTCCAACACGTCTGATATGCAAAAATACTGAGGCCACACGACCTCTCCCCTACTAAATCAGAACTCTGGTGTGAACTGGATGCAAAACAACAGATACTGAAATAACAGGGGACTAGAAATACAGAACAGACTGACATAAGCTGTGGCCAAGGAAAACAGAGACCAGCACAGGTCCCAGCATGGGACCCGGCTGAACTCACGCCAGCAAGGCAGAGAACAGAGAAAAGCAAAAATGGAAAAAATGCCACAGAGTAAAACAGACAAATAACTTATCTGAAAGATGCAGTACAAAGCAGGGAGCAAGCAGACTTCCAGAAGGCTCAGGAAGAAACCAAATCACCCGCAGCCACTAAGGGAAGGCTGCTCACTTAAATCTCTCCAGTCTGTAACACCTAGCCTCCAATCATTCTCTTTAGGTGATTGACTTCTGTCAGCCAGACCAATTCCATTACCAGCAGCAACCACCAGAGGGAGCCCAAACTCAGAAGCCAGATCAAAAGTGTTCACAACAGAGGAGCCTGGAGACTTCTTCCGTGACTGGGTCAAATGTGATCCAATAAACTTTTTACCAGGCAATTTGCGCTCCCGTAGGTGTAGGATCCAAGGCTTCTCATTATCCAAAAAAGGTTTTTATTATTTATCAAGAAAAAGTACATACAACGCGTTTTGACAGTATAAAATGTCTTCATCAGGTATATTGTGAACAAATATTGTGGGTCAAATGTGAGTGAGAGTGAGCCAGAGGAGATGTTGGGAGGGATGGGAGTCATTGCACTTAGTGGCTAGGAGCTGATTTCCTGATGGGTGTTTTCTACTTTCTCTGTAAAGTGAGAGGCCAGCTCATCAACATGGATGTCTGTGATAGGGCCTGGGCTTTAGGACTGAGGAAGGTGTGAAAGGTGTCAAAAGAGTTTTTTTTGGGTTCTTGGATAGTAAGGAGATCATGGTGGTTAAGTAGGTCTGTTTGGAGAGGTGAAGGGCAGATTTATAGGTTCTTAAACATAAATTTAAGTGGATAAAGTTTTCTGATGTGTGATTTTTGAAAATATGCATTCAAATTAAATACAGAGTATCTTTTTCTGCAGGCTCGGAGCTCTCAGAAATCCTACACCCAGATCCCAAGTGACATAATAACATGTACTATGCCTAACTTGGTCCACACTATATGTACCTATAATGACAGTAAAGAAGGTGTAGACAATCAGGGTTGTCATGGTTTTCTGAATTGACTAATTGAGATACAGTTAAAGCAGGAGGAGCATAATTTCCTCTGCACACATTTTAACCACTTCACGACATGCACTGTATGTGTACGGCTCTGCAGGAAGTGAGTTACTGCAAAGCACAGTATGTATACGGCATCACTATTTCCAGTCAGCAAACCACCAATGCACCTTGACCTGGGTGCCTTTTATCGACCCCTGCATTAGCGATCGTTGTGATTGGCTGATCAATGTGACATCCTGTGATTGGTGCTGTCACAGACAGCACCAATCACAGCAGTCAGAAAGGATGGGGTGATTGTGACATCACCTTGGCTGATAAACCTTTTTGGCGTTGATTGGTCAGTAACTATACTTCAGCCAATCAGTGCCATAAGGGTTAATCTAAAATAACGATGGCCGCTCTACTCGCCATCTTTTCCTCAAGTTTGGCATGTAGAGCGGTTGCATACCACTCTGTGTACCTTTGAGAGAGAAAATCATTGGTGGCCATTGCGACACTCCTGCAATCTGTGCTGTGAGTGTGAACGATCTGTGATCACAGCAGCAGCAGTTCCTAAATCCATTTTCCAGCTCCAACCAAGTACCCCCACTCCCAATTGTATTTTTGGCACACCTTTTTTGTGCCTTTTCCATGTGCGTACTGCGCTGAACATAAGTGCTCTTCCTGTGGCTGGAGTGCTCTGATCAGTATTGCTACTGATCAGAGTCTGCGCCAAGGGACTTTTTCATTTTTTAGATATAGGTAGACTAGCGGATATCAAAGCGTAAGTGACATCCAATTTTTTTAGAAAAAAAAAGTAATAGTAGTTATTACAGAGTAGCTTTATAGGTAGGGAGGTAGAGCATCAGAGTAGCAGACGTTGCAGTGTAAGTGATGTCCAGTTTTCTTTTAGAAAAAAAGTAATAGTAATTAGTACCGAGTAGCCTTATAGGTGGGGAGGCAGCATTTTTCTTTTGCATTAGGGAAGCGTACTTTGCAGTGTTAGGCTGGTTTCACATTTGCGTATCTGTGCACAGCGTTTCATCCGCATAGATCAGCATGCGTTATGCGTACATATCTTTAACATGGTGTACGCAGGGACATGCGTTCACATGCTTTTGCGTACGCATGCGTCGTTTAGCTGTGCGGCGGTGTCCGTCGAACGCAACATGTTGCATTTCTTGAATCGTCAAAAATCCGTCAAATATGTACAGTCATGCGCATGCAGATGAGTGTGTCAAAAAATGCATTACTGTCTATGGGAACACATTGTACGCAAGGACATGCGCATGGATGCGTTCTATGCGCATGCGGACTTCAGACTGCGCATGTCCAGGAACTGATTACAGCACCTGGAAATATGGAACGCATGCGCATAAACAATGCAAGCGCATGCAAAAATGCATACAAATGCATACACACAGCGTTTTTCGTGTCATGTGTAAGATGATGCGGATAAAAAACGCTGCATAAACATGCGTTTGCGCATGCAGATGATACGCTGCGCACATATACGCAAATGTGAACCTAGCCTTAGTGACGTCCATTTTTCTTTTACAAAAAAAAAAAGAATAGTTGGCTCTGAGTAACTTTATAGGTAGGGCATTAATGTAGTGAATGTCACTGTAATTTTTTATACAAACTTTTTTTACATCTGCTAATTTTTCTTTTCATTTTTTTCTTCTAAGTGTTAATTCTACCTTTTTCTTTTTAGCTTTTTCCTCTATTTCTGTATTCTTTACTTTTTTCTCTACTTTTTATACTAAATAGTACCCTTTACACAAGCCCCACACAATAAATGTGTAAAAGCACCACTTACACACACATCCCCAGTGTTTTTAAGAATAAAATAAAAATGGCCAATTCATCAAGAAGACTCTATTCACCAGAGGAGGCATACGCTTTCCTTGCCTCCGACATGAATTCAGGTAGTGATGAAGATCCCACATTCCTCTATTTGTCATCCTCCTCCTCATCTAGTGAGGAGGGACCACCAGTAAGATGCCCTAGGACCCAGGCAACCCCTTCAGCAATTGATCTGACATGGACTCTACCCCCAAAAAATGTATCAGCCTGTCATTTCAAATTCAATGGGCAGCTCAGGAATCCAACTTCATGCTAAAGGCCTCACTGAAATTGACTTATTCAAATTCTTTTTCAGGAAATAATACGTATTATGGCGCTGTCAAATTTGTATGCCCAGCAATTTTTCACCCAAAATCCCACGTCATCATATGCCTGATGGACCCCCATAAATGCAGCGGAAATTATTACATTTTAGGGCATTGTGCTGCCTATGGACAAAGTTAAAAAAACAGAGCTTCGGAAATTCTGGAGTACTGATACAATACACAGGTATTCCGTATGACCATGACAAGAACATGATTTGAAGCGATTCAAAAATTTTTGCATTATAATGATAATGCGCAGTGTCCTCTTCGAAACGATCCTAACTTTGATCGTCTATATAAAATTTGGCCAGTAGCTGAACACTACAGCAGAAAATTTGATGAAGCGGACACACCTCAAATGGACTTCGCTATATAAGAATCTCTGGTTCATTTCAAAGGGAGGCTAAAATTCTGACAATACTTCCCAGTAAGAGGGCCAGGTACAGAATTAAACTTTACAAGCTGTGAGAGAGTACCTCAGGGTACACCCACAGACTTAGGTTCCACAAAGGGAAGGACACCCACATTGACCCCTCTGAACGGGAGGGGTGAGCAGGAAACTTTTACACCAGCATCCCACTTTTCAAGACCTTCTATGTCAGAGGTACAGTTGTGTACAGCAACATGAGAAAAAATCAGACAAGCCTCTCTAAGCCACTAATTGGGAAACTGCTTAAAAAGGGTGACAGCAGAGCAACAAGATGGTGGTCAAGAATAAGGACAAGAGGGATGTCCTTATGTTGACCACAATACACCATGACAACAGCTCTCTTGTCACTGTTGGAGGTACCACAACACAAGTCCCAAAGCCTGATTGTATCCTGGATTATAATAAATTCATGGGGTGGTGTAGATTGCTCAGATCAGGTCCTCAAACCATACAGTGCCATGTGAAAAGCTAAAATATGGTACAAAAAATTGCCCGTGCACATTGTACAGATGGCACTGTACAATGAATTTTGCGTTGTTTCAGTCTGCAGGCAATACAGGGCCTTCAGTTTCAGGAGGTAGTAATGAAAGCCCTAACATTTGGCACTCAGGATGGTGAGGGTTCCAGTACTTCTGAAACTGTTAAGAGAGCATTTTTGTGGTCAAAAATTATTTTTTTTATTTTCACGGCTCAACATTATAAATTTATGCAAAGCACCTGGGGTTTAAGGTGTTCACCACACATCTAGATAAATTCCTTGAGGGTCTAGTTTCCAAAATGGGGCCACTTATGGGGGGTTTCCACTGGTTAGGCAAATCAGGAGCTCTCCAAAAGAGTCTTGGAGCATGCTCTCGATTGTAGCTAATTTTGCATTCCAACAATCAAACGGTACTATTTCCCTTCCCAACCCTGTGCCCAAATAGTTTTCCCCAACATATGGTGTATACATGTGCTCAAGGGAAATTGCATATCAATTTTTGGGGTCCATATTTTCCTGTTACCCTTCTGAAAATAAAAATGGAAATAAAAATTAGGGACTTCGTGCTGTCGTCCCTAAAAAAATGGTTTTGAAAATTTTGTTGGAAAAATTAGAAATTGCTGATCAACTTTTAACTTTTCTAACTTCCTATAAAAAATGATGTTTAAAAAATTTATTTATTAACTATTTTGTGTAACATAACGCTCTAGTTTAAGGGCATGAAAATGAAAAGTTTGAAAATTGAGATATTTTTACAAATAAACACAAGTAGTATCGAATAAATGTATTATCTTATAAAGTAGTCAGGATATTGATCTGAAAATATTAACATCAGGTAATGTCCCAATGTTCACAATAATTGTGTGAATGGGGTGAGCGACTGAACCATATGTCCAAAAACGCTTGTTCATTGTGCATTAAATTGTTTTTATGTGAACCAAAAGAAAAATCTCGCTCATCTTTTGAAAATCTTGTAACCCAAATGGAGATTTGTGACAACACAGCATTTTATATTAATTAACCAGACGTCTATTTTCAGTAAACCATGAGTCATTGACTGTTATCTATATGTTGACTTTTGAATGTATGCGTTTTTTCTTCATTTGTTAAAGAGTCTGAAATGTTGACTCTTCTTTTAGGTTAAATTGATATTTTTGAATGGCTAATATTTGCGTCTTATATCAGCTCCTAAAACTTATTGTCTGCTATCTTTGTAAAACAGTGAAGCAGGATAATTGAATAATGATGTTTGCTGATATATTGATTACACACAGTTAATTTGTTGACTTACAAAACAGCGGAGGAAAAACTATGCAAATAGATTAAATAATTAAACACTGCGAGTTGATCTCGCCACCATTCTTCCTCTTTACCTGTGAATGATGACTTGAAGAACAGTTGTGGACTATAAAAAGGGGATATATACCTATGTGAGATATAACCATATATCCAGTCAGCCAAGACATCCAGAGACTCTTTACAAGACAGCAGCCAAGACATCATTGCCCCATCACGAGGGACACAGATTTGACATTCTACAGGATGTTAGCTTAGGAGATCACTGCTCTGGCTGAAATAATACAGATCTGCTCCATTGACCATCGCTGAACTATGGATATGTTTGGGATAGTCAGGATTTGGACCCACCAGTCACCTGAGCCCCATGGATATGTGTGTGAAAGACAGGAATGGGACCCACCGGTCACCTGGCTCCATGGAGATGTTGAGAGAAGTCAGATTGTGACCCTCCAGTCACTTGGCCTTGTACCTCAATGGATGGTCATCTTCCTAAGCTTGTCATTATCTCCTCTCTGCGTGCCACAGGTGGGGTAGTCACCCCGGGAAGCTCTGAAGTCACTGCTGCTCTTTTCCAGTCGAGTCAGCGGAAAGGTGAGACTCTGTAATTTGCACCATCTTGGGTATTTGCTGGGACTGTTCCATATGCTATTGTTTGCTGGTGGTTCAATAAATTATTACCACACTGTTTTACCCTCACCCTGTGTTGTCTGTGTAGCGTTCTACCCATGCGAAGATAGAGCGGGCGTTCAGTGTTATGAGCCCTGGTCCATGCAGTCTTTCTAAAAACAAGAGCACCCACTGACCCTGTGTCTCCACAAGATTGTTCACTCATTCAAAGATGAGACCAGCAAAAAGAAAGAGCGTCAGTTCAAATCCTAAATAGGTATGACTTTCAGTGATTGGCTAATTGCGTTCTGCGGCAAATGTTCAGTAGTACTTGGAGCACTGAAATGAGTACATAATGTATATTTTAAATACCACAGGTGCTAATTTTCTATATGCAGAAATTGACCTGCTGCAAAGTAGCAATCCCGACCACCTCAGGCTTAGCAATTAAATAGTAATGCCAAATAACTACTTGCGTCAGTGAAGAAAGGTGAACACTTTATATTAATACACCCATATAAATAACACTGTATTGACAGGTGAACATAATCACAAATAAAAGTTTTTAGCTTATATATAAGCTTGTAGTAAATACACCAACCAGCATATGAGTCCACAGGTTCGATTCCCAATTGGAGACCGTGATGTGCGCCTTGCTCAAATCCAATGATTTCTTCTGTAGTGCCCCATGTGGTGGCTACTACTTAGAAGACGAGACGTGCAAAGTGGAAAAAAGTGTTAAAGGAGCAGGCATGGTACTTACATCAGGTAGTGTTTTAGTAGTGAAATGACAGGTGTAGGTTTTTAGTCCCCAGTCCCAACCAGCGTTTCACCCAAGCTTTGTCATGGGGCATGTCTGTTATTAATGTGGATGTTTTAATATAAAGTGTTCCACTTTCTTCACTATGCGCAAGTAGAGTTTATTGATAGAACATGAGAACATATTTGTGTCATATTGTTCAGCATTCATAGTTATTCCCTGATCCAACATTTTATTCAACTGTATCTGTATTCTTAAGATGTAGATACCATTAAAATCAAAATGACAGGTGGAGAATGGGAGTGGCAGCACCATTTGGCACCGGGCCTTTCCAACTCATGGACTAACTGTTAGGCCAGGGTCACACTTGCGAGTGTGAGGCGAGAAACTCGCGCGAGTCTCTCTCATCAACACCCAGCACTGCCGCCGGCACTCGGACCAGAGTGTGCGGTTGCATAGAAATACATTCAGCTGCACAGTCCGGTCCCGAGTGCCGGCGGCAGTGCCGGGTGTTGATACGAGAGACTCGTGCGAGTTTCTCGCATCACACTCGCAAGTGTGACACTGGCCTTATCCACATAGACTGCCACAATTAGTATGTCACTGCACTGAGGATTTCCCCTTTTGCAATACAATTGGAAAAAGGTGCTTCAACAACAAAGTCTGAAGCAGTTATTTTGCATGTTATTGTGGATAATCCACAGCAAAACAGTCTTTTGAGAACATGCCCAGACAGGGAAAGGTTACTTTAAAATACAATGTAAACTTGGTACAAGAAGTATAAATTTGCACATTTAGAAGCATGTTTTATTGTATGCTGCCACCTACTGAATATTCTGACTGGTTGAAATGTGTCTAGGTTTTGCATTGTTACAATCAATTGAAAAATAAAATATGTTAAGAAAAAATTAGTATTAGAATGTTTGTTCGTTTAGGTCCTTATCACATTATGTCGTTGCACAGAAATATGCCACAATATGACAACAAATAGTACTGGAATACTGCACTGTATGGTACAAATAAGGATCTTAGCAAGTGAAAAAGTTTATATATTGGACATCAAAAAAGTGAATTACCGCAATAATTTTATCCTTAAAAGCTCACAAAAGCTGAGAAGAAAGGTAATCCTTCAAAGACTATTCAATATAATTCCTCCACAGCATATACACATAATTGCACCTGCTTATATACATCTATAATTGGACAAAAAGAAAAAAAAAAGAGAGCATGCACCGCACATCCAAAAATCATACGTTGATCTAAAGCCGGAGGAAGGTGAGTTTCAGTGCTCCTTTCATTTTGGTGTGGGTGTGGCGGCCATTGTTGCTGTGGTTTTGTGCTGGTGGGGCTGCGCGGTCTTGAGTCATGGGGACTCAGTCTTGCAGCATGGGTGCTGTGGGGCATCAGGCCGTCTGCCCTGCTGGTGCATTGCCGCTGTGACAGTGGTTGCCGTGCGGCTCCGCTCCGTTAGGGGGTAGGATCCACTAGATTGTTCGCTGTGACGTGGCAGTGGGCTTCATACAGTCTGATCAGAACGTTAAACTAAGAACCTCATGTTCAGTTATATAATTTTTGCCTAGCGGCTTAAGATCAACGTATGATTTTTGGATGTGCGGTTCATGCTCTTTTCTTTTTTTTTTCTTTTTGTGCAAATCATCTATAATTGGCTTCAAGGCTACAGAGATGGATTTCTTCGCAAATGGCTATTGGGGGTGGGGTGCTAGAAAAACACATTGCGGAGTCCTATCATCCGATATTGGCGCCACTCCGGTCAGTCTTCTTCAGGTTCTGACCTGTCGGATCGCTCCACTGTTTGCTGGGCAATCCGGGAATCACAACTCAATGTAAGTCTATGAGAATCGGCTGGTGAGTATAATACTAGGGTCAGGGAACTTACATTAGTGGCACTGCTTCAGTGCTGAAATAATAAAAAAGATATTGGAGTGTTGCTTTAACCCCTTTACCCCCAAGCCTGTTTTCACCTTCTTGACCAGGCCAAATTTTTACAATTGTGACTACTGTTACTTTATGAGGTAATAACTCTGGAATGTTTCAACGGATCCCAGTGATCCTGAGATTAGTTTTTTCTAATATATTGTACTTCATGTTAGTGGTAAAATTTGTTTGATATGACTTGTGTCTATTTGTGAAAAAAAATTGGACATTTGGTGAAAATTTCGCAATTTTCAAACTTATTTTTTGTTAAGAAGTTAGAAGGGTTAAAAGTTGACCGGCAAATTCTCATTTTTCCCACAAAATGTACAAAACAATTTTTATTAGGGACCACATCTCAATTGAAGTAACTTTGTGGGTTCTAGGCCTATATGACTTTGAAAAATAGCCAAAAGTGACACCATTCTAAAAACTGCACCCCTCAAAGTGCTCAAAACCACATTCAAGAAGTTTACTAAACCTTCAAGTGCTTCACAGGAGCTAAAGCAATGTGGAAGGAAAAATAAACATTGTACTAATTTTCACAAAAATGTTAATTTAGACCCACATTTTTTATTTTCACAAAGGTAACAGGAGAAAATGGACCCCAAAATATGTTCTGCAATTTCTTCTGAATACACCGATACACCATATGTGGGGGGAAACTACTGTTTTGGCGCACAGCAGAGCTCAGAAGGGAAGGACCACAGTTTGAGTTTTTGAATGTAAAATTGTCTGGAATCAAGAGCAGACATCATATCGCATTTGGAGAGCCCCTGATGTGCCTAAACAGTGGAAATCTACCACAAGTGACCAGATTTTGAAAAGTGGACCCCTCAAGGAATGTATCTAGATGTGTGGTGAGCACTGTGAACCCCCAGGTGCTTCACAGAAGATTATAACGTAAAGTCGTGAAAAAAATCAAATTTGTCACACAAAAACATATTTTTTAGCCTAAAATTTTTTATTTTCACAAGGGTAACAGTAAAATAGACCCCATAACTTGTGCAATTTCTCCTGAGTACACCAATACCCCATTTGTGGTGAAAACTACTGTTTGAGTGCACAGCAGGGTTCAGAAAGGAAAGTGTGATGTTTTGGAACGCAGACTTTGATGGGATTGTCTGCGGGTGTCATGTCCAGTTTGGAGAACCCATGATGTGCCTAAGCATTATAACCCCCCCTACAAGTGAACCCATTTTGAAAACTAGACCGCTGAAGGTATTAATATAAATGTGTGGTAAGCACCTTTAATCCTACAGGTACTTCACAGACCTTTACGTTAATCTGTGAAAATGAAGAAAAATTATGCAAGAACAGCAGAAAACCATATAACTTGTATAACATCATTTTACAAACTACACCTCTCCTAAGATAGCAATGGCACCCATGCTATTTGCTTGCTGTTATAGCCTACCTATAACTAAGAAACAAAGTGTTGTATTTGGTCCAATTTTCTTCCATATAAACTATGTGTTCATAAGATTAATTCTTGATATCCCCCTCTAACCCCTTTTATCGACGAATTGTTTATAGTTGCAGCATCCCCTTTCAGCGCTCGGTTTTTCTTAATCATATCACTGCACCAGAAACCCCCACTTGGTTGCCAGGTTTTACAATACTATCCCAGGCTAGGCTAGCACAGATGACCATGAATTATTTAATTTGCTCAGATGGACAAAAATATTGGACACTCTTAATCAATGAGTTCAGGATTTTCATTCAGTCCCATTGTTATAGGTGTATCAAATCCAGCCACTAGCCATGCAGTCTGACTTTACTAATATTTGTGAAATAATGAATCCTTTTAAAAAGTTCATTAAAGCAAACCTGTCATCGGGATTTTTGCTCAGTAAACTACAGACACTGTCAGGTTGGCTCTGTTATACTGAGTAAAATGATACTTTGGCTGATGAAATCCGTCTTGTGGTTGTTGTTTATTCTGTATTTGCGGGTATCAGTTAATGAGATTCTCGTTCTTCGGGTCGGGTTCTTCGGTTCACTGATCCTTCAGTAACCTGCCTCTTTTTTTATATAATGCATACAAACTTTAGACTTAGAAATTTTTTCACCAACCAAGGTATCATTTTAATCAGTATAGCGGCACCAACCTGACAGTGTCTGTAGGTTACTGAGCACAATCCTGCTGACAGGTTCACTTTAAATTGAATTCTGCAAGAACTTCCAGATTCTGTGTAATACACTGCCTCATTTTTAGAACTAATCTACATTTTGTATATATTTTTACGTACTTACTTTAGCTTTTTTTTGGTTATGACATCTATCGAGTACTTGGCTTGTATGATTATGGCATTTATTTGTGGCATGTTTATGTAAGGGGGTGAAGTGCAAGAACAGACAGAAGGAGGTTACCTCTCTCGCTCCGTGTCTGGAACCATTTGGTAGGGCAGCGGGGTGCCGGGGGAAGACTGTCATGGACCGATCCCACCATGTGACCAATAGGAGATGCGGGGGACGTGCTGGGGTGATTTCCAGGAAGCCAAAAGGGCGGAAGGCACGAAGAGAGAGCGCGCAGAGCTGAGAGCAGCGTGTGTCACAAAGAGGAGAGGCCACATCCTCGCACCTCAGTAAAGAGTGGACCCTCGGTCAGTGTTCAGACTTAGCAGTACATGACATAGTGAGATCCATCTGTGACCACGAGAACGCGGAAGCCTCGGAGTCTGGAGGAGGATTCCCTCAGGAGAATACAGAGACAGGACCCCGTAGTCTCGACACCGACTTTCCCCGGTGACAGACCGAAGCCCCTGAGGGTTCCAGAGAGACTTGCCAGTTCTCGCATTATCGTTTTGCTTATGGACTGTAAGCCTGTTATATAGAGACTCAAAGCAGGAGATACGCAGGTCCCTCACGTTATTCCCGTCTCCCGCTTTAATCCCAGAGTTTTCCCGCTGTTGGCCAAGAATAAGAGAGAGACTTTGGAGACTGCAAGTGCCGCTGTTGATGGTGCCTACGTTGGAGAAGACAGACCCTGCAATCAAGGTTTCATCGAACTGATAAGTCCCCAGAATACCCTTTCTTCTTCTGTTGTTTAATGAACTGTTGCTTAATCTTGCTTAGCTTATGAGCATTTTTGGAATTACGTTTGTTCCCCATTTCTTCTCCCTGTGAGGAGATATTTCCCTTGTAAATAAATCCTTCAACTGTTGGTCTGTCTCTGCTACGTGGTGACATTCTTAGTTCCTACATGATTCTTACGTTTTACACTTACATATGTAAAACTTTCTGGCATGTATCCATTGTTTTGACTGATACGATTTACATAAGCGTTTCATCCTGTGCTTTATGTTTTTAATTATATGCAATGGTGTTCTATGCTTACACGTGAACCACTTCATGGTTGCAACATTGTGATATCTGTACCGTTTAAGCCTGAGGAAGGATACATCACCACCTGAAAGTCTGTCTTTAATTATTACACATTTTACCTTTGAATTAAGATTTAAAGATCAATCCAGGAGTAGAAAGATGTGTATTTCTACAGATATATAATAGAGTTTCTTATTTTCATGTGTACTATTGATTTTTTTCTAATGAAAATTAAAATGAGGGTTAAGTCCAGGCATAACCCATTTGAATATGGCCTGCTCTTGGGTATAGTGTTTGCTACAAATCCATTACAGAGGGATTCCGAAAAGTATTCTCCCCCACATAAATTATACACTGCTGCCTACCCTGGGATATTGGAAGCTACAGTGTAAGTATGACATTACAGGTATGTGTGACATCACAGGTAAGCTGCAGTGACACCAGTTATGTTTACTTGAGGAAAATGTTCACAATTGTTTTAGTCAATTAAGCAATTGCGACACCATAAGTGGGTTTTACTCAGATAAGCTACCGAGTCATGGGCGTAATTTAATGCTTTTGAGTGGGTATTATTGCTATTATAGCTAGATTATCCAACATAAATATGTCACCGACCCCTGAATTGGCGCTATTCAACTTAACATAGGACACAGTCCCAGCTGGTACTGGGTGGGGAGTCTGTAAAATCTTATGTGCAGCTCACACAGAATTCACTACAGCATGGAAATCTACACAATCAACTTCTGTAGAAGCAATATAAACTGAATACATGTCTGCAATATGAATTCTGTTTGAGGATGGAGAAAGTTAGCAGAGAAGGTGGGAGGTATGGATGAAAGGCAGCGGATTGCTTAAAAGCTTCACTATTAAGATTTAGCTGTTGGTGGTGTTAAATATCCTTTTAATATTAAGAATAATAATAATCTTTATTTATATAGCGCCAACATATTCCGCAGCGCTTTACAGTTTAACAGTTTCAGAACACAAGTCATAAGTAACAACGTTAACAATACAGTAATTAAAGCAAAATAAGACGGCCCTGCTCGTGAGAGCTTACAATCTACAATGAGGTGGGGGAGATACAAAGTACAGGTGTGTATATACAATGGTGCATTTACAATGATAGTCCAGCCATCTTGAGGGAGTGAGGGATGGATGGAGACAGTGAATGAGCTACACACACAGAATTACACATAGAATGACTTTGATTAGTGAATGTGATAGGCCGCTCTTTCATAGAACACCTTGTGGATCAGTTGCTTTTTCACTTCCTTTTTTTTTCTCAACTACATACTTAATCTTTCTTATGTGAGATTATAGATGTTAATATTGTAAGGTTCATAAATCAGAATCAAGTTCTAAAAAAATAAAAGCTACAGTGACATCACAACTGTGTTTCAGTGGGATATCCTGTTGTGGTGTCACAAGTTGCTTTCATTGAGGTGACCTGCTGTTCTCTTCTGTGACATCACAAGTAAAGGGGCTACTACAGCCGCTGATGCCTTCAAGCCAAGAAAAATGTATATGCGGAAGGCGTGGCCCAATGGTTCCCAAGTGTAAAACGACTCCGTGTACTGCATGTATGTTAGCTTTGTCTGCCATTTTGCTCACGCTTGAAAAAGGCCGCTTGGTTGCAGAAATGTTGCTTTTATGATGCATTTTAGTTAAATAATTTAATTCTTTTATCTCTCTGGTGTCTTGGAAACAGTTTCTGGATTTGCTGGAAGCTCGGTGGGAAGTTGCCCCAAAGAAGCATGGATAGGGATATTGTTAGGGGGTGAGGAGGAAGAAAAGCTTAAAAGGTGTGCTTCTACTGTGTTGGCCTCTTTTGACGTGGTATCACTCTACACGTCAATAGAACATGAGAAGGGCCTACAGGCTGTTTCATGTGCGCTATCAGGCTCAGACATGGCCCCAGATTGTGCGTGGCTCGTCCTCAATCTGCTGGTCTTAACCTTGAATTTAATTTACATTCATGTGTGATGTAGTTTAGCCTCCTCTTTGTTTTTCTTTTTTTTTTTTTCTGCTTTGTGTTCTTTGGCATCTATCATTGGTTTTTCACAACTGCCTATATATCTTATTGTTTTCTTTTTCTTTTTTTCCTTTTTTTGTTTTTTTATATAGGATTAGGGGATGCTGGTCGGCGGACATGGGGAGCGAGAAGATCCAATATTTATGAATCATGGATGATGGGTGATTATCGTTGGATACGATCTTAGACATTCTCTCTCCCCCTGCCCCCCGGCTTTGCCTAGTTTGATGCTTATAAAGGCTTTATATACATGTGTCTAGATGTGCTATATAAGATGGGGATCTATGTGAATGATATATATATATAGATTTGCTATTTCATGTATATCAATGTTCTTGTTACACTATATGTGCACTATATGGCAGATGCTAAGTTAGGTTGCACTGTGTTTATGCGATGCTGCGCTAGCTTGGAGCGTCATGGGGTCAGCTGATGCTGGTCAGGTGATGTTTTGGTGTGATGTTGACGCGTGCAGCTGGCCAATGACGCCTCACACCATTTATGGGTGTAATGTACGTCATGCTGCGCTTGCGCGGGTTGGCATCCACTAGATGCATCGTCCTGTCGGCGGATGTTGACCGGTGGGCGTACCTTGCTGACGTGGATCGCTTACTTACCAGAGTGAGTCATGTGACCGTTTGAAGCGCCGTGTTTGGATGAATGAGAGATATAAGGTATTGTTCCCCATTATGATCTGGATGATTTGATTGGAGGTTTTTCTGAACGCTACATTCTCCTGATTTGTAATGCACAATTTGACTGGATACTCTGGCATTTGGCGCTTTTTTTCCCGGATCCTTTGATTGGACTTTGATCAGACAAGGAGGGATTCTATATCATCACATCAAATATCGATTGGCTATTGGTCTCCATGGAAACAACTATGCCACTGACGTGTTTGTTATTATTGTGAACATCTACTGTGAATCTATGTATATATATGTAATTTTAATACTATATGTAAGGGATAATGATACTTTTGTATAATGTGAACTCTGTGGATTTGGGATGTCTATTTTGTATAAGATATGTATGCTTTTTATAAAGTGGGATGTGGCTACACTGTGATTGGATCTGGTTTCAGCTCCACACTATTTATAGCCCACCATTTGTACTGTTTGGATATACTTGACAAAGATCCTGTTAGGATCGAAACGTTGTAGTCTTATGGCGGAATAAAGTTTCTTATTTTTTCATCAATACACCTGGATGGAGCGCTGTTTTCTTTTTTCTATTTGGACTATGAAAATTGTACATTCACACTGAAGGCATCAAAACTATGAATTAACACATGCAGAATTATATACTTAAAAAAAAGTGTGAAATACCTGAAAATATATCTTATATTCTAGGCTCTTCAAAGTAGCCACCTTTTGCTTTGATGACTGCTTTGCACACTCTTGGTATTCTCTTGATGAGCTTCAAGAGGTAGTCACCGGGAATGCTTTTCACTTCACAGGTGTGCCCTGTCAGGTTTAATAAGTGGGATTTCTGGCCGTATAAAAGGGGTTGGGACTATCAGTTGTGTTGTGCAGAAGTCTGGTGGATACACAGCTGATAGTCCTACTAAATAGACTGTTAGAATTTGTATTATGGCAAGAAAAAAGCAGCTAAGTAAAGAAAAACGAGTGGCCATCATTACCTTAAGAAATGAAGGTCAGTCAGTCCAAAAAATTGGGAAAACTTTGAAAGTGTCCCCAAGTGCAGTTTCAAAAACCATCAAGCGCTACAAAGAAACTGGCTCACATGAGGACCGCCCCAGTAAAAGAAGACCAAGAGTCACCTCTGCTTCTGAGGATAAGTTTATCCGAGTCACCAGCCTCAGAAATAGCAGGTTTACAGCAGCTCAGATTAGAGACCAGGTCAATGCCACACAGAGTTCTAGCAGCAGACACATCTCTACAACAACTGTTAAGAGGAGACTTTGTGCAGCAGGCCTTCATGGTAAAATAGCTGCTAGGAAACCACTGCTAAGTACAGGCAACAAGCAGAAGAGACTTGTTTGGGCTAAAGAGCACAAGGAATGGACATTAGACCAGTGGAAATCTGTGCTTTGGTCTGATGAGTCCAAATTTGAGATCTTTGATTCCAACCACCGTGTCTTTGTGCGACGCAGAAAAGGTGAATCGATGGACTCTACATGCTTGATTCCCACCGTGAAGCATGGAGGAGGTGGTGTGATGGTGTGGTGGTGCTTTGCTGGTGACACTGTTGGGGATTTATTCAAAATTGAAGGCTAACTGAACCAGCATGGCTATCACAGCATCTTGCAGCGGCATGCTATTCCATCCGGTTTGCGTTTAGTTGGACCATCATTTATTTTTCAACAGGACGATGACCCCAAACACACCTCCAGGCTGTGTAAGGGCTATCTGACCAAGAAGGAGAGTGATGGGGTGCTATGCCAGATAACCTGGCCTCCACAGTCACCAGACCTGAACCCAATCGAGATGGTTTGGGGTGAGCTGGACCGCAGAGTGAAGGCAAAAGGGCCAACAAGTGCTAAGCATCTCTGGGAACTCCTTCAAGATTGTTGGAAGACCATTTCCGGTGACTACCTCTTGAAGCTCATCAAGAGAATGCCAAGAGTGTGCAAAGCAGTAATCAAAGCAAAAGGTGGCTACTTTGAAGAGCCTGGAATATAAGATATATTTTCAGTTATTTCACACTTTTTTTAAGTATATAATTCCGTATGTGTTAATTCATAGTTTTGATGCCTTCAGTGTGAATGTACAATTTTCATAGTCATGTAAATACAGAAAAATCTTTAAATGAGAAGGTGTGTTCAAACTTTTGGTCTGTACTGTATGTGAAGTGTGAATAGCAAAATGGCTTTTGAAATTTAGGAAAAATACACATGAGACACTTCACACAAAATTTGGCCAAATAATGTGAGCCCATCAACCATCGTCAAGGTAATCTCATGAATCAGATGGGTCCCTGACCCAACTGCCCAGAGTGAATACTTACCTATGGCTAATCTCTGAATGTATGGATGAATGCTATTTTGCTATTCACGTTTTTCACATTGACATGCTTTAACATGATTGAGTGCAACCATTTTCCTATTTTGATATGTAAGTTGCTTTTTGGTATGCGCCTGTTCAGACTAGTTCTCGTTGTTTCAGTCAGTTTTTCTGTTATTTATATTCTAAGCTTTCTGACTGAGCACTCCACCCTTCACCATGCAGTGATTTTAATTACATCTAATCACATTAGGTTCTGACCAACCCATAAATGTAGGCTTTACCAAGAGAGGTGTTTAACGGCTCCTCTCCGTTAGGGCGATAGGGACCCATTAAGAGGTTCGCCGTGAAGTGGCAGCGGGCTTTATACAGTCTGATCAGAACGTTAAACTAAGAACCTCATGTTCAGTAATGTATATTTTTGCCTAGCAGCATTAGATCAATGTATGATTTTTGGAGGTGCGGTCCATGCTCTTTTTTTTGGTGTATAGCATGTTCTTTCCCCTTTCTTGGACCACCACTCCCCCCGTTTGGCACTGGTGATTTTAAATTAGCAGGAAACTGCAATGAAAGGGGTCTAGCCCATTCCTGCTCTCACTGGAGAGCTTGATGAAGGTGAGTTTCAAAGCTTTCATCTGGTGTGGTGCTGTGTGGCGGCCATTGTTGCTGTGGTTATGTGTTGGCGGGCGGTGCGGTCTGGAGTCATGGGTATTTTGCTTTGCAGCATGGGCGCTGAGAGGCAGCAGGCCGTCCGACCTGCTGGTGCATTGTCGCTGCGCCGGTGGTTGGCGCACGGCTCCGCAGCGTTAGGGTGATAGGGACTCACTAAGAGGTTTGCGGTGAAGTGGCAGTGGGCTTCATACAATCTGATCAGAATGTTAATCTAAGAACCTCATGTTCAGTAATATATATTTTTTCCTAGTGGCATTAGATCAATGTATGATTTTTGAAGGTGCAGTCCATACTGTTTTTTTTGGTGTATAGCATGTTCTTTCCCCTTTCTTGGACCAGAACTCCTCCCATTTGGCACAGGTGATTTTAAATTAGCAGGAAACTGCAAAGAAAGGGGTCTAGCCCATTCCTGCTCTCACTAGAGAGATTGAGGAAGGTGAGTTTTAATGCTCCTTTCATTTGGTGTGGTGCTGTGTGGCGGCCATTGATCAATGTATGATTTTTGGAGATGTGGTCCATGCTCTGTTTTGGTGTACTAGGTGTGTAATAAGTGTCTTCGATATGTGTGAAAACTGTCACCACACGTATTGGAGACACTGACGTGTGAAAGAGATAGCTTAAAGGAAAACTCCATGTTTTCTTCGTATTGCAGCGCTGGAGTGGTGTAGCTAATGAAAGTTCATTACCCCTAGTTTTATACTTACCAGACACAGTCATCTTTTATGAGCACGACTCCACTCGTTGTCTGCAGTTTGTTACCTGCCTGATCACTTCAATGTTTGCTGGGCACAGCTCAATACAAGCCTATCAGAGTCAGAAAAAGACTATAATAAACTTACAGTGAGAGCTTGTGATCATTACCTCTGACTGCCGGTGAGTCAGAAGTTGCAATCACAAGAAGGGGGCGTGGGACCGGAGCAGTGCTGGGAGTAGCTGAAGATTGCAACTGGTAAGTATGAGGCTAAGTGCACACGATCAGGAATAATTGCGTTTTTTTCGCGGTTTTTCCGCTATTTTCCGCGGTTAAACCGCGAACAAAACGCAAGCATTAAGCATTCTATACGTTTTAATTGATTCCGCATGTTTTGTACACATGTTGCGCGAAAGAAACGCTTAGCGGAAAAAAAAGCAACATGTTCATTAATTTAGCGTAACCGCGGTGATTCCGCCGCCATAGGAATGCATTGAACCCCTTACTTTCCGCATGTGGCTATGCCCACTATGCGCAATGTAAGCGGTTCATGTGCGGATGGTACCCAGGGTCTGGAGCAGAGGAGACTCTCCTCCAGGCCCTGGGTACCATATCCCTGGTAAAACAATAATTAAAATAAAAAATAATGATATTCTCACCTTCCGGCGGCCCCCGCAGCCTTCCCGCGGCCCCCGCAGCCTTCCCGCCTTCAGCGACGCTCCCGGCAACTTCCGGTCCCAAGAGTCCTTTGCGAGAATCACCCAGATGGCATAGCGGTCTCGCGAGATGCACGTCATCGGTGTGATTTGTCGCAATGCATCCTTGGGACCGCGAGTTGCCGGAGCGTCGCTGAGAGGCGGGAAGGCTACGGGGGACGCCGGAAGGTGAGAATATCATTATTTATTATTTTTTTTATTATTTTTACATTAGATCTTTTTACTATTGATGCGGCATAGGCGGCATCAATAGTAAAAAGTTGGTCACACGTGTCAAACATTATGTTTGACTCGTGTGACCAACCTGTCAATCAGTTTTCCAAGCGATGCTACAGATCGCTAGGAAAACGCTAGCATTCTGCAAGCTAATTACGCTTGCAAAACGCTATTATTCTGGCGGGAATCAGCATAAAAAAAACGTGCGTATTTCCTGCGGGAGAAGTGCGGGATTGCCGCGGAAATTTCCGCGGCAATTCCGCAACGTGTGAACTTAGCCTAAGGCTAAGTGCACACGATCAGGAATAATTGCGTTTTTTTCGCGGTTTTTTCCGCGATTTTCCGCGGTTAAACCGCGAAAAAAACGCAAGCATTAAGCATTCTGTACTTGTTAATTGATTGCGCATGTTTTGTACACATGTTGCGGTATTTTCCGCGAAAAAAAACGCTTCGCGGAAAATCTAGCAACATGTTCATTAATTTAGCGTAACCGCGGTGATTCCGCCGCTATAGGAATGCATTGAACCGCTTACTTTCCGCATGTGGCTATGCCCACTATGCGCAATGTAAGCGGTTCATGTGCGGATGGTACCCAGGGTCTGGAGGAGAGGAGACTCTCCTCCAGGCCCTGGGTACCATATCCCTGGTAAAACAATAATTAAAATAAAAAATAATGATATTTCTCACCTTCCGGCGTCCCACGCAGCTTTCCCGCCTTCAGCGACGCTCCCGGCAACTTCCGGTCCCAAGAGTCCTTTGCGAGAATCACCCAGATGGCATAGTGGTCTCGCGAGATGCCACGTCATCGGTGTGATTTGTCGCAATGCATCCTTGGGACCGCGAGTTGCCGGGAGCGTCGCTGAGAGGCGGGAAGGCTGCGGGGGACGCCGGAAGGTGAGAATATCATTATTTATTATTTTTTTTATTATTTTTACATTAGATCTTTTTACTATTGATGCGGCATAGGCGGCATCAATAGTAAAAAGTTGGTCACACGTGTCAAACACTATGTGTGACTCGTGTGACCAACCTGTCAATCAGTTTTCCAAGCGATGCTACAGATCGCTAGGAAAACGCTAGCATTCTGCAAGCTAATTACGCTTGCAAAACGCTATTATTCTGGCGGGAATCAGCATACAAAAAACGTGCGTATTTCCTGCGGGCTGAAGTGCGGGATTGCCGCGGAAATTTCCGCGGCAATTCCGCAACGTGTGAACTTAGCCTTAAAGTATAAGGCTATGTGCACACGTTGCGGATTCTTAGCGGTTTTGCCGCGGTTTTTCGCGGCGGAAACGCCGAGAAACCGCGGCAAATCCGCTTACACAATACAACTCATTAAGGCCTATGAGATTCCGCAATGCTGTGCACGTGCTGCGGGTTTTTCCGCGGCGGAATCGCATCGCAGGAGAATCCGCAGCATGCTCATTCTTTTTTGCAGAACCGCGGCGATTCCGCCGCCATAGGAATGCATTGAACCAATTACTTTCCGCATGTGGCTGTGCCCACCATGCGCAAAGTAAGCGGTTCTTGTGCGGATGGTACCCAGGGTCTGGAGTACAGGAGACTCTCCTCCAGGCCCTCGGTACCATATCCATGTAAAAACAATAATTAAAATAAAAAATAATGATATTCTCACCTTCCGGTGTCCCACGCAGCTTCCCGCCTCTCAGCGACGCTCCCGCCAATCCCGTTCCCAGTGATGCTTTGCGAGATCACCCAGATGACGTAGCGGTCTCGCGTGATGCTACGTCATCGGGATGATTGTCGCAAAGGACTCCTGGGAACGAAACTTGCCGGGAGCGTCGCTGAAGGCGGGAAAGCTGCAGGGGCCGCCGGAAGGTGAGAATATCATTATTTATTATTTTTTTTATTATTTTTACATTAGATCTTTTTACTATTGATGCGGCATAGGCGGCATCAATAGTAAAAAGTTGGTCACACGAGTCAAACACTTGTTTGACTCGTGTGACCAACCTGTCAGATCGCTTGTAAAACGCTAGCATTCTGCAAGCTAATTACTCTTGCAAAACGCTAGTGTTTAGCGGGAATACGCATACCTATAATATGCAGATTTCCCACGGCAGGGAGGTGCGGAATTGCCGCGGAAATTTCCATGGCAATTCCGCAACGTGTGCACATAGCCTAAGACTAGGGTAAGGGACTTAGATTAGTAGCACCACTCCAGCGGAGAAATAAAAAAATGCTGAAGTTTGAATATATACAAGTGCTGCTCACTAAATTAAAATATCATCAAAAAGTTAATTTATTTCAGTTCTTCAATACAAAAAGAGAAACTCATATATTATATAGAGTCATTACAAACAGTGATCTATTTCAAGTGTTTATTTCTGTTACTGATGATTATGGCTTACAGCCAATGAAAACCTAAAAGTCATTATCTCGGTAAATTAGAATTAACAAAAAACACCTGTAAAGGCTTCCTAAGCGCTTAAAAAGGTCCTTTTGTTTGTTTCAGTAGGCTCTCCACAATCATGGGGAAGACTGCTGACTTGAGAGATGCCCAGAAGGCAGTCATTGACACACTCCACAAGGAGGGTAAGCCACAAAAGGTCATTGCTAAAGAAGCTGGCTGTTCACAGAGTGCTGTATCCAAGCATATTAATGGAAAGTTGGGTGGAAGGAAAAGTGTGGTAGAAATAGGTGAGCAAGCAACCAGGATAACTGCCATTTGAGTGACACCATTGATTTTACCACATAGTGTACTGGAAAACAGGAAAAAAAAGTGTGTCGAAATTGCAAAAAAAAGTGTAATTCCACTTTTTTTTATTATTTACAATGTTCACTATATGATAAAACTGTCATGTGTGCATCGCCACGAAGATCGTCGCGGTTGCACATTCTGACTTCTCACAGCTGAGTTGCTGTTTCTTTGTGTTTGGCAGTTAGGGAGTTAATTCTGTCTGTGCTCAGTTCTGGGACTGGGTGCAGTTTCTTCCGGCTGCAATTAATTATTTGTTGATTGGTTTCCTTTAAATCTCTGGTTGTCTGTGTTGGGAGTTGCCAGTGAAATTCTTCATGCAGACCACAGATAGGATTGTATCTGTATAGACTTAAGTTAAAGAGCTCCTTAGTTGTTTTAAGCTCACCTTGCTTAGAGTTTAATATCCCAGATCATTTATGTTCCTTCTGTGTTTGAGTGTGTATGCAAGTCTGTGTTTTCTCCAGTCTGTCTTATATGTCTAATCTGTGTATTTAGCAGAGATCAGCCCATATCCCTTTGGTGGTAATCAGAATCCTTCTTAGGACTGATTACAGGGTTCAGGGACTGATAGGAGACAGGGTTAGGCTGGAGACTTGGACCTCTGAACCATTATCAGTACCTCCAAGGTGAGGGATTAGTTAGGACCCCAGTTTAGGGTCAGGTTAGACCCCCGGTCCTCCTCTTTCCTGTGACAGTGTATCAAGTCCTCAAGATTAACCCTGAGTTCAACGGATATCGTGTCAGGTACATCTATTCTATATTTACATGCTGATGTTGCTAATCTATATGTTGTATAGAGTGTTGTTCTTTTAAGAATAGTTTACTGACATCGTACACATATCATAAGACCGCGTGACATTTTCACTGGCCAATAAAATTATTCCCAGTTGCCATGGATCCAGTAGCCCAGCTGGCTCTGCAGTTGCAGGGATTATCCATGGAGCTGACGGACATTAAGTCCAAAGTTTTGTCTCCCTCGGAGCAAACCAGATTTGAACCTAAAGTAGCTCTCCCGGACAGGTTCACTGGTGGGCGAGACAAATTTTTTACCTTCAGGGAAGCATGTAAATTGTATTTTCGGCTTCGGCCTCGATCATCAGGGAGTGAAGAGCAGAGAGTGGGAATTGTTATCTCGCTCCTACAAGGGGACCCTCAATCCTGGGCCTTCTCCCTTCCTCCGGGATCCCCGGCTCTACAGTCAGTAGATCGATTTTTTACTGCCCTGGGTTTGGTATATGATGACCCAGATCGGGTCTCTCTTGCTGAGACAAAATTACGTAAGATACAGCAGGGAGATCGTCCGGCGGAGGAATTTGCTTCTGAGTTCCGTAGATGGGCCACAGATACTCAGTGGAATGACCCAGCTCTTAGGAGCCAGTTTTGTCATGGGCTTTCTGACAAATTAAAGGACGTTTTGGCTCAGTATGATTCTCCTCCATCACTGGAGGCTGCTATGGCCCTAGCTATCCGTACTGATAGACGGCTCCGGGAGAGGTGCGAGGTAACTCCGCCCCCTGTTGTTACTCCACCTACTACTAAAGTCCCTTATGTTGAGGTTCCCCTTGTCTGTTCGGAGGAGCCTATGCAGTTGGGAGGGACATCATTTCGTAGGAGGGGATTGGCGGTACGCCGCAGGACTAGAAGGTGTTTCTTCTGCGGGAAAGAGGGACATTTTGTTGGGGGATGTCCATCCCGTGCCTTGTTGAGCAAAAAGTCGCCGGAAAACTGTTAATCCCAGGTTGTGTGGTGGACGACAACCTGGGAGTATGTATTTCGTCCGCTAGTTCTTCTCAGTTCCTTGTACCAGTGGAGGTGGTGGTTGGTACGAGAGTGGAGAGATTTTCTGTTCTTCTTGATAGTGGGTCCGGGGCTAATCTGGTTGACGCTCAGTTTGCTCAGGCTCAAGGTATGCATCTGAGTGTATTGGTCAAACCGATCCCTATATTCTCCATTGACGCCAGGCCTCTCGGCCAAGGTAGCTTTGTTCATGAGGTTCATAACATTGACCTTCGGGTAGGGGCAATACATAGGGAACTATTATCTTGTTATGTGTTGGAGGGTCTACCTACTCCTATTGTGTTGGGACTTCCTTGGTTGGTTAAACATAACCCTGTGATTAATTGGCAGTCCAGAGATATAAGCCAATGGGGGGAGTTTTGCAAAAGTAACTGCATGAACACAGTCATCAGTGCGGTCGTGCCTAGTACTTTGCCTCCTTTTTTGGAGGACTTTGGGGATGTGTTCTCTGAGGAGGGGTGTCAGGAGTTGCCTCCTCATCGCGTGTATGACTGCTCTATTAATTTACTTCCTGATGCTAAGTTACCTAAAGCTAGGTTATATAACCTTTCTGGTCTGAGAGGCAGGCTATGAAAGATTATATTTCGGAAAGTCTGGCCAAAGGGCATATTAGACCTTCATCTTCCCCAGTGGCCGCGGGGTTCTTCTTTGTGAAGAAAAAAGATGGAGGCCTACGCCCTTGCTTGGATTTCCGCGAACTTAATCGGATTACTGTTCGAGATCCGTATCCACTCCCTCTGATTCCTGATCTCTTCAATCAAATTGTTGGCGCCAAATGGTTCTCTAAATTGGATCTCAGGGGGGCGTATAATCTGATTAGGATAAAAGAGGGGGATGAGTGGAAAACGGCGTTTAACACGCCGGAGGGACATTATGAGAACCTTGTCATGCCTTTTGGTCTGACTACTGCACCAGCAGTATTCCAACATTTTGTTAATGACATTTTTCGTCATCTGGTGGGGCTGTTTGTGGTCGTATATTTGGATGACATTTTAATTTACTCACCAGATCTTGTGTCTCACCAGGAGCATGTGAGACAGGTGTTGCAGATCTTGCGAGACAATAAACTATACGCCAAACTGGAAAAGTGTGTATTCGCCGTACAGGAACTTCAGTTTTTGGGTTTCTTGGTGTCAGCCTCCGGTTTCCGTATGGACCCTGAAAAGGTGAGAGCAGTGCTTGAATGGGATCAGCCAGAGGATCTTAAGGCTCTGCAGCGTTTTCTGGGGTTTGCTAACTACTACCGGAAATGTATTTGTAATTTCTCATCTGTTGTCAAACCTCTCACTGACATGACAAGAAAAGGGACGGATTTTTCTAAATGGTCGGACAAAGCTTGCCAAGCTTTTTCCTCTTTGAAAAAATGTTTTGCTTCGGCACCCGTTCTCATCCAACCAGATGCATCACAGCCGTTCGTTGTGGAGGTGGACGCGTCTGACGTAGGGGTGGGTGCAATATTGTCCCAGGGTCCGTCCCCTGGTAAATGGCATCCGTGCGCTTTCTTTTCTAAAAAATTGTCGTCCGCCGAAAGGAATTATGATATCGGCAATAGGGAACTTTTGGCCATTAAGTTGGCTTTTGAAGAATGGCGTCACTTTTTGGAGGGGGCAGTCCACCCGGTCACCGTCATTACTGATCACAAGAACCTGCTGTATTTGGAATCTGCTAAGCGTCTGAATTCCAGACAAGCTCGATGGTCGTTGTTTTTTACCAGGTTTAATTTTGTTGTCACTTATCGCCCTGGATCTAAGAATGTTAAGGCGGATGCCTTGTCTCGCAGTTTCCCAGGGGCCGGGAAAATGGATGACCCGATTCCTATCCTTCAGGAGGGGGTGGTAGTGTCGGCTGTATGTTCTGAGCTTGAGGAGGAGGTGTTAGAGGCTCAGGGGACGCCCCTGCAGGACCTCCAGGGAGACTGTTTGTCCCAAATCAGTTGAGACAAAAGGTTATTGAGGCACATCATAATTCTGCTTTAGCAGGACATCCAGGGAGTAAGGCTACTTTAGATCTCCTTTCTCGCCGGTTTTGGTGGCCTAACGTTAATAAAGATGTTTTAACTTTTGACGCGTCCTGTGGGGTTTGTGCTCGCTCTAAGACCCCTCATACCCGTCCGTCTGGGACCCTCTTACCCTTGAAACTTCCGGAGCGTCCATGGACTCATTTGTCTATGGACTTCATCACGGACCTTCCTCAGTCGTCAGGGAAGACTGTCATACTGGTGGTTGTTGACAGGTTCAGTAAGATGGCACATTTCATTGCTCTTCCTGCCCTCCCTAATGCTAAAACTCTGGCGCAGGTGTTCATTGGGGAGATTGTGAGACTTCATGGGTTGCCTTCTGATGTGGTGTCAGATAGGGGGTCTCAGTTTGTGTCCAAGTTTTGGAGGGCATTTTGTTTACGTCGGGGGATGCAATTGTCATTTTCCTCGGCTTTTCATCCGCAGACCAATGGTCAGACAGAGCGTCTGAATCAAAGCCTAGAGACTTATCTTCGGTGTTTTGTCTCAGAGAACCAGGAGGACTGGTCTTCTTTCTTGCCTCTGGCAGAGTTCGCTCTTAACAACAGGCGGAGCGAGTCCACTGGTAAGTCCCCGTTTTTTGGGGCATATGGTTTTCATCCCCAGTTTTGTACATTCAATGGGGGGGGCCCTTCTGGGGTTCCTGAGGAGGAGCGTTTCTCGTCGTCACTTGCTTCAGTGTGGAGAGGTGTATTGAATAATCTGAGTGCTATGGGGAACCGTTATAAACGTATGGCTGATAGGAGGAGAGTTTCTGGTCCAGATCTTAATGTGAACGATCTGGTATGGTTGTCTACCAGGAATATAAAACTTAAAGTTCCCTCCTGGAAGCTGGGCCCCAGATTCATCGGGCCGTACAGGATCAGTTCCATAATTAATCCTGTGGCATTTCGTCTGGACCTCCCTCCTACGTTTAAAATTCATAATGTGTTCCACAAGTCATTACTTAAGAGGTACGTGGCACCAGTCATACCATCACCTCTACCTCCTCCTCCAGTGGTGGTCAATGGTAACTTGGAGTTTCAAGTGTCAAAGATCATTGACTCACGTCTGAATCACCGGTCCCTTCAGTACTTGGTGCATTGGAAGGGGTATGGTCCAGAGGAGAGGACGTGGGTTCCTGCGTCTGACATTAACGCAGATCGTTTGGTGCGGACCTTCCACAGAACTCACCCGGGCAAACCTGGCCCTGAGGGTCCGGAGGCCCCTCGTAGAAGGGGGGGTACTGTCATGTGTGCATCGCCACGAAGATCGTCGCGGTTGCACATTCTGACTTCTCACAGCTGAGTTGCTGTTTCTTTGTGTTTGGCAGTTAGGGAGTTAATTCTGTCTGTGCTCAGTTCTGGGACTGGGTGCAGTTTCTTCCGGCTGCAATTAATTATTTGTTGATTGGTTTCCTTTAAATCTCTGGTTGTCTGTGTTGGGAGTTGCCAGTGAAATTCTTCATGCAGACCAGATAGGATTGTATCTGTATAGACTTAAGTTAAAGAGCTCCTTAGTTGTTTTAAGCTCACCTTGCTTAGAGTTTAATATCCCAGATCATTTATGTTCCTTCTGTGTTTGAGTGTGTATGCAAGTCTGTGTTTTCTCCAGTCTGTCTTATATGTCTAATCTGTGTATTTAGCAGAGATCAGCCCATATCCCTTTGGTGGTAATCAGAATCCTTCTTAGGACTGATTACAGGGTTCAGGGACTGATAGGAGACAGGGTTAAGGTACTGCCACACTAAACAATCCCGCTAGCGATCTCGTTAGCGTTGCATACTAATGAGATCGCTAGCGGGATTGTTTCTATATCGCTAAATGCTGCCGCATTTAGCGATATAGTTAACGACGCTATCGCCGTTAGCGATCTTCTTAACGACTTTAGCGGTACAAAAGTACCGCTAAATCGCTAAGAAAAGGTGCCACACAGCGATTAGATACTTACCCAGCGGGAGCGCCGACGAGAAAATAGGGTCCGGAGCGATTCCAGCGACGAGCGAGATCACAGCAGGAAGCTCGTCGCTGGCAGCTGCCGTGTGGTCGACCCGCCACCACAATTGTGGATTACCAGGGCAATGGGGTACTCAGAGCCGAGCCCATGGAAGTCTATGGGGGTTTTGTCACAGGTAGCTGTGGCTCGGTCTGTGGCCCGGGCGGTCTGGCGTATGTTGGGGATATATTTACAGGGGATTGATTTATGTACAGTTCGTGACGCCACCTGTAGTATTCTGGTAATTAGTACCAGCGCTGCTGTAGATCTCTGAGGGGATGGTGAGGCAGCTAGATGTCGGGTCCCCTACAGGTGGGACTGGTCCCTCAAAGTCTATGGGATTTGTGAAGTCGGGTGCAGATAAAGAACACAGTCTCACACGGTCAGCGTCTTTCCATACCTTTACTTGTAAGATGTTCAGGCAGGTCCCAGGGAGGCTGATCCAAGGAGAGTGTATCTTGAGACAGCAGCTGGACAAGTTAGGGGCCTCCTTTACTTCCAATACAACGAGTACAACCAGCCTGAAGCGTAGTTCCCTCAAAATCTCCAGCTAATCTATAGCTGTACCTGCCCAGTCAGCTTAGTGTTAGGAGCCTTCCTGCGAAGAAGCTGAATTCTTATCTTGTCGTGCACTGACTCAAAGTCTTCACTTCCCCTGACCCCAGTTACGTACTGACTATAAGGGGCTGTCTGCCGCGACCTAGGGTCCGGTAGATTCCTGGTTTTCTTACCACTCTGCTTGAAACAGTAGTGATCCTTCGGTCCCCAGTGACCGGGTGCAATGTGCTGGACTTCTTCAATCCGTAAGCACTAATCCAATAAATCCACTTTGCCTTTCGCCTTGTCCACGCTGGTAACATAAGCACTCAAACTAGCCAAGGGTCGAGCAGTCACTTCTTTCTTTTCCTTACTTCGAAGTTAGCTACAGATGCCCAGTTATCAACAGGCAGGAGCACGTCTCTGAACCTGATACCGTCCTTTAGACAGGGATGCTGAAGACTTTCTGTACTAAACTTCTTCTTTCCTTCAGTGTATGCTGAGGAGGTGATACAGCTCTGACTAGACTAAGGTGAATTCAAACACCTATACCAGACTCCACGATATGAACTGATGATAGAGCTGGCTAGACTCCTTCCTCCCTCCAGACGTCTTCTCTCTCAGAAGTCTAGACACTCACTCCACACGTCCTCACTGTCCGAAGACAGGAACTAGACTCTCTAAATCACTCCAACACATACTACCTTGACCACTCCCTCAAGAGTATACTCCACTACCCTAAGGGTGTGTCTAGTATATGTTGAGTGAATGAATATTTAGCATTAAACTGCTGTCTCGCCACACACTCTCCAGGGTACTGCGTGTGCCTAACACCAGGGCTACACATTCCCCCATGGTAAAAGACAGCACTCCCGGGCTGTAAAATACAAAAGAGACATTTTGTTTATGCAATAAACATTAAACAATAACATCTTCCCATCCGGGAGGTGAGAATATCTTGAACGTTGCAAACTTTATAGGAAATACAAATATTAAATAGCATTCAATAAATATACAAGATACTTGTGAAGGACCCGCACCAAACCTTCAACGTAGGTCCTGGGTGGGCTGCAGGACGTCCAATTGCAGACCTCACTCAGTGCCACACCACACGGGTTTTGTTTTCAGAGGTAGTTGTAATGGTTTATGTAAAACCAAGATAGGGCACCGAAGCGCAACTATGTACAAGTAAGTTCTGGGTTGGCACAGTCCTCAACCTCCAAGTCCAATGTAAAACCAAAAACATATTATATTCAAATCACATAATACGAAAGTGCAAAACCTTTTCTGGTTACTATTTATCATTTACCCAGCCGGGCATTCTACAGTAGAAATATATATATTCACTATATAAATTGTGCAAAACTTTACAAAACATTTCAAACTTTTTTACTTTTGGTAGACCCGATAGGGATCTCACCAATTCTACTTTACTTATTTATTCATTCTCTGCAAATGCACTTTCCAATACATTTTCCACTACATTTTCCACTACATTTTCCACTACATTTTCCACCCCGGGGGCTGGAACGATGCAATGGGCCCTAGATCCCAGGACCAGCAAATCATGTGCTGCGATCAGGGTCTGGGTCGCCACAGTTCTGGTGCGAACCTCCAGGGGCGCAACGGGTACACTCTCTCCACATGACACCGATTGCGTCTCAATCACAGTTAGCGATATGGACCGCGTTAGGGATTGCGATTGAGACTGGGTCGCATGTTGCGATGTAGCGGTGGCTTTAATTTGCGATGAAATCTGGGTCGCTTGTTGCGATGAATTTGCAGGGGGCGATGCTGGGGCACGGCCGGTTACTGCTTGAGCTGGAGACGGGGACGCTGCGGTAATGGTGACGGTACCTGCGTCTGGGACGGGGTCACGGACGACGGTGACGTTAAGGGCATACCATCCCTTCATTCCCCAGTGCCGCGTATATGTGACGATATCTCCATTTACTAAGTCCCTCCCGGGATGGCCTTGCGGCAGGTGGGATTCTACGTCACGCCTGCTGACAAAGACCGCTGGGTAGAGGCCCGGTTCACGGATAAAGCCCCAGCCCTTCCGGAGCTGGAAGTCAGTCACACACCCCTGCCGCCGCGGTTCCCTCAGAGTACCTTTATCTCTCCGGACAGTCTCTTTGTCCGCGATCAGCTCGGCAAATTGTCGCTGACGGTTCCTCTGAGTTTCCCGCTCTTCCTCCTGCTGGCGCCTCTTCTTCTCCTCACGACTCTGCCATTCCTGTTCCCACTGGGCGGTGTAGGCGACGTCATCCAGGCGCGCCATTTCGTCCCAGTCCACATCTGGTAGTGACGGACAGGACCCCTCCGGTGTCCCTGCCGGGGACCGATCATCTGCTGCGGCCTCTTGGCCGGGCGGGCGTTCCGGGATTGGCTGTACCTCCTCAACCTCCTTCGCTTCCACCGCTTCACCGGTGGGATCGGGATCGGTACTTTCGGGGGCAGCCTCCGGTTGCTCCTTCGCCTTGGGCAGCAGACTCTTCGGTATCTGGAATCGTGGGGGTTCGTTGAGGGGAGAGATCACCGTGTCCCACAACCTCCGCTGCTCCAGGGTACGCCGGCGTCTCTCAATTTCTTCAAAGCCAGGTTGGTGCTGGACCATCTTTTTCAGGCGTGCATTTTCTTCTCTGGTCTCTAGCAACGCCTGCTTCAGGTGCAGGATCACGGATAACTCCGGTGTTGGTGGCAGCTTGGCTGGGGCACGGGGCCTGCCTTCCTCCGCTTCCCAGCTCGGCTGCACACGTCCTGCCTCCATCATGTTCCAGAAGATTCTTTCTTCTTTCGGAGACATCCGGTCTCTTCCGTGGAGGTGGGGTTTGCGTCTCCTCCTCCTCGCAGGGAAGGTGAAGAGGAGGCGGACCTCCTTTGCTGTAGGGCAGGATCGCATGTTGTAATAGCACTTTGAGAGGGCAGGCATTTTCTTCGCGCCACAGGGGGGTAGACGCCCACGAAGGTACGCCCACCTTCTTCTCCAGCGCCTGAGGGCGCGAATATGGCGACAAAAATGGCGATTTTGGCGCCAAAAGTGCAAACAGTCCTTTTTCACAAAAACAATTCCTTAGGCACACAGGGCTCGCAATTCCGCGAGTTTCGCATCCTGTTCGTGACGCCAAATTTTTGTGTCGACCCGCCACCACAATTGTGGATTACCAGGGCAATGGGGTACTCAGAGCCGAGCCCATGGAAGTCTATGGGGGTTTTGTCACAGGTAGCTGTGGCTCGGTCTGTGGCCCGGGCGGTCTGGCGTATGTTGGGGATATATTTACAGGGGATTGATTTATGTACAGTTCGTGACGCCACCTGTAGTATTCTGGTAATTAGTACCAGCGCTGCTGTAGATCTCTGAGGGGATGGTGAGGCAGCTAGATGTCGGGTCCCCTACAGGTGGGACTGGTCCCTCAAAGTCTATGGGATTTGTGAAGTCGGGTGCAGATAAAGAACACAGTCTCACACGGTCAGCGTCTTTCCATACCTTTACTTGTAAGATGTTCAGGCAGGTCCCAGGGAGGCTGATCCAAGGAGAGTGTATCTTGAGACAGCAGCTGGACAAGTTAGGGGCCTCCTTTACTTCCAATACAACGAGTACAACCAGCCTGAAGCGTAGTTCCCTCAAAATCTCCAGCTAATCTATAGCTGTACCTGCCCAGTCAGCTTAGTGTTAGGAGCCTTCCTGCGAAGAAGCTGAATTCTTATCTTGTCGTGCACTGACTCAAAGTCTTCACTTCCCCTGACCCCAGTTACGTACTGACTATAAGGGGCTGTCTGCCGCGACCTAGGGTCCGGTAGATTCCTGGTTTTCTTACCACTCTGCTTGAAACAGTAGTGATCCTTCGGTCCCCAGTGACCGGGTGCAATGTGCTGGACTTCTTCAATCCGTAAGCACTAATCCAATAAATCCACTTTGCCTTTCGCCTTGTCCACGCTGGTAACATAAGCACTCAAACTAGCCAAGGGTCGAGCAGTCACTTCTTTCTTTTCCTTACTTCGAAGTTAGCTACAGATGCCCAGTTATCAACAGGCAGGAGCACGTCTCTGAACCTGATACCGTCCTTTAGACAGGGATGCTGAAGACTTTCTGTACTAAACTTCTTCTTTCCTTCAGTGTATGCTGAGGAGGTGATACAGCTCTGACTAGACTAAGGTGAATTCAAACACCTATACCAGACTCCACGATATGAACTGATGATAGAGCTGGCTAGACTCCTTCCTCCCTCCAGACGTCTTCTCTCTCAGAAGTCTAGACACTCACTCCACACGTCCTCACTGTCCGAAGACAGGAACTAGACTCTCTAAATCACTCCAACACATACTACCTTGACCACTCCCTCAAGAGTATACTCCACTACCCTAAGGGTGTGTCTAGTATATGTTGAGTGAATGAATATTTAGCATTAAACTGCTGTCTCGCCACACACTCTCCAGGGTACTGCGTGTGCCTAACACCAGGGCTACACAGCCGCACTGAACAATATCGCTAACGGGATCGCTAAATAGTGATGTTTTTTAGCGATCCCGTTAGCAATATTGTTTAGTGTGGCATACCCTTTAGGCTGGAGACTTGGACCTCTGAACCATTATCAGTACCTCCAAGGTGAGGGATTAGTTAGGACCCCAGTTTAGGGTCAGGTTAGACCCCTGGTCCTCCTCTTTCCTGTGACAGTGTATCAAGTCCTCAAGATTAACCCTGAGTTCAACGGATATCGTGTCAGGTACATCTATTCTATATTTACATGCTGATGTTGCTAATCTATATGTTGTATAGAGTGTTGTTCTTTTAAGAATAGTTTACTGACATCGTACACATATCATAAGACCGCGTGACAAAACTGACCGAGGAATAGTATTCTCCAGGTCAGTACAACTACACAGCTATAAAAAAAAATCCAAAAATTACAGGTTTTTTTTAAATTTAAGTGGTAAAAAAAAATCTGATATTTGTTAGAAAAAAAAATTGCTTGTGTTGCCAGGTATTAATTTTTAGGGATCTGGAGCTGAGTGATGGCTTGTTTTTTGTTCCCTGAGCTGAGTTTTATTAATACCATTTTAGAGTCTTTTGATTACCTCTTATTGAATTGTATTGCAATGTTGCAGCAGGCAAAAAATCCCCATAATTCTGGCGGTTTAATTTTTTTTTCTCGTTACACCGTTTACGAATAGGATTAATTTAGATTTTGATAGAATCGGACGTTTTCGAATACAGCAATACAAAAATTTTTATTAATTGTTTTATTTTCAATGGGAGGTGGTTTGAACTTTTGTGGTTTTATTTTTTCTAATTTCTTTTTCTTTTTTTACTTTGGAGACTTGAAGCAGTGATCATCCGATCACTTGTGCTATACATGTGGGGAGTGCCATCCGATTCTTGGAGGCAAATTGTGAATGTTGAGATTTTTTTTTCCAGACCACAACACTCGGTGGGGAAAAAAATCGGACATGTGCGCAGCCCCATAGAATAAAATGATAACGACTGCTATCTGCCAAAACCACGGATAGCACTCGTCCGATTTATACAGTGGTGAGCAGGAAGTGTGGGCAGAAAAAAGCCTTTACCTACACACAAAAATTGTAAGGCTTGTTTTGAGTTTGCCAAAAGACATATGGGAGACTCCCAAATGAATGGAGGAAGGTGATGTGGTCAGATGACCACAAAATTAAACTTTTTGGCTATCAAGGTAAATGCTCTGGAAACCATCTATCTTGAAGGAGTTGGGGCAGTTTTGCCTTGGAGAATGGGCAAAAATCCAAGTGGCAAGATGTGGAAAGCTCATAGAGACTTATCCAAAGTGACTTGCAGCTGTAATTGCCGAAAAAGTAGGCTCTAAAAAGTACTGACTTCAGGGGTATGAATGCAGTGTTCAGTTATTTTGTTCTATTTGTTGTTTGCTTCACAATAAAAAGAAAACCAAAATGTTCACAGTTCGAGGCTTGTTTTTCACATGAACTGATGCAAACCATAAAAATAAAAAACAGTGAAATTCCAGGTAGTGAAGTAGCAAAACACGAAAAATGCAAAGAGGTTCATAGTTTCACAAGCCACTGTACATCGCAACATAATGCAGTTATATGTGGTAGCATTACGACCACTAGAATATCGCAACCACAACAAGCAAGTCGCAAAAAGTCAGAACTATTTAGGGTACGTGCCCATGATCAGGAAATAGCAGCGTATTTTTGCTGCATTCTAGTCACACAGGTAAACCCGCATGTGTTCACTGATTTACCACATCTAATACATTTCTATTGTGGAAATTTCTGTTGCAGAGACTAACGTCTGCCAACAGAAATTAATGTACTTGTAAACCCACACCGCGGGTCAGTTTATGCAGTGTCAAATAGAAACACGGTGGGCAGGTGATTTCTATAAATCTATCCACTGTGCTAGTAACCTAGAACGCAGCATTTTGAACATGGCGGAAGTGTGCTGCTTCCAAAAAGCTGCTATTCCTGATCGTGGGCACATTTCCTTAGATTTTTTTGCGACTTGCTGGTGCTTCGCCTGCATTCCACTGCAATATATCTGTTACAGTAGCCATGTAGCCCCAGGATTATTCCATTACATATTTTTGTTACATATTTCTATAAAGTTTAGTTTTTGAGCTCATGTAACTTCCGCTAGTATGTTATGTTACTTATACAGTATATATTTTATAACCCCCGAAGTAGTTTACTTTCTTATGTAATTTCCAAGTTTGCACTTCCATAGTCTCCTTTCTCTCCTCTGCTAAGAATACTGTTCTGATTACTTATCTTGATGGAATCAGCTTGGTCTGAGCAGTCGGCTGTCATTCCAGTCTCTTATTTGTTAGCAATGACAGGTGTTTTGGGCGCTTCTCCACACTCAGTACATGGCTGTCATTGGGATTATTGTTTCATGCTGGTTTTCAAATTGATTTTGGTGATGATGCCACTATGTTCTGATTTGTCTATCTCAGTAACTTTTTGTTTAGCTTTTAATTTATTGTTGAAGATTTCTGAGGCATAATACATTTCTTCAAACTCCGTACTTTAACCCCTTTACCCCCAAAGGTGGTTTGCACGTTAAAGACTGGGCCAATTTTTTACAATTCTGACCACTGTCCCTTTATGAAGTTATAACTCTGGAACGCTTCCATGGATCCCGGTGATTCTGACACGGTTTTCTCGTGACATATTGTACTTCATGTTAGTGTTAAAATTTCTTTGATATAACCTGCGTTTATTTCTGAAAAAAACGGAAATTTGGCGAAAATTTATAAAATTTTGCAATTTTCAACTTTGAATTATCATGCCCTTAAATCACAGAGATATGGCGCACAAAATACTTAATAAGTAACATTTCCCACATGTGTACTTTACATCTGCACAATTTTGGAACCAAAATGTTTTTTTGTTACGAAGTTATAAGGGTTAAAAGTTAACCAGCAATTTCTCATTTTTACAACACCATTTTTTGGGGGGGGACCACATCACATTTGAAGTCACTTTGAGGAGTCTCTATGATAGAAAATATCCAAAAGTGACACCATTCTAAAAACTGCACCCCTCAAGGTGCTCAAAACCACATTCAAGAAGTTTCACCCTTCATCTGTGGTTGCTGGTCTGGCAGTGCAGAAGTCAGATCTGAAATGTCCATCTCCGGACCTGGTCGGCTTTACCTGCGCTTGCCTTACTGGCGCCATGGGAGTGATACAGCAATGCTTCAGGTACTTTTGTTTTGATTTTTTGCACTCTTGCTTTTATACATTCAGGAGGCCGTAATGGCACAGCGAATATAAAAAACGTAGAGTAGGACTGCCCCATATGAGAATGCCTTGTCGTGGCGGGGTGGCTCAAAGAATTGATCAATTATTTGCCAAATGTCTCATTTTTAAATACAGTTAGAAACCGATATGTACATATGCACTTTATGTATTGCATGCTGACCATGTGCGGCGCTGGCTTCTCCCCTTTTTTTACTTGATGTTGGTTTGTGGCTGAGCACCACATGTTGCCGTGCGCTTTGGGTCATGCACGCAGTTCTATCTGTGTTTTTTTTGGTGATTGACCTAGGCTGCTGTGCACACACACAGCTGCCCTGCCCTGCCCTGCCCTGCCCTGCCCTGGGCTCTGCTTGATTGTACATGTGTAGCCCAGCTACGCAGGCACACATAAAAATCCAGGAGAGTGCACAGGAAGGTAACAGCAAAGCTTGATATCTATGCACTTCACTCACACTTTTAGACACACCCATCAGGGGTACAAGAGGAAGTGACACTTAGCAATCATTGTTCAGTCAGTTTCCTGTCTTAGGACAGTGCAGTTCAGTGCCAGTTCAGTCTGGACTTGGAGGGAGAGGAGAGAGGACTGAATCCTCGCAGAGCTAGCGTAGCTCACCTGACAAGCAAGTGGAGGCTAGTACGGGTGAAGTGGATCATCCTAGCCTAGTCAGAGCTACCCTTAATCAGTACCTCAACAGAAGCTGAAGGAAGGAGGATACTGAGAGCTGTGCAGCGAGCTCTGGAGAAAGCTGACTATTTCCATCAAAGCTACAAGTGCTTATGCTAAGAGCGAGAGCAGGGCGAAGGGCACAGTGGAGAGGATAGAGAAGTGCAACAGGTATTGGATTACCTGCACTAAATTGCCGGACACCGGAGTCCGAGGCGTTGCTAGTGTTTCAAGCATAGTAACAAGAAAACGGAGGCATCTGGACTACAGGTCGCAGAGTGCAGCCCTAAGTGTCAATACGTAATCGGAGTCAGGAGGAACAAGGATTTTTAGCAGGGCCCTGCATAGAAGGACTCTGTTCTCACCACATAGAAGGCTCCACCACAATATTGGCCGGGCAGTACAGCTATTGAGAAAGCTGGAGATTGCAGAGTTAACTTCGCTTCAGGCAAGTTGGACTCACATACATGTTGGAGTAAAGGAGGCCTCTAACCTGCTCAGCGGTTACCCGAATGTGCACTCTCCACCCCGACCAGCTCCCCGGGATCTGCTTGAACCATCTACCAGTAAAAGGTATGAAAGGAAGCTGCATTGTGTGTGACTGAATTATTATCTACACCCTGCATCATTACTATAGACTTCCAGGGACCCGTCTCACCTGTGGGAGACTTACCACCAAGCTGCCCCATAACATCCCCTGTGAAAGTCCTTATAGCAGCGCTGGTCCAATTAACCAGATACCACAGGTGGCGTCACGAACTACCTATCCTAATAATCCCCTGTAAATATCCCCCATCGCTTGACTGCCAGGGCCACGGACCGAGCCACCGCTACCAGTGACAACTCCCATAGATTTCCATGGGCTCGGCTCCGAGTACCCCATAGCCCTGGTATCCACAATTGTGGAGCGAGTCATACACCTGTATCTGGGCCTGTTTCACCCTTCATCTGTGGTTGCTGGTCTGGCAGTGCAGAAGGCAGATCTGAAATGTCCATCTCCGGACCTGGTCGGCTTTCACCTGCGCTTGCCTTGCTGGCACCATGGGTGTGATACAGCAATGCTTCAGGTACTTTTGTTTTGATTTTTTGCAGTCTTGCTTTTATACATTCAGGAGGCCGTAATGGCACAGCGAATATAAAAAACGTAGAGTAGGACTGCCCCATATGAGAATGCCTTGTCGTGGCGGGGTGGCTCAAAGAATTGATCAATTATTTGTCAAATGTCTCATTTTTAAATACAGTTAGAAACCAATATGTGCATATGCACTTTATGTATTGCATGCTGACCATGTGCGGCGCTGGCTTCTCCCCTTTTTTTATTCAAGAAGTTCATTAACCCTTCAGGTGCTTCACAGGAATATTTTGAATGTTTAAAAAAAATTAACAAATAACTTTTTTCAGAAAAAAATTATTTCAGGTCCAATTTTTTTATTTTCCCAAGGTTAACAGGAGAAATTGGACCCCAAAAGTTATTGTGCAATTTGTCCTGAGTACGCTGATGCCCAATATGTGGGGGAACCACTATTTCGGTGCATGGCAGAGCATGGAAGGGAAGGAGCGCCTTTTGACTTTTTCAATGCAAAATTGGCTGCAATTGAGATCGGATGCCGTGTTGCATTTGGAGAGCCCCTGATGTGCCTAAACAGTGGAAACCTCCACAAGTGACCCCATTTTGGAAACTAGACCCCCCCAAAGGAACTTATCTAGATACGTGGTGAGAACTTTGAATTCCTAAGTGCTTCACAGAAGTTTATAACGTAGAGCCATAAAAATAAAAAATCATTTTTTTCCACAAAAATATTTTCGCCGCCAATTTTTATTTTCCAAAGTGTAACAGAAGAAATTGGACCCCAAGAGCTATTGTGCAATTTGTCCTGAGTCTGATACCCCATATGTGGGGGTAAACCACTGTTTTGGCGCATGGCAGAGCTCGGAAGAGAAGGAGCACCGTTTGACTTTTTCAACGCAGAATTGGTTGTAATTGAGATCAGATGCCATGTCACGTTTGGAGAGCCCCTGATGTGCCTAAATAGTGGAAACCCCCAATTCCAACTGCAACCCTAATCCCAACACATCCCTAACCCTAATCCCAACCCTAACCCTAGTCCTGACCCTAGCCCTAACCCTAATGAGAAAATGGAAATAAATATATATTTTTTTATTTTTACCTAAGGCGGTGATAAAGGGGGGTTTGATTTACTATTTATAGTGGGTTTTTATGTTTGGCAGCTGTCACACGCTAAAAGACACTTTTTATTGCAAAAAAAATAGCTTTTGCATCACATTTTGAGAGCTTTAATTTTTCCATATTTTGGCCCACAGAGTCATGTGAGGTCTTATTTTTTGCAGGACGAGTTGACGTTTTTATTGGTGCCATTTTTGGGCACATTACATTTTTTGATCGCTTTTTATTCCGGTTTTTGGGAGGCAGAATGAACAAAAACCAGCAATTCAAGAATTTCTTTTGGGGGGGGGGGCGTTTATACCGTTCCGCGTATGGTAAAATTGATAAGGCAGTTTTATTCGTCGGGTCAGTACAATGACAGCGATACCTCATTTATATCATTTTTTTATGTTTTGGCGCTTTTATACAATAAAAACAATTTTATATAAAAAAATAATTATTTTTGCATCGTTTTATTCTGCGATATAACGTTTTTATTTTTCCGCTGCTTACTCTGTATGGCAGTTCGTTTTTTGCGGGACAAGATGACGTTTTCAGCGGTACCATGTTTATTTATAGCCGTCTTTTTGATCACGTTATTCCACTTTTTGTTCGGCGGTATGATGATAAAGCATTGGTTTTTTTGCCTTTTTTTTTAAGGGGTTCACTAAAGGGGTTAACTAGTGGGACAGTTTATAGGGCGAGTCGTTACGGACGCGGTGATAATAAATGTGTACTTTCATTGTTTTTTTATTTACATAAAGAAATTAATTTATTGGTGATTATTTTTTTTATTTAGGAATTTTTTAAAAATTATTTTTACACGTTAATTTTTTTTTTTACTTTGTCCCAGGGTGGGACATCACTATATAGTGTCAGTTCGCTGATCTGGCACTTTGCAGAGCACTGTGTCAGATCAGCAATCTGAAAGGCAGTGCAGGATGCTTCTCAGCGCCTGCTCTCAGCAGGCACTCACAAGCCACCTCCCTGCAGGAGCTGGAAGGTCCCCGCGGCCATCTTGGATCCGGGGGACCTGCAGGAAGAATGCCCTTGGAACAGCGCGATCACATTGCTTGTTCTGAGGGTCTCAGGGAAGCACGCAGGGAGCCCCCTCCCTGCCCAATGCTTCCCTATGCCACCGGAACACTGCAATGTTTGATCGCAGTGTGCCGGGGGTTAAAGCATCGGGAGCGGTCTGTGACCGCCCCTGGCACATAGTGTCGGGTGTTAGCTGTGATAATAAGCTGACACCCGGCCGCGATCAGCTGCGGTCCCCCGTGAGCACGGCTGATCGCGTATGACGTACTATCCCGTCCACGGTCATACAGGTCCGGGTCACCTGGACAGGATAGTACATCAGATGTCAGAAAGGGGTTAACCCCTTCACCTCGAAGCCTCTTTTCACCTTCCTGACCAGGCCAATTTTTTCAATTCTGACAGGTGACACTTTATGTGGTTATAACTCTGGAACGCTTCAACATTCGATATGACTTGTGTTTATTTGTGAAAAAAAAATGGAAATTTGGTGAAAAGTTTTCAATTTTCAAACTTTTAATTTTATTCCCTTAAATCAGAGCGTTGTCACACAAAATAGTTAATAAATAACATTTCCCACATGTCTACTTTACATCAGCACAATTTTTGAAGCATAATTTGTTTTTTCGTTAGGAAGTTATAAGGGTTATAAGTTGACCAACAATTTCTCATTTTTACAACAAAATTTACAAAACAATTTTTTTTTTAGGGACCACATCACATTTAAAAAGTGTATTAACCCTTCAGGTGCTTCACGGGAATTAATGGAATGTGGAAATAAAGGAATATTTAAACTCCCCCCCCACCCAAATACTTTAGATCCAATTTTTTTTATTATTTTCACAAGGGCAACAGGAGAACTATTGTTTGAGTGCACGACAGGGCTTTGAAGGGAAGGAGTGCCATTTGACATTTTGAAAGCAACATTTGTTGGAACCATTAGTGGATGCCATGATGCATTTGGGGAGCCCCTGATGTGCCTAAAGAGTGGAAACCTCCCACAAGTGACCCCATTTTAGAAACTAGACCCCTCAAGGAACTTATCTAGATGTGTGGTGAGCACCTTGAAACCCCCAGATGCTTCATGGAAATTAATAATGTTGAGCAGTGAAAATTAAAAAAAAAAATATAAAATTTTCCCACAAATGTTCTCTTAGCCCCCATTTTACTTTATTTTCACAAGGGTAAAAGGAGAAAATGGACCCCAAAATATATTGTGGAATTTCTCCTGAGTACACCAATACCCCAATATGTGGTTGTAAACTACTTTTGAGGCACAATGCATAGTTCACAATTGAAGAAGCGTCATATTGGAGTTCAGTTTATGCTGGACAGGTTTGAGGTTGCCATGACCCACTGGGAGAGACCCTGAGGAGCCAGAACAGCAGAATCCACCATAAATTACCCCATTTTACACACTACACCACTCAATGAATTCACCTAGGGGTGCAGTGATCATATTGATACTACATGTGTGTCACAGAATTTTATACCATTGGGCAGTGAAGAAAAAACAATTACATTTTTAAAACACAAAAATTTTGTTTTCGCCCCATATTTTACATTTTCACACAGGCAAATGGGAAAAATGGCATCAAAATTTGTCCCACAATTTCTGCTGAATGTAGAAATGCCACATATGTGTCTGTACAGTACTGCTTAGCCATACGGCGAGACTTGGGAGGAACGGAGCGCTATTTGCCTCCTGGAGCGCAGATTTTGCTAGAACAGTTTGCGGACTCCATATACAGAGCCCCTAACTGTTAGAAGAGCATAATCCCCCTCAAGTGACCACATTTTGGAAATTATAACCCTTTTGAGAGTTTACCGGTGTAGTGACGATTTTGACTGCATGGGTGTTTATCAGAAACAAGCAGTAGTGTTGCTAAGTGAAAATTGAAAACTGTCGTTGTAGTCACCAGTACATTGTGGTGCCCAGCTAATGTACCGGTAAATTACGCAGGCTGTCTGTCATTCTACAGAAATGTCAAACATGTGGACGTTAAATGTGGTTTAGGCAAACTGTGGGGCTCAGAAGGGATGGGGGCATTTGGATTTGGGAGCGCAGAATTTCTTTTGGGTTATGAGGAGCTATAGCACTTTTCCAGAGCCTTTGTACTACCAGTAACATGTAAGCCCCTATATTTCCGTTAACAGATGACGGACCTGTGTGGGGGCTTGCTTTTTTGTGGATTGAGTTGAAGCTTTTGTTGGGAACATTTTACATAACATTTGGGATTACATTTATCTTGTGCTCTACGCCGAGCACTTACATTGGGGTTTCCATCTAAATCTACGAGTGACGCGATTCAGATGAAACCTTACATTGGACTCAGTCTGGCCTTTGTTCAGCGGTGTTCTTTTCAGAAGTGCACAAAACGGTGACGGACCGCGCATTAATGCACGTCTTAAAAAATGGACACAGCCGATCACAGGTCAGACGGCATCCACAGTGCCTCTTTCTGCCTCATTATAGGGAATCGTCCATCATGGTTTCTGTCTGAATCACGTATTTCAGAGATTTATATGGAAACCCCGGTGTAAGCGCTCAGCGCAGAGCGCAAGATTAATATGCACTGAGCCTTACTGCGATTTTTGAGAGGCAGAATGACCAAATCAACATCAGGTGAAGAATTGGTTTTATTTATTTTTTTACGCCATTCCTGAGCGGTATAAGTGATAGACTACTTTATTCTACGGGTTGGTGTGATTACATCGATACCAGATTTATATAGTTTTTTTTTATGCTTAGTTGCAGTCACACGCTAAAAGACGCTTTATATTGCAAAAACGCATCCCCATATTTAGATGGCTATAATTTTTCCAGATTTCTGCCGACAGAGTCATGTGAGGGCTTGTGTTTTGTGGGACGCGATGACTAGTGTTGAGCGATACTTTCCGATATCCAAAAATATCGGATTGGAATGGTATCGCCGATATCACTAAAATATCGGCGATACCCGATACCGATACCGGAAGTCCCATGTAAGTCTATGGGACAGAAATATCGTAACTAAAAAAAACTCTTTCTTTCCTTGTAAACACTAAATAAACACACATAGAATACATATATATATATATATTATATATACATGTCATTGTGACATATATATATACATATATTTATAGTTTATACACTTCTACATAGTAAAATAACCTCTGATTCAATTGCCGGGTAAAGCCGGCTTTTGTGAAAAGACAGAAGCACCCGACATGAAATGACACTTGGTTTACATAGAGTTAACCATGTCTTTTCATGTAGTTTGATATCTGATTTGCACTAACAATTACATCAGTCTATGTGTGCAAAATTTCACACCTGTAGGGGTTAATTAAAGGTGTAAATTCGTTGTAAAAAAAGTCCGTAGACTGATGTAATTGTTAGTGAAAACAATAGATCAAACAACTTGAAATGACATGGTTAACTCTATGTAAACCAAGTGTCATTTCATGTCGGGTTCTGCATTTTCACAAAAGCCGGCAATTGAATTAGCTATGTAGAAGTGTATGAACTATAAATATAAATAAATATATATATATATATATATATATATATGTGTCACAAATTCAATGACATGTATATATATATGAGGTGTAAAATTGTTGAAAAAAAATGCGTGGGCTCCCGCCCTATTTTCGCAACCAGACAGACAAAGCCAGCGAGTGGGGGCAGATAATAATAGCCCAGAAAGGGACCATTATTTTTGCCCCCCCCCCCTGGCTACTAACATCTGCCCCCAGACACCCCAGAAAAGACAAATCTATAATTAGATTCGCCCTTTCTGGCACTTTGCCCGTCTATTCCCATTGCCCTGTAGCGGTGGCGAATGGGTTAATATGGGGTTAAAGCCACCTTGCTATTGAAAGGTGACCTTAAGCCAGGTTAATAATTGAGAGCTGTCAATTAGACAACTATCAATTATTAATCCTATTGCATGAAATAAAAATAAAACACACACACTTTAATTAAAAATCATTTTAATGAAATAAAGACACATGTTTTTGACCATCTTTTATTTTACTGCAAAAACCATTTCCTGTAATAAAAATAAAATAAAAAAGCAAAATTATTCTTACCTATCCCATGCACAGTCAGGTCCCACGGTGTAATCCTTCAGAAAGGGTTAATGTTTACTGCAGGGACCGCAGCTAATGCTGCAGCCTCACAGTAAACCCCCAAATGAATGAGCTCCTCTCCTGGCTGACAGGAGAGGAAGTGGAAAGCTTAATTGATTGCTTTCCACTTTCACTTCAGGTCAGCCAGGGACACAATCAGTGACGTCAGAGGGAACTGATTAACAAAAATAGGGGTTCCCTTCGAAAAAAAAATGGCGTGGGGTCCCCCCTATTTTTGTTAACCAGCCTGATGAAGCAGACTGCTGAGCAGTGGCGTACCGTGAATGAAGCAGACCATGCAGCTGCTATGGGGCCCGGACAGGTGAGGGGGCCCGCGACGGTCGGTAGCTGTGCTGACACAGTACTACCAGGGGGTCGGCGGGGGAGGGGGAGCGCAGCTCTTCTATATACTCACCCCTCCTGGTGCGGTCTCTGCAGCCCCTGCTCTTCTCCCGCGGTCTCAGACGCCTGTGTTCAGCGGTCAGGTGGTACCGCTCATTACAGTCATGAATATGCACATATTCATGACTTTAATGAGCGGTCCTGCATGACCGCTGAACACTGGCGGCGGAGACCGCGGGAGAAGAGCAAGGGCTGCAGAGACCGCGCCGGTGGAAGGGTGAGTATAAGGGATATTTACCTGTCCCGTTCCACCGTTGCTCGCGTCCTCTTGCTGCAATGTTCAGGTCAGAGGGCGCGATGACGTCGTTAGTGCGCGCCGCGCCCTCTGCCTGATCATTCACTGCTGGAGGACCCCGAAGACAGCGGCGCTCAGCAGTGGAGAGAGGACAGGTAAATATCTCAGGTGCCGGGGCCCTGAGCGAGCGGTGACATCGGCACCTGGTGTCACCCCCTGCTCAGGACACGGGCACCTGGCCCCCAGCGACGAGAGCTGAGTATGTCTATTTTTTTTGGATGCAGCAGCTGCGGCAGCATAAGGGCCTATACTATGGAGCATCTATGGGGCACAATCTATGGGGGCATGATCTATGGAGCAACTATGGGGGCACAATCTATGGGGGCATAATACATTTTTTTGTTTAATGTGTCCCCTCACTGTGCTGGCACTTTACATTTACAATGGCTCTGGGGTTTTTTTTTTTGGGGGGGGGCCCATTCAGACTTTTGCTATGGGGCCCCATGATTTCTATGTACGCCCCTGCTGCTGAGGCATGGTATTTAAGGCTGTTAAGGAGCCAATATCCATGGACCTTGCCAGCAGCGTCGGACTGGAGTACCTTGGGCCCACCAGAGAAAAATTATTCTTGGGGCCCACCATCATACTTCCCAACCTTTGAAGAAGGGAAAGAGGGACAAAGGCTGTGGCACGCTGTGCCTGCTGCAGCAAATTTTAGGCCATGCCACGTTGCACCACAGACTGTCCAGGAGTTGGTGGATGCTTTAGTCCAGGTGTGGGAGGAGATCCCTCAGGAGACCATCCGTCGCGCTCATCAGGAGCATGCCCAGAAGTTGTAGGGAGGTCATACAGCATACCTCCCAAATTTTGAAGACAGGAAAGAGGGTTAAAGGCTGCGGCGCGCATAGCGCGCCGCTGCGAATTTTAAGCCACGCCCCGACCACACCCATTTCACAACTAATCACACCCATATCCTCGCCCCAACCGTACCCATGCCGATACAGCTGACCCTCCGATGACGGTTGGGGGGCCCACTGCTGGCACCGGGCCCCCCCACCGCCTGTTCAGGCCCCATAGCTTCCGGGCGGCAGAGCAGGGAGAGCGATTCTCCCTGCTCTGCCGCAGAATGTAACTGTATCAGCGTGCTGTGCACGCCGATACAGTTACTGTAGCGTAGCTCCGGGTGGGCCCCCTCAGAGCGCGGGGCCCGGGGCCACCGCCCCCTCTGCCCCGCGACCTATCCTTTCAAATCAGGGCCCACCACGCAGGAGCTGGGGCCCAACGGAGGTTTCTCCGGTGTCCCGGTGGCTCAGTCCGACCCTGCTTGCCAGCCTGATAATACCAGGCCACAGCAGTCTGCTTATCTTTGCTGGTTAACAAAAATAGGGGATCACGTCGAAAAAAATTGGCGTGGGGTCCCCCTATTTTTGTTAACCAGCCAGATGAAGCAGACTGCTGAGGCCTGGTTTTTCAGGCTGTTAAGGAGCCAAGATCCATGGACCTTGCCAGCCTGATAATACCAGGCCACAGCAGTCTGCATATCTTGGCTGGTTAACAAAAATAGGGGATCCCCTCGAAAAAAATTGGCGTGGGGGCCCCCCTATTTTTGTTAACCAGCCAGATGAAGCAGACTGCTGAGGCCTGGTTTTTCAGGCTGTTAAGGAGCCAAGATCCATGGACCTTGCCAGCCTGATAATACCAGGCCACAGCAGTCTGCATATCTTGGCTGGTTAACAAAAATAGGGGATCCCCTCGAAAAAAATTGGCGTGGGGTCCCCCCTATTTTTGTTAACCAGCCAGATGAAGCAGACTGCTGAGTGTTGTGAATGGGTTTGAGATGAGTTCTGAGCAGAGGCTCCCTCTGGTGGTTACAAGCGGTACTAGTGAGGATTGTGAGGACTGGGAATCAGGTGTTACTGATTGGTCTTATTTAAGGGAATCATTTTCCCATCAGGGTTGCCGGTGATCAATTGTTCTGGTCTGAATCCTTCTTTCCAGTTTCCCTTGTAGCCTGCTGTGTCGTGTCTGCATCTCCTGCTATCAGATAAGACAATTTCTTATTTTGTGTTTTTGCTATATTTTTGCATTTTGTCCTGCACTTCTGTGGGGCCTTCTGGGTCCCCTCCGGGGGCTTTTGCCCTCTCAGTTTAGTTCAGCCACTGTGTTTTGTACTTTTGCTTTTTCCAGTTTTTTCAGTGGCTGCTGTTTTTATTTTGTTACACCAGAGAACTAATTTAGGTGGTAGAGGTCGTGTGATCTCAGGTGATTTTGAAATTAGTAGAGTTGGTGTTTTTCAGGGTTTTCTGAGATTGCAGTAAGTACCCTTCCTGTCCTTTTCTATTTAGATAGTTTGGGCCCCAGCGTTTGCTCATACTATTTTCTTTCTGTGTCAGTATTTCTTCTTGTCTAACCGCCATTACATGTTTGGGGGCTTTCTATTATCTTTGGGGTTCTGCTCCGGGGCAGATAGCTTTCCTATTTCTATCTTTAGGTGTAGTTAGTTTCTCAGGCTGTGACGAGGCGTCTAGGACCAACGTAGGAACGCTCTACGGCTGCCTCTAGTTGTGGTGGTTAGTCAGGGTACTGCAATCTCATAGATTCCAACTGCTCTGGTGTATTTCCTTTTTTGCCTGCACTCCTCAGCTACCGTAACATAACAGTATCACCGGCCATAAAAATTGTATGGTACTCACAGAAGGGAAAAAATATTTTGAAGGAAGAAAAGTTGTCAGAGATATTTTTCTGTTTGTTGCATTTTTTTTTTTTTTTTTCCCTCTGTATCTCTGGGTGCTGGGAGGATCTTTTCTCCCAATGGAGTTTGCACAGTTGTCTGGCCGTGTGGATCAGCTTGCCACTGAGGTTCGGAGTATTGCTGCATATCTTGCTAGGTTGCCTGTTGTGGAACCTAGGATTCCCATGCCAGATTTGTTTTTAGGGGATCGAGCTAAGTTTCAGAATTTCAAAAATAATTGTAAATTGTTTCTTGCCTTAAAATCTAAGTCCTCAGGAAACGCAGCGCAGCAGGTTCAAATTATCATCTCTCTCCTGCGCGGCGATCCTCAGGATTGGGCTTTTTCCCTGACACCTGGGATCCTGTTTTGAGTGATGTTGATGCATTTTTTCAGGCTTTGGGGTTATTGTACGATGAGCCTAATGTCACTGATCAAGCTGAAAAAGCCTTGTTGGCATTAAATCAGGGGCTTGATGACGCTGAGTTATACTGTCAGAGATTCCGTAGGTGGGCAGTCCTGACCAAATGGAATGACGACGCTTTGGCGGCCCTTTTCCGGAAGGGTCTGTCGGATAATGTAAAGGATGTTATGGTGGGATTCCCTGTCCCCTCTGGTCTCAATGATTCTATGTCATTGGCGATTCAAATTGACAGACGTTTGCGTGAGCGGAGAAGTATGCGTGGAGTGGTGTTGCCTTGTGAGCCAGCTGCTGAGCCCATGCAGTGTGATGGAGTGGTGTCTGGGGCACAGCGTCATGAGTTTCGAAAGCGCAATAGGTTATGTTTCTACTGTGGTGATGCCTCTCATGCTATTTCAGTCTGCCCTAAGCGGGGAAGACGTTCTGCACGCTCAGTTGTCTTGGGTAGTGTTCAGACTAAGTTTTTATTAACTGTCACTCTGATATGCTCTCTGTCCTCATTTTCTGCTCAGGCTTTCGTTGATTCTGGAGCAGCTATTAACCTGATGGATTATGATTTTGCTAAACGTTGTGGGTTTTCCTTGATACCCCTACAGAAGTCTATTCCTTTACTGGGGATCGATTCTACCCCTTTGGCTGAGAATAAACCCCAGTTTTCTACTCAGGTGATAATGAGGGTTGAACCTGATCACCAGGAGTGCTGCAAATTTTTGGTTCTATATAATCTGCATGACATTATAGTGCTGGGTTTCCCTTGGTTACAGTCTCATAATCCTGTTTTGGATTGGAAATCTGTGTCTGTAACCAGTTGGGGCTGCCAATGTGTTAGTGCCAACACTCCTGTTTTTTCTGCCTCCCCCCAGGCTGAGGATGTTCCTGACTTTTTGTTTGATTTTTCTGATGTGTTTAGCGAAAGTAAATCTGCATCCTTACCTCCCCATAGGAGCTATGACTGCGCTATTGAATTAGTGCCAGGTAGTAAATTCCCTAAGGGTCGCCTTTTTAACTTGTCTGTACCTGAACATGACGCTATGCGGTCTTATATCAAGGAATCATTGGAGAAGGGTCATATCAGACCATCCTCTTCACCCTTAGGTGCCGGTTTTTTCTTTGTGGCCAAAAAAGATGGTTCATTAAGGCCGTGTATTGATTATCGTCTCTTGAACAATATTACTGTGAAATATCAATACCCGTTACCCTTGATTTCTGACCTGTTTTCCAGGGTGAAAAACGCTACTTGGTTTACCAAGCTTGACCTCAGGGGGGCGTATAACCTTATTCGCATTAAGCACGGGGATGAATGGAAGACGGCATTTAACACCCCTGAAGGGCATTTTGAGTACCTTGTGATGCCCTTTGGGCTCACTAATGCTCCTTCCGTCTTCCAGTCCTTCATGAATGACATTTTCAGGGATTTTGTGGACAAGTTTCTGATTGTTTATTTGGATGATATCTTGATTTTTTCTAATGACTGGGACTCTCATGTGAAACATGTTCGAACTGTATTCCAGATTTTGAGAGAGAATGCTCTGTATGTGAAGGGATCAAAGTGTCTTTTTGGCGTACAGAAGATCTAATTTCTGGGATTCATTTTGTCCCCATCTGTTATTGAAATGGACCCGGTCAAGGTTCAGGCCATCTGTGATTGGGTCCAACCTACTTCATTAAAGGCTCTTCAGAGATTTTTGGGTTTTGCCAATTTTTATCGTAAATTTATTGGTAATTTCTCTGTTATTGTTAAACCATTAACTGATTTGACCAGAAAGGGTTTTGATGTGGTGAATTGGCCTCCTGAGGCAGTCTCTGCGTTTCAGGAACTTAAGCAGAGATTCACTTCTGCTCCTGTTCTACGGCAGCCTGATGTTTCTCTGCCATTTCAGGTGGAGGTTGATGCCTCTGAAATTGGGGCAGGTGCCGTTTTGTCCCAAAAAGATCCAGAGACCTCTAAAAGTAACCCTTGTGCCTTTTTCTCTCGAAAATTTTCTCCTACTGAACGTAATTATGACGTGGGTAATCGGGAGTTATTGGCCATGAAGTGGGCTTTTGAAGAGTGGAGACATTGGCTGGAGGGAGCCAAACATCAGGTGGTGGTCCTTACGGACCATAAGAATCTGGTCTATCTGGAATCTGCCAAGCGACTCAATCCTAGACAGGCCAGGTGGGCCTTGTTTTTCACACGTTTTAATTTTGTGGTTTCCTTTCTTCCTGCACTAAGAATGTAAAGGCGGATGCCCTCTCGAGGAGTTTCCTTGCGGACTCTCCTGAGCTATCTGATCCCTCTGTTATTTTGAAGGAGGGTGTAGTTCTTTCCGCCATCTCGCCCAATTTGAGACTTGCTCTGGAGGGGTGTCAGGAGGATAGGCCCGAGCGCTGCCCTGTTGGAAAATTGTTTGTCCCGGACCAATGGAAAAAGAGTGTGATGTCTGAGATTCATTGTTCCGCATTGGCTGGGCATCCCGGAATTTTTGGTACCAGAGACTTGGTTAGTCGGTCCTTTTGGTGGCCTACCTTGTCTCGCGATGTCAGGGAATTTGTGCAGTCCTGCGGGACTTGCTCTCGCTCCAAGCCTTGCTCTCGCTCTAGTGGTTTGTTGATGCCATTGCCTGTGCCCAAGAGACCATGGACCCATATCTCTATGGATTTCATTTCCGATCTTCCTGTTTCTCAGAGAATGACCACCATCTGGGTAATTTGTGATAGGTTTTCCAAAATGATACATCTTGTGCCATTACCTAAGTTGCCTTCCTCCTCTGAATTGGTGCCGTTGTTCCTTCAGCACGTGGTTCGTTTACACGGCATTCCTGAGAACATTGTGTCTGACAGAGGAGTCCAGTTTGTTTCCAGATTTTGGAGGACTTTTTGTTCTAAACTGGGTGTTCAATTGTCTTTCTCCTCGGCATTTCATCCTCAGACCAATGGTCAAACTGAGAGAACAAACCAGACATTGGAGACTTATCTAAGATGCTTTGTGTCTGCTGATCAGGATGACTGGGTCTCTTTTTTGCCTTTGGCTGAGTTTGCTCTTAATAATAGGGCTAGCTCTGCCACTTTGATGTCTCCGTTTTTCTGTAATTCTGGGTTTCACCCTCGATTTTCTTCAGGACAGACGGAGGCTTCTGTCTGTCCAGGTGTTGACTCTGTTGTTGAGCGTATGCAGCAGATTTGGGACCAGGTAGTGGAGAGGTTGTCCCTCTCTCAGGAGAAGGCCCAGCGGTTTGCTAACCGGCATAGGACTGATGGTCCTCGGTTTAAAGTGGGGGACTTGGTCTGGTTGTCCTCAAAGAATATTCCTATGAGAGTAGCATCTCCTAAATTTAAGCCTAGGTTCATTGGACCTTATAAGATCATGGAGATTATTAATCCTGTTTCTTTTCGTTTGCTTCTTCCAGGGACATTTAAGATCCATAACGTGTTCCACAAGTCCTTGTTGAAGAGGTTTGTTGAGCCAGTGGTTCCTGCTGCTGTGCCTCCTGACCCTGTTTTGGTTGAGGGCAATCTGGAGTATGTGGTTGAGAAAATATTGGATTCTCGTTTTTCTAGACGAAGACTCCAGTATTTGGTTAAATGGAGAGGTTATGGTCAGGAAGATAATTCTTGGGTGTTTGCTTCGGACATCCATGCTAGGAGACTTATCCGTGCGTATCATAGAACTCATCCTGACCGACCTGGTTGCTCAAATGAGGGTTTGGTGACCCCTCCTCAAGGGGGGGTACTGTTGTGAATGGGTTTGAGATGAGTTCTGAGCAGAGGCTCCCTCTGGTGGTTACAAGCGGTACTAGTGAGGATTGTGAGGACTGGGAATCAGGTGTTACTGATTGGTCTTATTTAAGGGAATCATTTTCCCATCAGGGTTGCCGGTGATCAATTGTTCTGGTCTGAATCCTTCTTTCCAGTTTCCCTTGTAGCCTGCTGTGTCGTGTCTGCATCTCCTGCTATCAGATAAGACAATTTCTTATTTTGTGTTTTTGCTATATTTTTGCATTTTGTCCTGCACTTCTGTGGGGGCCTTCTGGGTCCCCTCCGGGGGCTTTTGCCCTCTCAGTTTAGTTCAGCCACTGTGTTTTGTACTTTTGCTTTTTCCAGTTTTTTCAGTGGCTGCTGTTTTTATTTTGTTACACCAGAGAACTAATTTAGGTGGTAGAGGTCGTGTGATCTCAGGTGATTTTGAAATTAGTAGAGTTGGTGTTTTTCAGGGTTTTCTGAGATTGCAGTAAGTACCCTTCCTGTCCTTTTCTATTTAGATAGTTTGGGCCCCAGCGTTTGCTCATACTATTTTCTTTCTGTGTCAGTATTTCTTCTTGTCTAACCGCCATTACATGTTTGGGGGCTTTCTATTATCTTTGGGGTTCTGCTCCGGGGCAGATAGCTTTCCTATTTCTATCTTTAGGTGTAGTTAGTTTCTCAGGCTGTGACGAGGCGTCTAGGACCAACGTAGGAACGCTCCACGGCTGCCTCTAGTTGTGGTGGTTAGTCAGGGTACTGCAATCTCATAGATTCCAACTGCTCTGGTGTATTTCCTTTTTTGCCTGCACTCCTCAGCTACCGTAACATAACAGCTGAGGCCTGGTTTTTCAGGCTGGTAATGAGCCAATATCCATGGACCTTGCCAGTCTGATAATACCAGGCCACAGCAGTCTGCTTAGCTTGGCTGGTTAACAAAAATAGGGGATCCCCTCGAAAAAAAAAAAACGGCGTAGGGGTCCCCCTATTTTTGTTAACCAGCCAAGTAAAATGCAGACTGCTGCGGCCTGGTATTAAAAGACTGTCAAGGCCCATGGATTTTGGCCCTCAACAGCCTGATAATACCAGGCTACAGCAGCCCCACATTTGGCGCATCAAAAGATGTGCCAATTGTGGCACTTTACCCGGCTCTTCCCACTGCCCTGTAGCGGTGGCAAGTGGGGTAATAAGGGGTTATTGTCACCGTTGATTGCACGGTGACAATAAGCCCGTTAATAATGGAGAGGTGTCAATAAGACACCGATCCATTATTAATCCCAAAGTTTTTAAATGTATAAAAAAAAAGACACAGCAAGAAAAAAGTATTTTAATGAAATAAAAGAGACAACACAGTTTTCATTTCTTTTATTATACTCTCATTCCTGCGACGCCATCGATCTCCTGTAAAAAAAGGAAAAAAACAAACCAACAGTATACCACCTGTCCGACGCAGTCCATAGTAACGACTGTCCCACGACGATCCAGCTCTGCTACATCGGAATGACAGGCAGAGGCTGTCATCCCGGCGCAGCACAGCTGATTACCTGCTTCCCCGGCGGTGACGTCATCGGACTGACTGCTTTACGGCCGGATTACCCAGCAGTCACTGCAGTTATCGCGAGAAACTGCATGTGACCCCGGGGAAAGATGATGGCGGCCATCAACCAGCCCAGGCCGTGACCACCGGAGATCTTCTGCCAGGTAAGTGCCGCTGACTCCTGACAGACCCGACGACGGACACTCACAGTGACAGTGACAATTCCGATTCCGGTATACGATATATGGGAAATATCGAAAGTCAATATCGAAAGTCCGATACAGCTAATATCGGCCGATACCCGATACTTGCGGTATCGTATCGCTCAACACTAGCGATGACTTTTTATTGGTACCATTTTCAGGCACATTGCTTTATTGCTCACTCTATTTTCCAATTTTTGGGAGGCAGAATGAACAAAAAACAGCAATCAGGACTTTTTTTTTTAATAACGCTGTTCCGCGTGTGGAAAAATTGATAAGGCAGCTTTATTTTTCGGGTCAGTACGATTTCAGCGATACCACATCTATATTGTTTTATTTTATATTTTGGTGCTTTTACACATTAAAAACTATTCTATAGAACAAAGAATTATTTTTGAACAACAAGATGACGGTATCAGATACAATTTTTTTTTTTTACATTTTGACTTTTTGATCGCGTTTTAATCCACTTTTTGTTGGCAGTATGATGATTGAAAAAAAAGGCAAACTATGCTTTAACGGTGTTCACTGAAGGGGTAACTAGTGGGACAGTTTTATAGACTGGGTCGTTCAAGACTCAGCGATACCAAATCTGTGTATTTTTTGGTTTATTTTTACATAAATATAGCTAAAGGATTAATATTTTTTCATCGTTATTTTGTGATTTTTTTTAATATTTACATTTTAATTACGGTAACTTTTTTTTAAATAAAGTTTTTCAAACTTTATTGACTGATTGCGGATTTAATACTCTGCATTTCAGGGCATTAGATCAACGTCTCACATGCAGGGAGGAGGCATCAGCTCCTGCTCTGAGCAGAAGCTTACAGGCCACCGTCCCTGGGTGACCCCATCTTTCAGCTTGGGGTCTCCATGGAGACTATCGGCACTACATGGTCACAATCGCATTGTGCTGATGGTAGCAGAGGGAGCTCGCTCGCTCCCTCTGCGATGCCCCATGGTGTCGCTGTCAATATTAGCGGCATTAAGGGGTTAAACGTCCATGATTGGTGCTAGCACCAATCATGGGCGTTGCTGCCAGGTGTTAGCTCTTACATAGAGCTGACACCCGCATCTGAGGAGCTCAGCGTGAGCATGCGTGACCATCTTGCCATATATATACAGCGATTTGTGGAAACAGCTCCCTTTATATACGACATGTCAGGAAGGGGTTAAAGTCACATCTGCAGTCCTGTTCAGCTGCAGCGGTGACTTCTTCTAAGGCCGGGGTCACACTTGCGAGAAACTCGCATGAGTCTCGCACCTCAATACCTGGCACTGCCGGCGGCACTCGGGACCAGAGTGTGCGGCTGCATGTATTTCTATGTAGCTGAACACTCCGGTCCCGAGTGCTGGCGGCGGTGCTGGGTATTGAGGTGTGAGACTCGTGCTAGTTTCTCGCAAGTGTGACCCCGGCCTAATGGTGAGAACAGCTCCATAGTCTGACATTAGTACCATGTCAGGCTGCCGATAATGCTCACTCGACGCATTCCGGAAACCTCCTGTCGCCCCTTGCGCTGAAGTGATGAAGGGAAAGTTGTAGCTCAGACTACTGCTCTGGACTACAGCAAAATGGCGCCTGGCTCTCCCCACAGCTGTGAATCAGACAGCCCAGGGGGTGTGCCAAATCACAGCTGGAGGCAGCCATAGTACAAGAGATGCAACTGGACACTGACCCCAGTCTCTTATGCCCAAGTGCAGCAGTATACGAGGTGTGTAAGTGTCATGCTCAGACACTCAGTCATCAGCAAATAAAAATGACATCCCCAAGCAGCTGCAAAAAAATAAAATTAAAATCAAATGTTAAAACAATACATTTCATTTTGTATAAAAAAAATAATCGATTATATAATCAATAATTATTCATACAAAAATAAAAATTGCATCCATAAACGATTTAATGCCCCATTTTCTGCACTTAATGTGATTGCAAAGTTCTGGGGGGCGCTCTATGACAGTATCTGATGCAGTGGATATGGAACACATGCCAGCAAACTAGTGAGCCCCGACACACAAATGCCATCACATGTAGCTGGAAATACAGAGGAAAAAACACATTGACAGATGGGCACAGTGATAAACATAAACTTTAAGGACATCTTAAGTAAATTTCCTAGCACACAGGCGATTGTATATATAAGAAAACCCTTTAGGGCACATTCAATGTGCTGATCACTTTACTAGAGAGGTATGGCGACTAAAAAAAAATAAAAACCTTAATTCTGTTTCAACATTTTTTTTCTCTCTACAGCAATTAAGATACAGGTCCATTAATTTTATATTTTGATCCAACAGACTCTTGCAGACTTGATGATACCAATCATTTTTATATTTTAATTGGGGTAAAATAAGGGTGATTTGAATTTTTAGTTTTTTTTTAAAGATTTTTAAAGCCTTCACATGTTGCACATTAGCAGCGTTTTTTTCTGCACCAAAAACCAGAGTCATGTCTGGGTAATTGCTCCATACAATGCTCACATTATTTGTCGACATTTTATGTGCGTTTTTCACCTACTCATTCTAATGTGATGAAAGCGCTGCAAAAACGCATGAAAGAGTTAAAACGCTGTGCCTGGGCAACAACGCATCAGGACTCCAAATACGCGCTGAAAAAAAAGTGCAGCGAATGCATGAGATTTTGGATCCTTTTTTATGGGTACTGTGAAATGCTTTCAAAATTTTTCGCTCTATAGAAAGCAAAAATGCCCCCTTGAACTTTCATACCTTTTAGGTAAGTAGAACCTGAATCCATTAACTAAAAGAATTGCAAAAAACATGTAAATCACTGTCTCCTATGAAGTTCAGCCGTCAGGGTCTTCGCAAGGTCCCGGCTGCCATACATGATAAACCTTTTTGGTAACACTACACAAAGGGTTTGTGGGAGCGGTTCCGCACCAGGGTTTTTCAAAAATGGGTTTAAGCAGAAGTTGGGGCTCAGATCCAAACCCCTTCTTTAGGCTGGGGTCACCTTGCGAGGGTGATGCGAGAAACTTTCAGAGTCTCTCAGTCAATACCCGGGCCTGGACCCGAGTGGCCGCTAGAAATACTGGCTGTCACTCCGGGCCCGATGCTTGCGGCGTGCCGGTATTGACGCGAGAGAAACCCCGGGGAGTTTTTTTTATCAATTTTCAAGTGTGACCCGCCCTTTAAGAGAAGATTGCGGCTATAAACACAGCTACCATTACCCCAAGGGGGGAAACCCCGAAGCATTAGTGTATGTGCATAGACGTAGACATTAAGGATCTGGGGTTTTGTGGGCCTTAACAAAAAAAAACCAAAAAAAAAAAAAACTTTT
>JARQOD010000004.1:261436985-261524881 GCA_033576555.1 Oophaga sylvatica | reverse complement strand
AAAGCAATGATGGGGAAAAGCAATGTGGGAGTAATGAGGAAAAGCAATGTGGGAGTAATGAGGAAAAGCAATGTGGAGTAATGAGGAAAAACAGTGATGGGGGGAAAAGCAATGTGGTAGTAATTGGGAAAAGCAATGTGGGAGTAATGGAGAAAAGCAATGATGGGGAAAAGCAATGTGGTAGTAATGGGGAAAAGCAATGATGGGAGTAATGGGGAAAAGCAATGTGGAAAAACAGTGATGGGGAAAAGCAATGATGGGAGTGATGGGGAAAAGCAATGATGGGAGTGATGGGGAAAAGCAATGATGCGGAAAAAGCAATGATGGGTGTGATGGGGGAAAAGCAATGCTGGGGAAAAAGCAATGATGGGAGTGATGGGGAAAAGCAACGATGGGGTGATGGGGAAAAAGCAATGGGGGAGAATGAGCGCTGGGGGGAATGTCTTCTTGCTGTTAACCAGTTAATGTTTTCTTGTCCACCACACTGCAGTGTCAAAAGAGGAAGGAAGCGAGACAGACAGCAACACCGCATCAGAGAGCTCTTGACCTCGAAACAGAATATCCTCAGATCCTGGTATTGTAACATATTAAGAATAATTCATTTAGTCGTGATAGCCTATTTCCACCTGTTTTGTAAGAGCTTTTCTTGTGGAAAACCTGATGCGGCCCAGCCTCACCCAGATTCTACCTCCAGCGGCCCCGGGTAAATTGAGTTTGAGACCCCTGCCTTAAGGTCTTAGCACAGACCAACACACAGGAGATCTACAAATCTCCAGATCCAGACACTGAATGAGACACTCGGTCTCCATTTTATCTGCCAAACCATACCCCTGGGGTGGGGATATAAGAGCAGTCATTTCCACCCATCTCTTAACTGCTCGAAAAACCCGACCCTGGAATGCCCTAATATCTCTCTCAGCACTAAATGTGCTGATGCATGCTTTCCCGAGCTCACATTACTGAAGCTACCAACCTCGATGATACATATCTCCCCTCAAGGACCTGTCTGGCGGCCATCTTACAATATATATATATATTTCCATGCCTTGGAATCATAAGTGTATATACCATACATTCACTGCGAGTTCCCCAATAACCAGCCTAAGCCGGGATCACACATGCGACGAAGTCGTCCGACACTCGCATGTGAAATCCCAGCTCTGGCGCCGGCACTCGGGAGTGGAGTGCGCGGCTGCATGTATTTCTATGCAGCCGCTTGCTCCACTCCCGAGTGCCGGCACCAGAGCTGGGATTTCACATGCGAGTGTCGGACGACTTCGTCGCATGTGTGATCCCGGCCTAATAGTGGAAGTGGCCACGGCCTCGTCCATAACTCAGTCAATTGCATAATTATTCTGACGATTGGAAGCAATGGAGTTGCATCTCCTGACAAACTGGTGGCAGCAGTGGGAACTGAGCGATTCCCCCTGCTGTTCTCCATACTCTTGAAAATAAATAAAAAAGTTTTTGTCTGGTCTAAGGATCCGATCCAACAAGACCATCATTCACACCGGTCTTGATAAGGAGATGTGCTTGAGTCAGACGCTACTGATTCATGATGACAAATTTAAAAAAAACTGACTGTCACATCCAAACATAAACGAAGTGTGAACAGGTGCTTAACCTAAAGTCACCAACCCATATACACTCAAACAAAAAAGGCAGCACTCTGTAGCGCCATAGCATGCAAATATGAAATATGAATTGCATTACTTCATTAGAAATATGAAATGCAGTAATGCAATTCATTTTCACGATTGGTGAGCCCACCCCATACCTGGCAGATCATGGTTGTGTGTTACCACCTTCGAGTGTTAACTTGTTAAGTACCGTTATCAAACTCTGACAACGACATTTAACACGCTCCGACTTGGGAGCACGTCATCCCGTACACCCACTGACGCATCTGTGATGTAATTGCAGGTAGCAGATGGGTTGCTGTGACAGCTGGTGGTCTGCTGAAGACCCCCATGCTCATTATTACGGAGCTGCTCTGATACCCTGCCTGTGGCCGGGATTCTATGCTACAGTATTTGTGATTTTTACTAAATATAGTGATGCTGTAGTATCCCTGTATATAGCACAAGCGATCAGAAGATCGCCGCTTCAAGTCTCTCAAGGAAACTAACAAGAAAATTGAAAAGTGAAAATTATTTTTAAAAAAATATGAAATACATAAAAAGTTCAAATCCTCCCTTTTGTCCCATTAAAAATAAAAATATTAAAATAAAAAGAATACACATGTGGTATCGTCGCATTCAGAAAAGCCCAATCAAAATCTAAAAATAATTAACTTGATCGGTAAACACCGTAAATAAAAAATAAAGAACGCCAAAATTATGTTTTTTTGGTTGCTGTATTTGCACAAAAAATTCTATAACAACTGATCAAAATGACACTTCTAATCCCAAAATAGTATCAATGAAAATGTCTCATCCCGAAAAAAAAAAAATAAATAGCCATCACACAGCAGCTCCATCAACCAAAAATAAAAAAGTTTTGGGTCTTGGAAAATGGCAACACAATCCCCCCCACCCAAAAAATTTTTTTGGGAAACTTTAGATTTTTTTTTCACCACTAAAATAATAAAAAAAAAACTGGACATGTTTGGTATCTCTGTAACTGTACTAATGAGCAGAATCATACTGCATGGTCATTTTCACCACAATATGTACATCGTATAAACAATTTCCAAAAAAAGTCAGAATTGCATTTTTTTCACAATTTCTCCTCACTTGGAATTTTTTCTCCCGTTTTACAGTACACTACGTGGTAAAATGAATGGCGCCATTCAAAAGTACAACTCTTCCCCCCCCCGCAAAAAAACAATTCTTCATATGTCTATGTCGAAGGGGTCTTTAAAGGTTTATATTTTTTTATGTGAGTTCTAATAACAGTCTACAAGTTGGAGCTTTTTCATGTATATCAGAAAAAGTGGATTGTACAGTTCACCATGTTTGCATATTGTGTACTGCTTCGGTTAATGTATGACTATATATTGAGTTGTATTTCTTTCTTTGAAAACAATAAAAAGAGATTAAAATATGTCTGTCGACAGAAAAATAAAAAATTGTTGTGGCTCTGGGAAGAAAAGACAAAAACACAAAAATGGATATTGTCCCAGTCGTAAATGGGTTACATGGATGAGTAGACTGTTTTTCATGATTTGTTTTTGCTAAAAAGTTTTTTTATGGTGTTTTTTTGAATTTATGTCTAGTTAGTGACTCGCAAAAATGGGGACCCTTGACGTTGGGTTGCGAGCTTATCTGCTTTGGCCAAAATAGTAACTAATACCTCATTTGATGCATTTATCATATGCATCATTTTTTGCACTTTTTATTATTTTTGCAGGGTGCACCCAGGCTCCATTTTGTTGGCTTGGTTTATTGTGTTGTGCACATTCAGTGCTGACCAGCCCGCCTTCCATCATAGGCGTTTAAAATAGGCTGTTATCCAGACACTGTGCATGACATTTATGTCCTAAGCAACTTACATTTGTGTGCTTTTTTCCCACTAAGCAGTTAACACCTTCATCATCACTATTTTTGTGATAGGGTGGCTGCTTTTATCAGTGGTAAGCACCTGTGCTTTTCCAGCCTTTATCTATGGGAGCCTGCTGCAACCTGCTAGTGCATTTGGTCATTTGATCAGACTTGGTAAGACTACATGGATGAGTTTCATCAGATTTACAGAAGAAACTAGTGACAAGAAACTAGAAACTATATTTTTCCACACATTCAGTTAGTGGGAAAAAAAAAAAAATCGACTATAAGATGTGGCCACCGCAACCAGGGGCTTATCTACAGCATTCTGGAATGCTGTAGATAAGCCCCCGATGTTACCTGAAAGAGAAGAAAAACGAGTTATATTATACGCACCCAGGGGCGGTCCGGTCCGATGGGCGTCGCGGTCGGGTCCGGCGCCTCCCATCTTCTAGCAAAGACGTCCTCTTCTCTTCTTCCCGTCGCGGCTCCTGCGCAGGTGTACTGATCTCCCCTGTTGAGGGCAGAGTAAAGTACTGCATTGCACAGGTGCCGGACCTCTCTGACCTTTGCTTGCGCACTGCAGTACTCTGCTCTGCCCTCACCAGGGGAGATCAGTACACCTGCGCAGGAGCGCAATTAATCCTATTTTACGCTGTTGCTTAATGGCACTGTCTCAACTAGACAACCAATTTTCATAAAGACGTCGTCCTCAAAAAAACATTTGATTTTTGCAGCTCCTCCACTGGATTGTGATCGAGCAGCCACATCTAGAACATCCATAAATCCACAGAAATTCATTTTGTTCAATATGTAGAAGGAGATTACCCATATGGTGTGTTGCAATGTGTGTTATAAGTTTACAGACTTGACAGAGGAAAAGACAAACTTTACATGCCAGAAATGCAAGCTTGTGAATCTGTTAGAGGAAAAGGAGCAAACTCTTCAGGAGAGAATAGCAACACTAAAGCTCATCAAAGAGGATGAGGATTTCCTTGACAGAGCAGAAGAATCTCTTCAGAATGTTCCAAGAGAAGAACTTCTCAGTGTTCCTGCAGAAGAAGAAAATTGGAAGCATGTGACAAAAAGAAGGAGGATGAAAAGGCAGTCAGCACCCATACTGCTGAAGAACCGCTACCATGTTCTCACGCAGGACAACGATGAAGATGTACATCAAAAAAGTGCTTTGCACACAAGGAAGACCCAGTAAGAAATCAGAAGCCTGTTGAAGGGAGAAAAAGAAGCGCTATGGTGAAGCAGAAAAGGAGACTGGCGGGTGTGGGGGATTCCCTACTCAGTGGAACAGTAGCCATTATCTGCCGACCGGACATTACCTCACGAGAAGTGTACTGTCTTCCAGGAGCCCAAATCAAAGATACAATTAGGAAAACACGGCACTTCTGGAATTCTGGTGGTTCACAAGTAGGATAACCAAATCCATCAGCTGTGATGTAGAAATACTTGGCACTCATATAGGTGTGTTCAAGAACTTATTTATTGAATGAAGAAATTCCAGAAAAATGAGACGTTTCGGTCAATACCTGACCTTCATCAGTCTAATAACAAAAAATGCAGAAAGCCATAAATAAAAAGAAACTGTAGAAAAACACCATAATTCAAATCATGTCATTAAATAAACAGAACAAAAAACATAACTTCACAGAATGCCATCAATAATATCAATAGATCATGGTGAAGGAAAAGATGCAAACTCCAAATTAGCATAACTATGATCCACAGCTATGCATTGTTGTATTTGGCTCGTCAATCCCTTTGCTGTTATCTTTCTTTTTGCCTGTTTTGTTTTTCTCAAACCTGCTAGGCACATGTCATCCACAGCTTCCATTGCTTCTAACAATACCACTATGACAAGGCTCTCTCTACCTTGTCTCCATGTGGACTGGGGATTGCTTATGATGCAGGGCACTGCCTCTCCTGAGTCCTCTCCTTTGCCTCCCACTTTTCGTTTGTTTTCCAAATTTTTCTCAGTATTTTCATTTTTCTCCTTTTTTTTGTTTGTCCTAGAAATAGCATTATAGTTATGCTAATTTGGAGTTTGCATCCTTTCCTTGACCATGATGTATTGATGTTATTGATGGCATTTTGAGAAGTTATGCTTTTTGTTCTGTTTATTTAATGACATGATTTGAATTATGGTGTTTTTGTACAATTTCTTTTTGTTTATGGCTTTCTGCATTTTTTGTTATTAGACTGATGAAGGTCAGGTATTGACCAAAATATCTCATCTCATTTTTCTGGAATTTCTTCATTCAATAAAGAATTTCTTTAACACACCTATATGAGTGCCAAGTATGTCTAGATCAAATTAAAGACGTGTCTGATAGGGTATTAAGACTCTTCAGTGCTAAAGACGACTACACACGTCTTTTAATACACGTAGGAACAAATGAGAAAGCAAGAAAGAACCTGGAAACTAGGCAGAAACTTTGAAGATCTAGGCTGGAAAGTGAAGGAACTGGGAGTGAAGGTCGACTTCTCATTCATCCTCCCAGTTGATGGACATGGACCAAGGAGATTGAACAGTATTCTACAGGTGAACAACTGGCTAAATCGATGGTGCCATCAGCAATGTTTTGGGTTTCTTGACCCTATAGTGAATTGCTTGTATGAAAACACATATTTGGTAGACGCCTTGCTACACTCATCAGGAGAGCTTTAAACTAGAGCAATATGGGATGGGAAATATACGGCCAGGCAAAAATATGCAGCTAATGAATTCTTTTGAGGACCCTGTGGAAAGTATGAACAAAAACTCAATGAAAATAGAGGAGCAAGAGAAGCAGACTACAAACTAAAATGTGTCTATACAAATGCACAGAGCTTGGGAAACAAACAAGGATAATTGGAGATGCTAACACAGGAAGAGAGATATGATGTAATAGGCATCTGCTTGGAATACAAACCTTGAAGGTTACAACTTATTTATTAGAAACAGGATTAACAAGAAGGAGGTGTTGCATTGTATGTTAGGAAAAAGTATATATTTACAGAGATCCAAGCTTCAGACACTGGTAGCTCTGTAGAAACTAAGTAAGAATTCAAGGAGAGAAGAACAGAAAGGACACTATTGTAGGTGTTTACTAAAGGACACCGGGTCAGACTGAAGATATGGAGGAATTTTTTTTTACATCAGATGTCTCTATTCTCCAAAAAGTATGACACAGTGATCATGGGAGATTTTAACTATCCAGATATTTGTTGGGAATGTCTCTCAGGCAAAAGTACTGGATCCAGAAAATTCTTATTTTCTCTTGCTGGCAACTTGATCTTTCAAAAGGTAGAATAGAAAACAAGAGGATTTTCAATCTTGGACCTAATTCTTACCAACAGGGAGGAAATGGTTGAGGAAGTAAAGGTGGCTGGGAATTTAGGAGGCAGCGATCATGCTATTCTAAAATTTTGGATTACAAGAGGAGGAAGACCAGCGAGGACTGAGACTTTAAGGTTGGACTTCAGAAAGACATTTTTTATTGGACTCAGAAAGAGGGTAGGAAAGGTGCAATGGCTGGATGTTCTAAAGGACAGAAATGTCCAAGAAGGATGGGAGATTTTGCTAAATTAAATTCTCACCGCAGAATAAGTACGGTAACAATCCTGAAATGAAGGAAGAATTGAAAATATTTAAAGAGACCAGGGTGAATAAACACAGAACTTAATCACTTGTTAAAAAAGAAAAAAAATGTATATTAAATGGAAAGAGGGTGGCATATCTAAAGAAGAATATAATGCTGTTTGCAGGGAATACAGGGCAAGAGTTAGCCAATAATGAAGTAAGGCTTGCAAGCCAAACAAAAAATAGCAAAAAAAAAAAAAAGGATTTTGGGGATATGTCAAAAGCCAAAAAAAAGTCAAAGATGCTATAGGACTTTTACACGATGAAAAGGGTAAAGTGGTCAAAAATTATGTTGAGAAGGCCGAACTTTTAAATTCCTATTTCGCATCTGTGTTCTCTAAGAAAGCAAATGCAACATCAACTGATCATCACAGTGCCATTGAAGGAATAAAAGAATCCACACTATCCTTAAACAGAGAGATGGTGAGGGAAAACTTGGCTAATTTAAATTAAATATCCTGGTCCAGATGAATTACACTGTAGGGTACTGAAAGAGTTAGCAGAGGAAAATGCAGAACCACTAGCCGGAATCTTTGAAAAATCCTGGCGAACAGAAGAAGGCCCAGAAGATTGGAGAAGGGCAAATGTTGTCCCTATCTTCAAAAAAGGAAAGAAGACGAAGCCAGGAAATTACAGGCCAGTGAGCCTTACTTCTATACCAGGAAAGATATATGAACAAATTATTAAATAGCATGTATGTACGTACTTGGATAAGAATACAGTAATTAATCAGAGCCAGTATGGGGTTGTAGCAAACAAGTCATACCAGACTAATCTAATTTCTTTCTCTGATGGAATCACTAACTGGCTGGATCAGAGAAATTCAGTAGATATAGTATATCTCGACTTCAATAAAGCATTTGATAAAGTATCTCATACTATCCTTATTGACAAAATGACCAAATATGGGATTGACAAGGCTAGAGTTAGATGGATTCATAACTGGCACACTGATCGTACTAAAAGAGTGGTAATACATGGTAATACATAAGTGGTTAAACATCCAATTGGAAAAGTGTTTCAAGTCGGATACCACAAGGCTTTTTCCTGGCCCCAGTGTTGTTCAACATTTTTTATAAGTGATTTACATAAGGGACCTGAAGGTAAACTAATCAAATTTGCAGATAATGCAAAGCTAGGATAGCTAACGCTAGACAAGACAGAGAAAGGATTCAGAAGGATCTAGATAGGCTTCAACAATGGGCAGCAACTAATAGAATGGTATTTAACACAGAGAAATGCAAGATTCTACATCTGGCCAAGAAAAACGAAAATTACATCTATAGAATGGGAGGAACAGAACTAAGCAACAGCATGTGTGAAAGACTTGTGTATACCAATAGATCACAGACTGCACATGAGTCAACAGTGTGATGCAGCAGCAAAAAAGGCAAACACAGTTGTAGGATGTATTAAGAGAAGCATAGAGTCTACATCACGTGAAATAATTATCACCCTCTACTCCTCCTTGGTAAGGCCTCACCTGGAATACAGTGTCCAGTTCTGGGCTCCACATTTTAAAAAAGTAATTTGAAAAACTGGAGCAAGTTTAGAGAAGAACTACCAGGATGGTGAGCATACTGCAAAGTATGTCCTATGAGGAACAGTTAAAAGATCTGGGAATTTTTAGCTTGCAAAAAAGAAGGATAAGAGGAGACTTAATAGCTGGCTACAAATATCTGAAGGGATAACACAGTGTAGAAGGATCATCCTTATTCTCATTTGCACCTGGAAACACGAGAAGCAATGGAATGAAACAGAAAGGGAGAAGATACAGACTAGATGACAGTGAAAGTGATCAATCAGAGGAACACGCTGCCACGAGAGGTGGCGAGTTCTCCTTCAATGGAAGTCTTCCAACAGAGGCTGGACAGACATCAGTCTGAGATGGTTAGTGAATCCTGCATTAAGCAGGTGGTTGGACACAATGACCCTTGAGGTCCCTTCCAACTCAAACACTCTATGAAATCCAAACTGGGTAAATGGAAAGAAACTGTCTTCCGGACTTAACCTCTAAGTGGGCAACAGGTGTGTATACATTGATTAGAATTGTATGGTGATTGATATGCAAAGGCATCTTATTTATTTTCAACCTTCTTTTGTATGAGTATGTTATATGTTAAATAGCTACCTTCACAAAACATTCCCACACTCTTGCATCCTGTATACACACATACATCCCTGTACCTTTCCATTCCTCAATTGTGCGTTCTTTATTCTCAGTAGATTCATCATATGGCTCAGCCTCCGGCTCATCTTCGGGATCATGATACTGCTCAAAGTAAGGATGTGCGAGGGCATCCGTGGCTGTGATCCGATTATCACTGTCTAAAATCAGCATCCGCTTCAGCAGATCAATTGCTAAAAAGAGAAGACATCGCTTGTCAAAATCTCGCAGCTTTTAAAGTGATGGGATAACAGTAACAAGACTTTCCATGTTCACTAAAAACGAAGATGCATGAATGATGAATCTGGATATTTACAGTGATCCAGAGAGTTACAGACACAGCCGCTGGTCTGGTGTATACTGTAGAGGTCGGCTGAAATTATTTTTCAACTCATATTTCTGTGTCTTGCACATCTATTTGCTTTTTTTGATAATACTGATTAGATGGTAATGGTAATGTCTACTATAACTACTATATAGTGTGTGATAAAACATTCTGATCGAGCTCTCTGCTCCAGGTATGAGTCACAGCATACTGCAATAGAGGAGGTACATACCTAGAGGGTTAGCACCACGAAACAACTCATTCAGATCCTGCTGCGGCATGTGTGGCAAGGACTCAATATACCGCCGAGCCTATTTATACAAGAAGAATTGGGCTTATAAGTAAAATTCTACCTACTAGTGATGAGCAAGGGTGCTTGAATAAGGTGTTATCCAAGCATGCTCGTGTGCTAACCGAGTGACTTCGGCGTGCTCAAATAATATGTTCGAGTCACTGCGGCTGTTCAACAGCTGCAACACATGCAAGGATTACCTAACAGACAGGCAATCCATGCATGTGTTGCAGAAGTTGAACAGACGTGAGACATGCAGCTGTGGAGACTCAAACATAATTCTCGAGCACGCCGAAGCACATGAGCATGCTTCGATAACATCTTATTTGTGAACATTCGCACATCACTAGTACTTACGAGTCTTAACTTAAACAGAATTTTTTTTTTTAATTCCATATAGCAATGTCCCAGGCCACTGACCTGGCCAGTTATATGGAAAATTACAATAGACATCAAATGTACAGGTGCTTCTCTCAATATTAGATCATCAAAAATTTATTTTTTTTCAGTTCTTCAATACAAAAAGTGACACTCATATTATATAGAGTCATTACAAACAGAGTGATCTATTGCAAGTGTTTATTTCTGTTAATGATTGTGGCTTACAGCCAATGAAAACCCAAAAGTCATTATCTCAGTACATTAGAATACTTTATAACACCAGCTTGAAAAATGATTTTAAAATCCGAAATGTTGGCCTACTGAAATGTATGTTCAGTAAATGCACTCAATACTTGGTTGGGGCTCCTTTTGCATCAATTACTGCATCAAAGCGGTGTGGCATGGAGGCGATCAGCCTGTGGCAGTGCTGAGGTGTTATGGAAGCCCAGGTTGCTTTGATAGCAGCCTTCAGCTCGTCTGGATTGTTGGGTTTGGTGTCTATCATCTTCCTCTTGACAATATGCCATAGATTCTCTATGGGGTTAAGGTCAGACGAGTTTGCTGGCCAATCAAGCACAGTGATACTGTTGTTTTCAAACCAGGTATTGGTACTTTTGGCAGTGTGGACAGGTGCCAAGTCCTGCTGGAGAATGAAATTTCCATCTCCAAAAAGCTTGTCGGCAGAGGGAAGCATGAAGTACTCTAAAATTTTCTGGTAGATGGCTGCATTAGCTTTGGTCTTGATAAAACACAGTGGACCTACACCAGCAGATGACATAGCTCCCCAAACCATTACTGATTGTGGAAACTTCACACTAGACCTCAAGCAGCTTGGAGTGTGTGCCTCTCCAACCTTCCTCCAGAATCTGGGACCTTGATTTCCAAATGAAATGCAAACTTTACTTTCATCTGAAAACAACACCTTGAAACACTGAGCAACAAGTCCAGTCCTTTTTCTCCTTGGCCCAGGTAAGACACGTCTAGCGTTGTTTATTGGTCATGAGTGGCTTGACACAAGGAATGCGACACTTGTAGCTCATGTCCTGGATACGTCTGTGTGTGGTGGCTCTTGAAGCATTGACTCCAGCAGCAGTCCACTCCTTGTGAATCTCCCCCAAATTTGTGAATAGCCTTTTCTTAACAATCCATTCAAGGCTGTGGTTATCCCAGTTGCTTGTGCACTTTTTTCTACCACACTTTTTCCTTCCACTCAACTTTCCATTAATATGCTTGGATACAGCACTTTGTTAACAGCCAGCTTCTTTAGCAATGACCTTTTGTGGCTTACCCTCCTTGTGGAGTGTGTCAATGACTGCCTTCTGGACATCTGTCAAGTCAGCAGTCCTCCCCATGATTGTGGATTCTACTGAAACAGACTAAGGGACATTTTTAAACCATTAGGAAGCCTTTGCAGGTGTTTTTTGTTAATTATTCTAATTTACTGAGATAATGATTTTTGGGTTTTCATTGGCTGTAAGCCATAACCATCAAGATAAACAGAAATAAACATTTGAAGTAGATCACTCTGTTTGTAATGACTCTATATAATATGTGAGTTTCACTTTTTGTATTGAAGAACTGAAATAAATTAACTTTTTGATGATATTCTAATTTTGTGAGAAGCACTTGTATAATGGATCAGCAGAATCCTCATAATAAGTCATTGTTTTCCAATACTGGTTAGAGTGTATGGAAATTAAAATACTGAACATACAACACAGATATTTGCAATATATAATATTGCTAGTCTTTTAATCGTTTTTACCTTTTTGTTTTACTTTAGGGATTGACAATTATCAATATGATTGCGCAATAACAACGGATCTCAATTATTGGTACATGAGAACATAGCTTTAAGCATAAAGAACTCACATGTTCAGATGAGATCTTCATAAGAAATTCAGAATTAGGTGTGCCGACAACTTCCATTATCCTTTTCAACTGATCGATATCTGAACTTATTTAGGAAAATAGTATGTACCGGTATATCTATTTATATAGTTGCCTTATAATGTTTTCATTTCATGTTCTGTCCAGATGTCACCGTATCCCAGAATTCCAAGCGGAGGTACGACTGCCATATTGGGACACCCAAGCGATGGGTGTCTCAATATGGAAACTGTTGCTGGTACCAACCTATTGTGCAGTACTACGAGTGGAACACCGCTGCACCACACACACACTCATACTCTATACGCCTTATGCACCACACACACGCAGCCTCCTGCACAGTACCACCAGCGGAACACTGTCGCACTGCGCCTGCGCAAATTATACGCAGGCGCAGTAAATCATTCGGCTGACCCTGGCAGCAGATGCGCGATGTGTCTACAGGCAGAGGAAGCCGGTCACATTAAAGAGGTTTTCCCACAAACAAAAGTTCATTTTAAAAATTGTCTGTGTCTGACGTGTATGGAGCATACCACATCTCCTGGGCAGGTGAAGCAATAGACAATACTGACATTACAGCAGGGGATAACAGAGGATTCATTTTGTGATGTAGAATATTTTACCTCACAAAATGTATCCTCTGCGATCTCCTGCTGTAATGTCAGTATTGTCTTTTGCTTTCTCCCCTGCCCAGGAGATGTGGTATGTTCTGTACACGGTCAGACACAGGGGTGAGAGAAACAGAGCACAGGGGGGAAACAGCTCAAACGGGACAGCACATGAGGGGAGAACACAGCACAGAGAAGGAGAGAGACAGCAGACAAGGGGGATAGCACATGGGCTAGACAGGTCAAAGAAGAGTGCAGACGGGAGAAGTCAGCACATGGGGAAAGAGAGAGTGGATAGGTGTGTGAGCACATGGGGGGGAGAGATTCTCAACGCTGCAAAGCAAGCCTGCCCCCATCGTGACATTACCGCCTCCATCTAGTAACAATATAACAAAACACTTGACTGTTCCTTCAGGAATAACATTTAATAATATGGGTTTCAGTTTATGCAATTCAATGCCCCCATAAATGCTAGATTAAAGGGAAGTAATCATCAAAAAATACCTGTGTCAAGTTTATTTTTTTTGTTTTGGGAAAGGTTTTTTTTTTTTAAATTATCACAATTTATATTAAAAACAAAAAAAATAAATCTTGCAATTTTCACACTGGCCACTAGAGCTTTTTGTAAACTGTTTCAGGAAATAACACATGTACATAGCCACAATCAGCAAAGTCCAAATATAATCTTTGGTACTAAAGTATCAAATGAGCGTGTGAAAAGGTCATTGTGAAGGGAGGGAGTGGAGGCTGTTATGAAATTGCCCGTTGTGAATGGTGGAACCTTTTTTATGAGGAGTGTACAGAGGTGTTATCAGTTATTGTAATCCTGCTTCCACTTCCTGAAAAGACAGGAAGTATGTGCCTAAAAAAATCCCCATTGGCTAGTGAGAAAATCACAAGATTACTATTTTTTTATTTTTAAATAAAGATTAGGATATTAAAAAAAACACATTTAAACAATTTCTCATTTTCAGAGGATAACTTCCTTGAAGACGGCTAAATACAATAATTATCAGAGGGACAGAAGGGCACAAAATAGAGCAAAGGACAAGTGAAAGCGATGGTAGAGCCCAACTGAAGGTGTTGGGTGCACACACATCACCTATAAAAGCGTAGAAAGCGGCTGCTGCTGCCCTGTGGCTGGAGAAAAGGTTCTTCAAGATGTATAATAGCAAAAATGGAAACTGGAATGTTTATGCCGGCTGCACTGCGGGAATTAAGAGCCTTGGGATTCCAAACAGTTTTTTTTATTAATACCAACGTAACTTGACGCCAGACCAGCGCCTTTCTCCAGATATACAAATCAAGTGTGTGTCAGTTTCCATTTTTACTATTGGAGCCTCCTGATTCTTCCATGATCATTAGCAAAAAGAAAAATCATAAACAGCACTCCAGAGGGGATAGATGAGATGCTTGAGTAGGGTTCCAATCCGTACCGTTCCATCATCATTGATTTCCTGGGGGATAATCTGCTGCCTAGATTTTGGTACTGTCCCCTCCCACCCAGTGATAACACATAGACACTCAGCTGAGGAAGAGTCAAGAGAAATAGCTGTCAGAGGAAGCATAGGCCTTATTAAAAAAAACAAAAAAACCCTACACTGTAAATCAGAATGCAACTATATTTCTAAAGTTGGATCCTGTTGCTAATGATTTCTACTGTGTAAAAAAAAAGTCTAAGTATGGATACTGTTTACTGTTCCATCAAAAAGTAGTAGCCAAGCCTCTACATATTTTTTTTGTTTTACATCACATTAACTTTGGTATAATATTATTAAGAACATTTATTTATTAATGACAATTACTGCTAAATTATAATAATTGATATCTTGCCATATAACTTGTAAGGTATATTTTTCAGGCTATCGATATCAGTAATCCATAAGGGAATTGTTTTCAATATAATCTCCATTTTACAATTTGTCATCTAGAATATTTAGGTAAATGGTGATAAGAGGATACAGTCATTCCCTGGAAAAAGGGCTTTGCCTTTCAAAAGCTCCGCCATAATGCATCCGACTGACCAAATGTCAACTGCGAACATAAAATAATTGTAAAGGCACATAAAATACTACATGTGAAAAACATGCAAACATTTGTATTATATAAGATATAGTATATAATCTTTGTCTAATTGCACACATGAACATAAATGAACACCGATGAAACTCTGTAGCACTAGTGGAAAATCAATTCGAAACAATAGTAAGTCCAATGTAATTTTTGTGTACAAGGCTGTACGACGCCTTATCGGGAACAGTATTTCATATTACTTGTTGTTCTAGTTCCAAACAAATGTTTGTTCATCAGACAAACTATGTGTAAAGGGATTCTCTGATTGTCCGCACCCCAGGCAGAATAAAGTAAAGACCAGCTCCTGCCGCCGCAGCGTTTCAGAGAAAAACATGGTTGAAAGTGCAGCAGGGGACAAAGTGACTAGTCCTATCATTTTGTATCCAGCCGCTCAGCTGGATTGATAGTTCTCTTCATACACACGCATAGAAATAGACCTGTCACTCTCAGTGAGCACGCAGACACCTAGTCACCAAGTCTCTGGCCACGCTTACTACCACGCTTTTTTCTCAAATGCTGCGGCAGGAGTACATGCTGCCTGTGGTTTGGTCAGCATGAAACATGTCACAAATATCCTATAACTTTGATTTTAGGCATGGGTCTGATGACTACCTCCCCAATGAAGGGAGAATTCCATGCCCATGGGAGTGGTGCGCATTGAATATTCATTTCTCTTATGTAGCGGGCACAAGTGACCCGCCCGGCAGCTGCAGGAAGCTGGCAGCTGACACTGTGCTCGCTACTAAAGAGCGAGCAATGAATACTCACTGCTCTCCACGCACATAGTCCTGGGATGGAGAGCAGCAAGTATTCCGGCAGCTGTCCTTCGGCTTGTAAGTCCCTGCCATGAGCTGCTTTCAAGCATAAAGCAGCTGCTGGGAGCGGAGGAAGGTAAGAGTAATGGTTTCTTTTTTTTTTTTATGTTTTTCTGATGGGGCCATGCCAGGAAGGGGATGGGGGTCAGTCATACCAGGATAAGGATGGGGCCATGCATACAAAAATGCTATTAAAGAGAAATGAATATTCATTGCCCTCCACGCCCGTGGGTGTGGAATACAGTAAATATTAATTTCTCTTAACATAGGGAACAGGAGTTAGCCGCAGCCGCCTGCCTCTGTGACCCGCTGCCGCACCCCCACCTCAGCCGAGAGCCGATACATCCGGACTATAACACGCACTCCCCATTTTGGGAGGAAAAAGTGAGTCTTATAGTCAGAAAAATATGGTAATGACATCTTTTCATGGCTAACTAAAAAGATGGAAACAAATAAGCTTTCGAGACTACTCCGGCCTCTTGATCAGGCTTTGATCACCAATGTTACAAAAGCTTCAGTTTAAAAGTAATTGATTTTGTGCATCTTTTTTTCCACTACCTGTTTGATTGTAGTGCATCCAATTCAACATGATCTCTGGAGCTCGATACCATCTGGTTGCTACATAGCCAGTCATTTCATCATCTGTCTGTCTTGCCAGCCCAAAATCTAAAATCTGCAAGATGGAGAATAAGCATTAATACCATGCGCCATCTATGACTCCTATCATTAATAAGATGAGGTCTTAATTTGAATGTCATCAAAAAATTACCGATTTTTAAAATGCAATTTCGTTTGAAGCACTATTCCAGCATTTTTTTATTATTATTATTATTATTTCAGCGGTGGAGTAGTGTTACTAATATAAGGTCCCTGCCCTTAGTCTCATATTTACCAGCATCGTCTTCATTTTTTATTGGTGCTGCTCCGGTCAGTCTCCAGCAGCTTCTGACTTCCCGGGATCGCTCCAGTGTTTGCCGGAGCGGGCCAAAGGTCACTCTTCAATGCTAATTTATGAGAGCCTCGTTCTGGCCCGCAGACTTGCATTAAGAGCTTGTGACCATTACCACTGACTTCCGTTCAGCCAGAAGTTGTTGTCAAAAGATGGCGCCGTGGGACCAGTGCAGCACTGGGGTAAGCTGAAGATGGGGTGGGTATAACATTAGGTGCATTTCAAACCAGGGCTGAAATAATAATAATAATACTGGAGTGGTGATTTACATTTTATATTTATTCTTTACATTTTCCATACTGACAACGGTCAGGTGCAGCTAGTCACAGCTCACCTACTCCCTCTCCCTGCTCAGTGACCACTTAAAACATGACAAAGCATGTCTAGAAAACGCTTCCATAGAAGTCAAAAGAACACAATGTATGTTTCCCAAGCACACTTGGCTGCAGTTCAGCATAACTCTGAATAATGAAATCAGACTGCAACATAATCATGCACAGCAAAAAAAATAAAAATAAATCAGAGTATAGAAACAGGGAAAAATATATTAATACTTTTACTTTAAAACTGATATACAGTGGGGAAAATAAGTATTTGATACACTTTTGCAAGTTTTCCCACCTACAAAGAATGGAGAGGTCTGTAATTTTTATCGTAGGTACACTTCAACTGCTAAATCCAGAAAATCACATTGTATGATTTTTACATAATGAAATTGCATTTTATTGCATGAAATAAGTATTTGATCACCTACCAACCAGCAAGAACTCTGGCTCCCACAAACCTGCTAGTATTTTTTTTAGAAGCCCTCCTACTCTGCACTCATTGCCTGTATTAATTGCACCTGTTTGAACTCGTTACCTGTATAAAAGACACCTGTCCACACACAATCATACTCCAAACTCTCCACAATGGCGGAGGCCAAAGAGCTGTCTAAGGACTTCAGGGACAAAATTATAGACCTGCACAAGGATGAAATGGGTTACAGGACAATAGGCAAGCAGCTTGGCGAGAAGGCAACAACTGTTGGCACAATTATTAGAAAATGGAAGAAACACAAGATGACTGTCAATCTTCCTCGGTCTGCGGCTCCATGTAAGATCTTGCCTTGTGGGCTAGTGATGATTCTGATCAAGGTCAGAAATCAGCCCAGAACTACACGGGAGGATCTGGACAATAATCTGAAGAGAGCTGGGACCACAGTCTCAAACATTACTGCTAGTAACACACTATGCTGTCATGGGCACGCAAGGTCCCCCTACTAATGCCAGAACATGTCCAGGTCCGTTTGAAGTTCACCAATTAACGACTGGATGATCCAGAGGAGGCATGGGAGAAGGTCATGTGGTCACAGAAGACCAAAATAGAACTTTTTGGTATCAACTCCACTCGCCATGTTTGGAGGAAGAAGAAGAATGAATACACCCCCAAGAACCCCGTCCCAAACGTGAAGCATGCTGGGAAGAACATCATACTTTGGGGGTGCTTTTCTGCAAAGGGGACATGACGACTGTACCGTATCAAAGGGAGGATGGATGGGGTCATGTATTGAAAGATTTTGGCCAACAACCTCCTTCCATCTGTAAGAGCATTGAAGATGGGTCGTGGCTAGGTCTAACAGCATAACAATGACCTGAAACACACAGTCAGGGCAACTAAGGAGTGGCTCCATAAGAAGCATTTCAAGGTCCTGGAGTGGCCTAGCCAGTCTCCAAACCTGAACCCAATAGAAAATTTTTGGAGAGAGGTGAAATTCAATGTTGTCCAGAGACAGCCCTGAAACCTAAAAGATCAGGGGAAGATCTGTATGGAGGAGTGGGCCAAAATCTCTGCTGCAGTGTGTACAAACTTGGTCAAGTACTACAGGAAATGTCAGACCTCTGTAATTTCAAACAAAGGTTTCTGTACCAAATATTAAGTATTTGATACAATACAAAAACAGAACTTATTTCCTGAAATAAAATGCAAATTATGTAAAAATCATAATGTTATTTTCTGCATTTTTATTTTATTTATTTTTTTAAGATTCTGTCTCTCACAGGTGAAGTGTACCTACGATAGAAATTACAGACCTCCCCATTCTTTGTAGGTGGGAAAACTTGCAAAATCGGCAGTGTATCAAATACTTATTTTCCCCACTGTAGGTGAATTATTACTTTTAAGGATTTCTGCAAGAAGCAAATCAGAGAAACAAATTAGCTTGCTTACCCTTAATTCACAATCTTCATTTACAGCTAAATTGCTGGGCTTCAAGTCCTAAAATATAGCAAAAATAAATATATCATCACAATGATGGGCAAACATTATATACAGTCATGGCCAAAAGTTTTGAGAATGACACAAATATTATATTTTCACATGATCTGCTGCCCTCTGGTTTTTATGTGTGTTTGACAGATGTTTTTATCACAGACAGAAATATAATAATTGCAAACATATGAGTAACACAAGCTTATATTGACAGTTAGAATGAGTTAATGCAGCAAGTCAATATTTGCAGTGTTGACCCTTCTTCTTCAGGACCTCTGCAATTCTCCCTGGCATGCTCTCAATCAACTTCTGGACCAAATCCTGACTGATAGCAGTCCATTCTTGCACAATCAATGCTTTCATTTTGTCAGAATTTTTAGGTTTTTGCTTGTCCACCCGTCTCTTGATGATTGACCACAAGTTCTCAATGGGATTAAGATCTGGAGAGTTTCCAGGCCATGGACCCAAAATCTCTATGTTTTGTTCCCTGAGCCATTTAGTTATCACCTTTGCTTTATGGCAAGGTGCTCCATCATGCTGGAAAAGGCATTGTTGATCGCCAAACTGCTCTTGGAGGGTTGGGAGAAGTTGCTCTTGGAGGACATTCTGGTACCATTCTTTATTCATGGCTGTGTTTTTAGGCAAGACTATGAGAGAGCTGATTCCCTTGGCTAAGAAGCAACCCCACACATGAATGGTTCCAGGATGCTTAACAGTTAGCATGAGACAAGACTGGTGGTAGCGCTCACCTTGTCTTCTCCGAATGAAGCGTTTTCCTGATGTCCCAAACAATCGAAAAGGGGATTCATCAGAGAAAATAACTTTACCCCAGTCCTCAGCAGTCCACTGCCTGTACCTTTTGCAGAATATCAGTCTGTCCATGATGTTTTTTCTGGAGAGAAGTGGCTTCTTTGCTGCCCTCCTTGAGACCAGGCCTTGCTCCAAGAGTCTCCGCCTCACAGTGCGTGCAGATGCACTCACACCTGCCTGCTGCCATTCCTGAGCAAGCTCTGCACTGCTGGTAGCCCGATCCCACAGCTGAAACACTTTTAAGAGACGGTCCTGGCGCTTGCTGGTCTTTCTTGGGCGCCCTGAAGCCTTTTTGGCAACAATGGAACCTCTCTCCTTGAAGTTCTTGATGATGCGATAGATTGTTGACTGAGGTGCAATCTTTCTAGCTGCGATACTCTTCCCTGTTAGGCCATTTTTGTGCATTGCAATGATGACTGCACGTGTTTCTTTAGAGATAACCATGGTTAACAGAAGAGAAACAATGATGCCAAGCACCAGCCTCCTTTTAAAGTGTCCAGTGGTGTCATTCTTACTTAATCATGACAGATTGATCTCCAGCCATGTCCTCATCAACACCGACACCTGTGTTAATAGAGCAATCACTGAAAAGAGGTTAGCTGGTCCTTTTAAGGCAGGGCTGCAATGATGTTGAAATGTGTTTTGGTGGATAAAGTTCATTTTCTAGGCAAATATTGACTTTGCAAGTAATTGCTGTTAAGCTGTTCACTCTTTATAACATTCTGGAGTATATGCAAATTGCCATTAGAAAAAGTGAAGCAGTAGACTTTGTAAAAATTAATATTTGTGTCATTCTCAAAACTGTTGGCCATGACTGTAGAGCAACATATGAAAGGATTAGTGTCCAATAAAGGAAAAAATTCCACACAGCGATTAAACATAACTATCCCGACAGCATTCACTGGACTACAATGAGATCCTATAGAAAATTACACAAATTTTCAGAAAGGATGCCCAGTTGACTTGAAAGTGCAGCGTAGGTGAGAAAAATGTACTATTGGTGCGCTGTGTGGCTATCTCTGGGATTCCCAAATGTCAGTATGAAGGGGTTCCCTGGCCCCTGTCTTGCACTGCAGGAGGGGTAGGTGAGGTGGAGGAGAGGCAGCCATGCATGTTTGTCGCTATCTTTAATATAGTTTTCTGGAGTAGTAACACAAATGGCCAATTAAGTTATATAAACTGCAATAGAAAAAAAACGAATACATAGTCACTTCATTTCTGTAGGGCAGACATGTGAGTAGGGGACCATGCTCCTGATAGGTTGTAGTCCAAGAAGTGGAATTGACAGCCATCATAGATTTATGGCAGATACTTTCAATAAGGGTTCCAATATTAATATGCCTTTATGTTTTACTCAGGTCCTTGGGATTGGTTCAAGGCAACATTTAGGCCTTTAAACTCTTAAAGGTTATGGCAGAATGTTATATACAACCCCTGTGGCAAAAATTATGGAATCACCGGCCTTGGAGGATGTTCATTCAGTTGTTTTATTTTGTTGAAAAAAAACAGATCACAGACATGGCACAAAACTGAAGTAATTTCAAATGGCAACTTTCTGGCTTTAAGAAACACTAAACGAAATCAAGAAGAAATAATGTGGTAGTCAGTAATGGTTATTTTTTTAAGCAAGCATAGGGGACAAATTATGGAATCACCCTGTAAATTTTCGTTCCCAAAACTAACACCTGCATCAAATTAGATCTGCTTGTTAGTCTGCATCTAAAAAGGAGAGGCCGCACCTTGGAGAGCTGTTGCACCAAGTGGACTGACAAGAATCATGGCTCCAACACGAGAGATGTCAATTGAAACAAAGGAGATGTTTATCAAACTCTTAAAAGAGGGTAAATCATCACTCAATGTTGCAAAAGATGTTGGTTGTTCACAGTCATCTGTCTAAAATCTGGACCAAAAACAAGCAACATGGGAAGGTTGTTAAAAGCAAACATGCTGGTAAACCATGGAAGACATCAAAGCGTCAAGACGGGAAACTTAAAGCAATATGTCTCCAAAACAGGAAATGCACAACAAAACAAATGAGGAACGAATGGGTGGAAACTGAAGTCAATGTCTGTGACCGAACTGTAAGAAACCGCCTAAAGGAAATGGGATTTACATACAGAAAAGCTAAAGGAAAGCCATCATTAACACCTAAACAGAAAAAAACAAGGTTACAATGGGCTAAGGAAAAGCAATGGTGGACTGTGGATGACTGGATGAAAGTCATATTCAGTGATGAATCGCGAATCTGCATTGGGCAAGGTAATGATGCTGGAACTTTTGTTTGGTGCCGTTCCAATGAGATTTATAAAGATGACTGCCTGAAGAGAACATGCAAATTTCCACAGTCAATGCTATGGGGCTGCATGTCAGGAAAAGGTACTGGGGAGATGGCTGTCATTACATCTTCAATAAATGCACAAGTTTATGTTGATATTTTGGACACTTTTCTTATCCCATCAATTGAAAGGATGTTTGGGGATGATGAAATCATTTTTCAAGATGATTTTGCATCCTGCCATAGAGCAAAAACTGTGAAAACATTCCTTGAAAAAAGACACATAAGGTCAATGACATGGCCTGCAAATAGTCCGGATCTCAATCCAATTGAAAATCTTTGATTGAAGTTGAAGAAAATGGTCCATGACAAGGCTCCAACCTGCAAAGCTGATCTGGCAACAGCAATCAGAGAACGTTGGAGCCAGATTGATGAAGAGTACTGTTTGACACTCAAGTCCAAGCCTCAGTGACTGCAAGCTGTTGTAAAAGCCAGAGGTGGTGTAACAAAATACTAGTGATGTCTTGGAGTGTTTTTTTTTGTTTGTTTTTCATGATTCCATAATTTTTTCCCTCAGAATTGAGTGATTCCATAATTTTTGCCAGGGGTTGTACCAACAAAATCAGACTTTTCCTAGGACCGGATATAAATGAATGAACATGGTGAACCATACAAAGACATACAGACTAGCAGGAACACATGCTGACCTGACTTGTCTGTATTCACATAACCCTGCAAAGAAAACTAAGCCGAAAAAGGAACATCTTAGGATAGGGCTACTTCATTTGACATAAGCAGCATATAAGATTGATTCTATTTTAGCATTTTCTCAGATCAGTGTCTCCCTGTTAGGTAAAATTTGTCCAGGTTGCAGCCAATACTGTGGCCACCTTAGACTTCTAGGTACCTGGACCAGGCTATTGAGGACCATTGCATTTTTGGGCACAGAGTATATGCTGCGGATTCTGTATCTGCTTGATTTCAATCATGTGTTCTTGTGATGTATACAGATATACATTACTTACTCTGTGGATGATTCCTGCTGAATGAATGTACTGTGGAAACAAAGCAAACATTAATTTCAGAATTTGTCCATTGATACATCAGTTTTGATATATTGCTTTTTTTTTTTGCTCCCATATAGCACTGAGTAGAGTAACAGTACAGTAGTCTCTAACTTGCTAAGTAAATGCTCTGTACACTGCAGATGTCTGATGATAGTCTATAGCAGCGGTTCTCAACCTGGGGGTCGAACAACCAAAACACAGGGGTCGCTTAAAGCCATCGGAAAATACATATTTCCGATGGCTTTAGCCCAGTGGCGTAGCGCGGGCGGGCGGTCCGCCTCAGGCAGCACGTGTGTGGGGGCGGCGTGGCAGCAGCAATTCCTCCTCCCACGGAGTCACAGTGCAGCAGCCCGGGACCCTCCGGAGCTAAGCGGCGGGTCGGTGAGTCCACTGTGCGGGGAGAGGGGGGACCCGGCCTAAGCAGGCGGTGCAATACTTACCTCTCCCCGTGCCTCCGGGCTCCAGGGGGCGCTTGCAGGGCGCCCGCGCTTCCTGTCACAGCAGCGCCGCTGGATGACGTCATCATTCAGCGGCCGGCTGTGGCAGAGAGCGCGGGTGCCGGACAGGTGAGATGTGAGGTGTATGTGTCTGTGTGTATCAGTGTGTGTGTGTGTGTGTGTGTCTGCCTGCGTGTGTGTATGTGAGAGAGTGCTTCGGTGCGGTCTGTGTGATGGTGATGGGGGGGAGGCAGTGATGGTGGTGAGGAGGTAACGATGATGATGGGGAGCCAATGATGATGGGCAGGCAAAGATGATGATGATGGGGAGCCGATGATGATGGGCAGGCAATGATGATGATGGGGAGCCAATGATGATGGGCAGGCAAAGATGATGATGGGGAGCCAATGATGATGTTCGGCAGGCAATAATGATGATGATGGGGAGGCAATGATGATGGGAAAGCAAAGATGATGATGATGATGGGGAGGCAATGATGATGGGCAGGCAATGATGATGATGATGGGGAGGCAATGATGATGATGGGGAGCCAATGATGATGGGCAAGCAATGATGATGATGGGGAGGCGATGATGATGGGGAGCCAATGATGATGGGCAGGCAATGATGATGATGATGGGGAGCCAATGATGATGATGGGAGGCGATGATGATGGGGAGCCAATGATGATGGGAAGGCAATGATGATGATGGGGAGCCAATGATGATGGGCAGGCAATGATGATGATGATGGGGAGGCAATGATGATGGGCAGGCAATGATGATGATGGGAGGCGATGATGATGGGAGCCAATGATGATGGGCAGGCAATGATGATGATGGGGAGCCAATGATGATGGGCAGGCAATGATGATGATGATGGGGAGGCAATGATGATGATAATGGGGAGGCAATGATGATGATAATGGGAGTCTTTCCACAGTGCCCTTTCCTGAGCCGTAACAGTGCAGAACGCAGCACAGTGCAGAGGAGAGCTCCATATTTTGTATGGAGCATTATATGGGGACCAGTATTCTTTATGGAGCATTATATTTGGCCCATAATACTGTATGGAGGACTATGTGGTGCCCATAATATTGTATGGAGGACTGTACTTATTTTTTGGTTTGGGGGTCACCGCAACATGAGGAACTGTATTGCGGGGTCACGGCCTTAGAAAGGTTGAGAACCACTGGTCTATAGGAACACATCCATATTTCAAGACCCAGCAATGCCTGTTCAGGACAATACAGGACACTTCCTCTAGTTAGTAAACACAAAATAACTGATAAAATATAATTGCCTTAAAGGGAATCTGTCACCAGGTTTTTTTCTACTTAATCATAAATAATATCATTGTTTTATCAGCAAGAGGATTAGTAAACCTGCTGCTCCACATTCATGATCTCTGTATAACCCTGCCCTCACCACTGAGTGGTAGATTTCTGCCTATGCACAGCAAACAGAAGGCTGTACATCAGTGGTATGGGCGGGGTTATAGGGTGTAAAGGCTTTTTTTCTTTATCATAACTATAGCGCATGATTGTTGAGCCAAGTTATTATTATTTATTTACCGTATTTTCCGGCGTATAAGACGACTGGGCGTATAAGACGACCCCCCAACTTTTCCAGTCAAAATATAAAACCTTCTTAAAAGTGGGGGGGTCTTCTTATACGCCTAGTGTCGTCTTATAGGGCGGTGCGGAGGAGTGGTCCCAATGGCAAGGTGAGGGGGGCGTCCCACAGGGAAGGTGTATATGAACTACCATTACCTCCTTGCAGTGTTCTCTGCAGCTGTCTGTGCTTGGAGGGGCGGCGGCGGCTTTTGATGAGCATTGGTGGCTCAGCCGGCGGCTCCTTATGCATCATGGGGGCTCGGCCGGCGGCTCCTTATGCAGCGTTGGGGGTCTCCGCCGGCATTTCCTCAGAGCCCGGAGGCCACCGCAGCTCCATTGCTACGATGCGGTGGCCTCCGGCAAAATGGCCGCTGGTGGGCGGCACATGCTCAGATACAGATCTCGCAACGAGATCTCGTCTCGAGATCTCGTCTCCCGAGATCTCGGAACGAGATCTGAATCTGAGCACCAGCGGCCATTTTGCCGGAGGCCACCGCATCGTAGCAATGGAGCTGTGGTGGCCTCCGGGTTCTGAGAAAATGCCGGTGGAGACCCCCAACGCTGCATAAGGAGCCGCCGGCCGAGCCCCCACGATGCAAAAGGAGCCGCCGGCTGAGCCACCAATGCTCATCAAGAGCCGCCGTCGCCCCTCCAAGCACAGACAACTGCACAGAACACTGCAAGGAGGTAATGGTACTTCATATACACCTTCCCTGTGGGACGCCCCCTCACCTCGTCATTGAGACCACTCCTCCGTACCGCCCTATAAGACGATACCCGGCGTATAAGACGACCCCCGACTTTCCAGAGGATTTTCTGGGGTTAAAAAGTCGTCTTATACGCCGGAAAATACGGTATATAGCGCCATTAATTTCATGGTGCTGTACATGAGAAGGGGTTACATACAAAGTTATAGATATCATTTACAGTAAACAAATTTACAATGACAGACTGGTACAGAGGGGAGAGGACCCTGTCCTTGCGGACTTACATTCTACGGGATAATGGGGAAGAAACAGAAGGTCAGGGGTGCGGCAGCTCTGGTGGTGGTGGCGGCGAGGCGGCAGCTCGGGTGGTGGTGGCGAGGCGGCAGCTCGGGTGATGGCGGCGAGTAAGCAGCTCAGGTAGTGGCGGCGGAAAGGTAGAATGGTTATTGCAGGCTGTAGGCTTTCCTGAAGAGTTGGGTTTTCAGGTTCCGTCTGAAGGATCCAAGGGTGGTGGATAATCGTACATGTTGGGGCGTGGAATTCCAGAGGATGGGGGATATTTGGGAGAAATCTTGGAGGCGGTTGTGTGAGGAACGAATAAGTGTGGAGGATAGTAGGAGGTCTTGGGAGGATCGAAGATTACGTGAAGGAAGATATTGGGAGATTAGTTCAGAGATATAGGGAGGGGACAGGTTGTGGACTGCTTTGTAGGTCAGTGTTAGTAGTTTGAACTGGATTCGTTGGGGAATTGGGAGCCAGTGGAGGGATTTGCAGAGGGGAGAAGCAGGGGAGTAGCGAGGGGAGAGGTGGATTAGTCGGGCAGCAGAGTTGAGGACAGACTGGAGTGGTGCAAGAGAGTAGACGGGGAGGCCACAGAGGAGGGTGTTGCAGTAATCAAGGCGGGAGATGATGAGGGCATGGACAAGAGTTTTAGTAAATTGAGGGCTGAGGAAGGGACGGATTCTGGAAATGTTTTTAAGTTGGAGGCGACAGGAGGTGGCAAGAGTTTGGATGTGTGGTTTGTAGGACAGGGCAGAGTCGAGAGTTACTCCGAGGCAGCGGATTTCAGGTGCGGGAGAGATCGTGATGCCATTTACCATAATAGATAGATTGGGTAGGGAAGTTATCGAGCGCAGCGGTAACATACTGTAAATGCAACATTTTGTTCCTTCATCGAAAAATCTAAAGAAGTAGAGAAAATGTGGAGCTGCTTCTACAGGAGGTGTTCATATTCATCTGGTTATTTTATTTTTAAAGATTAAGCCTTTGGCTATATACAGTGGTTTGCAAAAGTATTCGCCCCCTTTTCATTTTTGGTGTTTTGCTACCTCACAACATGGAATTTCACTTTTATTTCGAGGGTTTGCATCAATTCATGTAAAGAACATACCTGCAACTGTGACCATTTAATTTTCTTAAATTTGACGCAAACAAAAAAATAGGACAAAATAACTGAAAACTCCAGTGTGCATAACTATTCACCCCCTACAGTCAGTACTTTGTAGAGCCTCTTTTTGCAGCAATTACAGCTGCAAGTCGTTTTGGATAAGTCTCTGAGCTTTCCACATCTGGCCACTGGGATTTTTGCCCATTCCTTAAGGCAAAACTGCTCAATCTCCTTCAAGTTAGATGGTTTCCTCTGGTGAACAGCAATCTTCCAGTCTGACCACAGATTTTCCATTGGTTTAAGGTCTGGGCTATGACTAGGCAACTCCAAAACATTTACATGTTTTCTGTTAAACCACTCGAGTGATGCTTTAGCAGTATACTTTGGGCCATTGTTTTGTTGGAGGCGAACCTCTGTCCCAGTCTGAAATCACTAACACACAAACAGGTTTTGCTAAAAAAATATCTGTGTATTTCGCACCATCCATCTTCCCCTCCACTCGGACCATTTTCCCTGTCCTTGCTGCCGAAAAAGATCCCCCACAGCATGATGCTGCCATCACCATGTTTCACTATGGGGATGGTGTTCTTGGGGTGATGAGCTGTGTTGGTTTGGCGCCAGGCATAGTGTTTACCTTGATAGCCAAAAAGTTAAATTTTGGTCTCATCTAACCACAGCACCTTCCTCCATAAATTTGGGGAGTGTCCCACGTCTTTTGGCAAAGTTAAAAAAGAATTACACAAAAAAATTGTAAGTAAAGGGCTTTTTCTGCCCACTCTTCCATAAAGACCACCTCTATGGAGTGTACAGCTTATTGTGGTCGTATGGACAGATATTCTAGTCTCTGCAGCTGCTTCAGGGTTATCTTTGGTCTCTGTGCTGCCTCCCTGATTAATGCCCTCCTTGCCTGGGTTGAGAGTTTTGGTGGGTGGCCCTCTCTAGCAGGTTTGTTGTGGTACCATGTTCTTTCCATTTGATAAGGGATTTGATCGTGCTCTGTGGGGGATCATCAGAGATTGGGAGAGCCATCTGTGGATATTTCTCATCGTGGTCAGGGCTTAAAGAGATTGTCCAGTCTTAAACTACAAGCCTGCAGTCACTCTGTTTTACTGTAGACTTGTGAATCCTCACAATCGCACACCACATTCTATAAGGATTCTCTGAAGCTGGTGCTGAGAGAGGAGGGGATGTGAGATTTGCATCCTTTCGGTCATATGCCGACTAGACTGTATCCGGCCTCACTCTATTAAAGTGTATTGAGAGAGGCCGGATACAGTCTAGTCGGAATGTGGCCATAAGTATACAAATCTCATACTTAGGATCAAATGATCGCTCATTGCTGGCGCCAGAGAATCCTGACAGCACGCAGTGTGGGTGCGGTGAGCATTCACCAGTCTGCAGCGACAGAGTGACTGCAGATGTGTAGTTTAAGACTGGACAACCCTTTTAAAACTGCTCTGCAGCAATTTAGACTAAAACATAGCTCTTTGTAATAAGACAGCCTGATGTCATGTTATGCTGCCCATTGTATCAAGCGTGCATAAAACTGATGACAGGTTTCCTTTAATATTTTGATCAATTCTTTTATTATGTTAAGCATTTATTAGCATTAAAATAATTTTTGATAAACTTCCCACTTGAAGTGCTAAGGTGATCACCACAGAACAATGACACCACATACAGGTATTATTATATGGTTCTAAAGCTGACATTTATGCAATTCCTTAATATGGTCTGAAATGTGCACATAAGAGAATACACATTCTGACTAGCATTGTTTTTGTGTAAGGGTAAACACTAATGGGTAACTCCGTGAATGTCATCTGTACAGAGAAGAGAAATAAAGGAACATAAAAGAGGTATTCACATACGCTAAAGAAAACACACGTATATTCATGCGAGATCTAACTGTGCGTTCAATAGATTGCAAGAGCACATTTCGGCTTTTTGCTGCCTACAGGTAGAGTACAATTAAAATGACTTCAGATACACTTGAAATAACTGCACCATCACTCTGTCGTCCTTAAAGGGAATGTGTCATCAGAAAATGAACTGTTGCTTAAATTAGGATATTATATATACACCAGTAGCGTAGCTACCGGGGGCGGTGGCCCCGGGCCCCGCACTCTGACGTGGCCCACCTGGAGCTACGTTACTAAACTGCATCGCCGTGCACAGCACGCCGACACAGATACATTCTGCGGCAGAGCAAGGAGAATCGATCTCCCTGCTCTGCCACCCGGCCGCTATGGGGACCCTGAGCAGGCGGTGGGGGGCCCGGTGCCAGCAGTGGGCCCCCCGCCTGTCCTCGGAGGGTCAGCTGTATCGGCATCTAGTCTTACAGCTGACCGCATTGTGAGAGGAGCAAGCACTCCTTCTCTCCCGTAATCCCCCTCTCAGCGTCTGACAGCAGGCGCGATGACGTCACTGCCGGCGCCCGCTGTCAGGAGAAGAGAGGGAGAGCAGTGAGCAGCGCAGGAGCCAGGAGCAAGAGAGGTGAGTACAGGATTTGTTATTTTTGTAATGGGGCTGCATTATAATACAGAGGCTCCATATGGGGGTGCATTATAACATAGTTATTAAGGTTGAAGGAAGACTTTAAGTCCATCTAGTTCAACCCATATCCTATCCTAACCTTCCCTAACATGTTGATACAGAGGAAGGCAAAAAAAAACCCAAGTGGCAAACAGTAAGCTTCACATTGGGGAAAAAAATTCCTTCCCGATTCCACATACGGCAATCAGACTAGCTCCCTGGATCAACGCAATATCTAGGAAACTAGTGAATATAGCCTGTAATATTATACTTTTCAAGAAAGGCATCCAGTCCCTTCTTAAATTTTAGTAAGGAATCACTCATTACAACATTAGACGGCAGAGAGTTCCATAGTCTCACTGCTCACAGTAAAGAATCTGCGTCTGTGATTATGACTAAACCTTCTTTCCTCCAGACGTAGAGGATGCCTCCTTGTCCCCGTCACAGGTCTAAGAGTAAAAAGATCATTAGAAAGGTCTTTGTACTGTCCCCTCATATATTTGTACATTGTAATAAGATCACCCCTAAGCCTTCGTTTTTCCAAACTAAATAACCCCAAGTGTAATAACCTGTCCTGGTATTGCAGACCCCCCAGTTCTTTAATAACCTTGGTCGCTCTTCTCTGCACCCGCTCCAGTTCAGCTATGTCTTTCTTATACACCGGAGACCAGAACTGTACACAGTATTCTAAGTGTGGTCGCACCAGTGACTTGTATTATAAATAAGACTGCCTATGGGGGTGCATTATAAATAAGACTGCCGATGGGGTGCATTATAAATAAGACTGCCTATGGGGGTGCATTATAAATAAGACTGCCTATGGGGTGCATTATAAATAAGACTGCCTATGGGGTGCATTATAAATAAGACTGCCTATGGGGGTACATTATAAATAAGACTGCCTATGGGGTGCATTATAAATAAGACTGCCTATGGGGGTACATTATAAATAAGGCTGCCTATGGGGTGCATTATAAATGACTGCCTATGGGGGTGCATTATAAATAAGACTGCCTATGGGGGTACATTATAAATAAGGCTGCCTATGGGGTGCATTATAAATAAGACTGCCTATGGGGTACATTATAAATAAGCTGCCTATGGGGTCATTATAAATAAGCTGCCTATGGGGTGCATTATAAATAAGACTGCCTATGGGGTACATTATAAATAAGGCTGCCTATGGGGTGCATTATAAATAAGACTGCCTATGGGGTGCATTATAAATAAGACTGCCTATGGGGTGCATTATAAATAAGACTGCCTATGGGGTACATTATAAATAAGACTGCCTATGGGGTGCATTATAAATAAGACTGCCTATGGGGTACATTATAAATAAGGACTGCCTATGGGGTGACATTATAAATAAGACTGCCTATGGGGTGCATTATAAATAAGACTGCCTATGGGGGTACATTATAAATAAGGCTGCCTATGGGGTGCATTATAAATAAGACTGCCTATGGGGTGCATTATAAATAAGACTGCCTATGGGGTGCATTATAAATAAGACTGCCTATGGGGTGCATTATAAATAAGACTGCCTATGGGGTGCATTATAAATAAGACTGCCTATGGGGTCATTATAAATAAGACTGCCTATGGGGTGCATTATAAATAAGACTGCCTATGGGGTGCATTATAAATAAGACTGCCTATGGGGTGCATTATAAATAAGCTGCTTATGGGGTGCATTATAAATAAGGCTGCCTATGGGGTCATTATAAATAAGACTGCCTATGGGGTGCATTATAAATAAGACTGCCTATGGGGTGCATTATAAATAAGATGCCTATGGGTACATTATAAATAAGGACTGCCTATGGGGTGCATTATAAATAAGGCTGCCTATGGGGTGCATTATAAATAAGGCTGCCTATGGGGTGCATTATAAATAAGCTGCCTATGGGGTGCATTATAAATAAGGCTGCCTATGGGGTGCATTATAAATAAGGCTGCCTATGGGGTGCATTATAAATAAGACTGCCTATGGGGTGCATTATAAATAAGACTGCCTATGGGGTGCATTATAAATAAGGCTGCCTATGGGGTGCATTTAAATAAGGCTGCCTATGGGGTGCATTATAAATAAGGCTGCCTATGGGGTGCATTGTAAATAAGGCTGCCTATGGGGTGCATTATAAATAAGGCTGCCTATGGGGTGCATTATAAGTAAGGCTGCATATAGGGTGCATTATAAATAAGGCTGCCTATGGGGGTGCATTATAAATAAGGCTGCCTATGGGGAATGCATTATAAATAAGGCTGCTTATGGGGGTGCATTATAATAGAGAGACTGCCTATGGGGGTGCATTATATATAAGACTGCCTATGGGGTGCATTATAAATAAGGCTGCCTATGGGGGTGCATTATACTACAGAGGCTGCCTATGGGGGGTGCATCATAATACAGAGGCTGTCTATGGGGGTACATTATAATACAGAGGCTGCCTATGGGGGTGCATTATAATACAGAGGCTGTCTATGGGGGTGCATTATAATACAGAGGCTGTCTATGGGGGTACATTATAATACAGAGGCTGCCTATGGGGGTGCATTATAATACAGAGGCTGTCTATGGGGGGTGCATTATAATACAGAGGCTGTCTATGGGGGGTGCATTATAATACAGAGGCTGTCTATGGGGGGTGCATTATAATACAGAGGCTGTCTATGGGGGTGCATTATAATACAGAGGCTGTCTATGGGGGGTGCATTATAATACAGGGGCTGCCTATAGGGGTGCATTATACTACAGAGGCTCCCTATTGGGAGTACATTATAATACAGAGGCTGCCTATGGGGGTGCATTATACTATATTGAGGACTATCTGGTGTATTATGCTATATGGATGCTATCTAGGGGCCATCATACAGTGTTGGACCATTAAATAGTTTGGGGATATTAAGGGGTCAGTATATATCCAGTGAGGGGGCATCACACTGCGTATAGGGGAGCTGTAGAGGGGGGAGACTCGGGACATTATTAAGCGTAAAGTGGGCACTTATTGTTATAGGGGAACTCGGGTTACTGTGACTGTCAAAGGGGCACACAGGGCATTATTACATTCTAGGGGACAACATGCGGGCACTGTTTTCTAGGGCACTTGCACCTGGCATTACTATATTATAGAGGGGTGCTTTAGAATTTAGAGGTCACACAGAACCACACAATAGTGCAGTAATAGGAACACATATGACAGCAGCGGCTCAGTATTGGGGTATGAGGTGCAGTAATAGGGACACATATGGCAGCAGCGGTTCAGTATTAGGGTATCAGGTGCAGTAATAGGGACATATGGCAGCAGCGGCTCAGTATTGGGGTATCATGAGCAGTAATAGGGACACATATCATAGAATCATAGAATGGTAGAGTTGGAAGGGACCTCCTGGGCCATCTGGTCCAACCCCCTGCTCAAAGCAGGATTCTCTAAATCATCCCAGACAGATGTCTGTCCAGCCTCTGTTTGAAGACTTCCATTGAAGGAGAACTTACCACCTCTCGTGGCAGCCTGTTCCACTCACTGATCACCCTAACTGTCAAGAAGTTTTTTCTAATATCTAATCCGTGTCTCCTCCCATTCAGTTTCATCCCATTGCTTCTAGTCTTTCCTTGTGCAAATGAGAATAAAGATGATCCTTCTACAATGTGACAGTCCTTGATTTGTAGACAGCTATTAAGTCTCCTCTCAGTCTTCTTTTTTGCAAGCTAAACATTCCCAAATCCTGCAACCGTTCCTCATAGGACATGGTTTGCAGACCGGTCACCATTCTGGTGGCTCTCCTTTGAACTTGCTCTAGTTTGTTGATGTCTTTTTTAAAATGTGGTGCCCAAAACTGGACACAGTATTCCAGATGAGGTCTGACCAAAGAGGAGTAGAGGGCAATAATGACCTCACGTGATCTAGACTGTATGCTTCTGTTGATACATCCTAGAATTGTATTTGCCTTTTTTGCTGCTGCATCACACTGTTGACTCATGTTCAGTCTGTGATCAATTAGTATACCCAAGTCTTTTTCACATGTGCTGTTACTTAGCCCTATTCCTTCCATTTTGTATATGCTTTTTCATTTTTATTGCCCAGATGTAGTACTTTGCATTTTTCCCTGTTAAAAACCATTCTGTTAGTTGCTGCCCACTGCTCCAGTTTATTTATACTTTTTGAATCCTCTCTCTCTCTTCTCTAGTATTAGCTACCCCTCCTAGCTTTGTGTCATCAGCAAATTTGATCAGTTTACCCTCATTTCCTTCATCTAAATCATTGATAAAGATGTTGAACAATAGAGGGCCCAAAACAGAGCCTTGTGGTACCCCACTTGAGACATTCTTCCAACTTGATGTGCAGCCATTTACGACCACTCTTTGAGTCCGATCACTAAGCCAGTTATGAATCCACCTAACAGTTGCCTTGTCCATTCCATACTTAGTCATTTTTTCAATAAGGATTGTGGCAGCAGCGGCTCAGTATTGGGGTATCAGGTGCAGTAATAGGGACACATATGGCAGCAGCGGCTCAGTATTGGGGTATCAGGTGCAGTAATAGGGACACATATGGCAGCAGCGGCTCAGCATTGGGGTATCAGGTGCAGTAATAGGGACACATATGGCAGCAGCGGCTCAGCATTGGGGTATCAGGTGCAGTAATAGGGACACATACGGCAGAAGGCTCAGCATTGGGGTATCAGGAGCAGTAATACGGACACATATGGCAGCAGCGGCTCAGTATTGGGGTATCAGCAGGATGAGGAGTTTGTGCAGGTTGAGAATAGTCCAATTGGTGACCGTGACAGTGCTGAAAATATGAGAAGTGAAACGTGTCTGCTGTGTTCTCTGTAGTCGATTCCTGGCTGGAGGCGTCGTCATGTCGGTCAGGGCCAGATGGAAAAGACATGAAAAGTGAACGATTCCATCAGAAAGAACATCAGCGGTAAGTCATTATCTGTTACTCTGCTGTAATCTATTATATGTTCTGCAGGACTGGTATTCACCACTGACCATATGGCGGTAATATCAACATTGGTCTTTTTATATATAGATTATTTTTGGCAACAGCGCGGTCATTTGCTGAGGTTCTCTGGTTAGGGGCCCACTCAGAAGTTTCGCCCCCCTAAACTGAAACCCTAGCTACGCCTCTGATATACACACACATACATTCAGGAATCTGAATAACTAATCATAGGCTAAATAGTTGCAAGTCAAATTATATATGTATGAGATAGCCAAGATTGTCTATAAAATGATGGGAGTCTCACAATCAAAGCAGCAGTGGATGGTGAGATATGGAGCTTGAAAGTTAAAAGTTCAAAACATTGTTAGGCTTTTGCTCAGTGAGTATGAAAAGTCTACACACCCAAAGTGAATGATATTCCTGAAATCTTATTACATGTTCCTTTTTTTTTTTACAGATTTAAAGCACTTTTAAATCTGCAGCATGTCAATTCTTAAGAGCATTTTTGCAGCATTTATCCACTAATAACTGGGAAAACTTCCAAAAGGCATAAACAACACACGCAAAAGCGTGTTTTTTTATGCAGCGGTTTTCCTGCAGAAATGTCTTCAACAAATACTTAACATGTGCACATACCCTAAATGTCGCCCATAATGTGTACAAACAAATTGAGAAACAAAGTGAAATCATTTGAGGTAAAAAAACAAAAGCAACAAAACTAAAATAACGTGGTTGTAGAAGTGTGAACACACTCTTATATGTGGGGATGTGGTTGTGTTTAAACATATGTACACACATATAGTGGGGGAAATAAGCTGATAGGTTCCCTTCAAAAGGGGAAAAAAAATGTAGATGCCTTTACTAGCGCCTATCCAAATACCAATGTATCAGTTGCTCCTGGAACCTTTCTCAAACAATCACAAAAGGTGCAATAAAGTGAATTCAAGTAGCATTGGATGAACATGATCCTATAATTCAGGATTACCCAATAATATCAAATATAATACATGCATTGCATAGTGAACATTCCATGATAAGTCATGACAATGAAATATTGCATTTATATAAAACATATAAAATGAATAGAGTAAGGCATAAAGTGCATAATTGTATGAAGTGAACAATAAACACCAAGTACAGTGCCTACAAGCAGTATTCAACCCCCTGCAGATTTAGCTGGTTGACACATGCGGAATTAACTTGGCATTGTGACATTTGTACTGTAGATCAGCCTGGAAGTGGGAAATGCACTGCAGCAAAAATTTTTGTTTTAATTTTTTTTATTTTTTAAAAAAAAACGTTAAAAGTTAATTCAGAGTGTCATTTATTATTCAACCCCTCAAACCACAAGAATTCTGTTTGGTCCCCCTAAAGTATTAAGAAGTAGTTCAGGCACCAAGAATAATGAGCTTCACATGTGTGGATTAATGATCTCTTTTGCCAGCCTTTTCTGACTATTTAAGACCCTCCCCAAACTTGTGAACAGCACTCATACATGGTCAACATGGGAAAGACAAAGGAGCATTCCAAGGCCATCAGAGACAAGATCGTGGAGGGTCACAAGGCTGGCAAGGGGTACAAAACCCTTTCCAAGGAGTTGGGCCTACCTGTCTCCACTGTTGGGAGCATCATCCGTAAGTGGAAGGCTTATGGAACTACTGTTAGCCTTCCACGGCCTGGACAGCCTTTGAAAGTTTCCTCCCGTGCCGAGGCCAGGCTTGTCCGAAGAGTCAAGGCTAACCCAAGGACAACAAGGAAGGAGCTCCGGGAAGATCTCATGGCAGTGGAGACATTGGTTTCAGTCAATACCATAAGTAACGTACTCCACCGCAATGGTCTCCGTCCCAGACGAGCCCGTAACGTACCTTTACTTTCAAAGCGTCATGTCAAGGCTCGTCTACCAACCACACACGTGATGTTTGGAGACTGGATGGCACTGCATACGACCCCAAGAATACCATCCCTACAGTCAAGCATGGTCGTGGCAGCATCATGCTGTGGGGCTGTTTCTCAGCCAAGGGGCCTGGCCATCTGGTCCGCATCCATGGGATGATGGATAGCACGGCCTACCTGGAGATTTTGGCCAAGAACCTCCGCTCCTCCATCAAGGATCTTAAGATGGGTCGTAATTTCATCTTCCAACAAGACAACGACCCAAAGCACACAGCCAAGAAAACCAAGGCCTGGTTCAAGAGGGAAAAAGTCAAGGTGTTGGAGTGGCCTAGTCAGTCTCCTGACCTTAACCCAATTGAAAACTTGTGGAAGGAGCTCAAGATTAAAGTCCACATGAGACACCCAAAGAACCTAGATAACTTGGAGAAGATCTGCATGGAGGAGTGGGCCAAGATAACTCCACAGACCTGTGCCGGCCTGATCAGGTCTTATAAAAGACGATTATTAGCTGTAATTGCAAACAAGGGTTATTCCACGAAATATTAAACATAGGGGTTGTATAATAATTGACCCACACTTTTATGTTTAAAATTTATTAAAATTCAACTGAGCAACATAACTTTTTGTTTTGTAAGATTTATGCTTCTGTTAATAAATCCTACTCTCGTTTGCAGTTTGAAGGCTCTAACTTATTTGCATCTTATCAAACCAGCTAAATCTGCAGGGGGTTGAATACTACTTGTAGGCACTGTATGTGCATACATTAAAACCAATGTAGGACTGACCCCATATAACATCCATACTCCTATACTATAGTCAATAGTTAAAGGGAACCTGTCACCTCATTTTTGGGATATAAGCTGCGGCCACCGCTATTAGGGGCTTATGTACAGCATTCTGTAATGCTGTACATAAGCCCCCGATGTAACCTGAAAGATAAGAAAAACGAGTTATATTATACTCACCCGGGGGGCGGTCCGGTCTGATGGGTGTTGCACCGGGTCCGGCGCCTCCCATCTTCTAGCGATGACGTCCCCCTTCTTGATTCTGGCGCGCTCCTGCGCAGCCATACTTTATCTGCCCTGTTGAGGGCACAGTAAAGTACTGCAGTGCGCAGGCGCTGGGCCTCTCTGACCTTTCCCGGTGTCTGCTCACTGCAGTACTCTGCTCTGCCCTCAACAGGGCAGATAAATTAAGCCTGCGCAGGAGCGCACCAGTAGCAAGGAGGAGGACGTCATTGCCAGAAGATGGGAGGCGCCGGACCTGCGACGCCCATCGGACCGGACCTCGGACCGCCCCTGGGTGAGTATAATATAACTCGTTTTTCTTATCTTTCAGGTTACATCTGGGGCTTATCTACAGCATTACAGAATACTGTAGATAAGCCCCTGATGGCAATGACTGCAGCTGATATAAGAAAAATGGGTGACACATTCCCTTTAACCCCTTAGTGACAGAGCCAATTTGCAGCTTAATGACCGGGCCAATTTTCACAATTCCGACCACTGTCACTTTATGAGGTTATAACTCTGGAACGCTTTAACGAATCCCGCTGATTCTGAGACTGTTTTTTCGTGACATATTGTACTTCACGCTAGTGGTAAAAAATTTTTTATATGACTTGCGTTTATTTATGAAAAAAACAGAAATATGGCGAAAATTTTCAAAAATTTAGTAATTTTCAAACTTTAAATTTTTATGCCCTTAAATCAGAGAGAGGTCACACAAATTTCTTAATAAATAACATTTCCCACATGTCTACTTTACATCAGCACAATTTTGGGAACAAAATTTTTTTTTGTTACGAAGTTATAAGGGTTAAAAGTTGACCAGCGATTTCTCATTTTTACAACACCATTCTTTTTTAGGGACCACATCACATTTGAAGTCACTTTGAGAGGTCTATATGATAGAAAATAGCCAAAAGTGACACCATTCTAAAAACTGCACCCCTCAAGGTGCTCAAAACCACATTCAAGAAGTTTATTAACCCTTTACGTGCTTCACAGGAACTGAAGCAATGTGGAAAGAAAAAATTAACATTTAACTTTTTTTGCAAAAACTTTACTTCGGAACCAATTTTTTTTTTATTTTCACAAGTGTTAAAAGAAAAAATGAACCACAAAATTTGTTGTGCAATTTCTCCTGAATACGCAGATACCCCATATGTGGGGATAAACCACTTTTTGGGCGCACGGCAGAGGTCGCAAGGGAAGGAGCGCCGTTTGACTTTTTCAAAGCAGAATTGGCTGGACGCCATGTCGCGTTTCGAGAGCCCCTGATGTGCCTAAACAGTGGAAACCCCCACAAGTGACCCCATTTTGGAAACTAGACCCCTTAAGGAACTAGATGTGTGGTGAGCACTTTGAACCTCCAAGTGCTTCACAGAAGTTTATAACGTAGAGCCGTGAAAATAAAAAATAATTTCTTTCCTCAAAAATGATTCTTTAGCCCGCTATTTTTTTATTTTCCCAAAGGTAACAGGAGAAATTGGACCCCAAAAGTTGTTGTGCAATTTTTCCTGAGTATGCTGATACCACATATGTGGGGTGGAACCACTGTTTGGGCGCATGGGAGAGCTTGGAAGGGAAGGAGCGCCATTTTGTAATGCAGACTTTGATGGAATGTTCTGCGGGCGTCATGTTGTGTTTGCAGAGCCCTTAATGTGACTAAACAGTAGAAACCCCCTGCAAGTGACACCATTTTGTAAACTAGACCCCCCAAGGAGCTTATCTAGATGTGTGGTGAGCACTTTGAACCACCAAGTGCTTCACAGAAATTTATAAACGCAGAGCCATGAAAATAAAAAATCATTTTTTTCCTCAAAAATTATTTTTTTAGCCAGCTATTTTTTTATTTTCCCAAGGGTAACAGGAGAAATTAGAACCCCAAAATTGGTGTGCAATTTGTCCTGAGTACGCCGATACCCCACGTTGGGGTAAACCACTGTTTGGGCGCACGGCAGGGCTCGGAAGGGAGGGAGCGCCATTTGACTTTTTGAACGCCACGTCGTGTTTGGAGACCCCCTGATGTGCCTAAATAGTGGAAACCCCTCAATTCTAGCTCCAACCCTAACACCAACACACCCCTAACCCTAATCCCAACCCTAACCCTAATCCCAACCCTAATTGTGACCCTAACCCTAATTCCAACACTAACCCTAATTATAACCCTAAGGCTAGGTTCATATTGCGTTTTACCAGCCCGTTCAACACATAGCGTTGACGGGCTGGTAACGGTATAGCATAACGCAATTGCGTTATGCTATACCCGCTAGCGCAGAGGAATCAGCAGATGATTCATCTGCGTTAGCGGTGACGGAGCCCAGACGCTGCAGGCCACGTCCGAGGCTCCGTCACTGAATGACGGCATGCGTCGCGATGCGCCCTCAAATGGGGGTGAATGGCAGCATTAACGGACTGCCATAACGCAGTATGAACCCAGCCTAACCCTAATTCCAACCCTAACCCTAATTATAACCCTAATGGAAAAATGAAAATAAATAAAATTTCTTTATTTTATTATATGTCCCTAACTAAGGGGGTGATAATAGGGGGGTTTATGTACTATTTTTTTTATTTTTATCACTGTGATAGTTTATCACAGTGATCAAAATGTACTTTTACTGAATGAATGAATCTGCCGGCAGGCACATTCGGCGGGCGCACTGCGCATGCGCCCGCCATTTTTTTTACAGGATGCAGAGGCTGGGAGCTGCCGGAGGACAGGGGGAACTGCCGGAGGACAGGGGGACACCGGGAGGTACCAGGGGGGGAAGATAGGTGGACCCGGGGACCCTGATGCGATCACATCAGAGGGGAGAGAAATTACATGCAGGATCTGGGCTTTTTTATTTCTTTTGCGATCGCCATATATATATATGGCGATCGCAAAAGCGGCTCGTCTCGTCTGCACACTGCAGGCGCCCGCCATTTTCTTTGTCGGAACAAGACGCGGGGAGCTCGGGGAGACATGGGAGGCCTGTGGGGACAGCGGGAGGCACAGGGGACTGATCGGGGGCTATGCACTTTCTCCACAGCGCCGTTAATTAACGGCGCTGTGGTTTAAGTACCCTTAACTACCGCCGTTAAAAGGCGTATCGGCGGTCGTTAAGGGGTTAAAAGGCTAATTCGGCATAGCATCCCCAGAAATCAAATACAGCATCAGCGCTATGATATCTCTCTAAGCAATGTCGGCATATTGTTTCAGGGCAAGAAGCCATAACTGACATAGAACAAACGTACATGCTCCATTAACTTGCTGACAAATGGCAGCATGTTTCCTACAGCAAAGAATAGCGAGCATCCTTTCATGTGTTTAAATGGAATCTGTCAGTAGGATCAACCCTCCTAAGCTGTCTGTATGTATGTAGGTCATAGGAAGCTGAATAAAATGCTATATTGATATCTATAATCTGATGTTTTATTCCAGAGAAATCCATCGTTTCCTTAATATGTAAATGAGCTGGTAAGATCTATGGGCGGACACAGATCTTCGTGTGAATCTGCCTCCACAGCTTATTTTAGATGAAAGGGGGGGTCACAAGTGTAATGTGTATATCAGGAGAGCAGACCGTCAGTCATTACATTTCTCACCGACAGTGGGATTTAACAAATGCCGGCCAGAAGCACGTTATTAATCCCGCCCATCGGGAGCCCTTTAACATGATCGTGGGGCGCCAATGGGTTGTCATGACAGCTGGAGGTCTGCTGATGATCCCCCCTGCCTGTCATTGTGAATCAGCTGTGAACGCTGGCCCGTGGAGATTGTGATTTCTACTATACATGGCACAAGCGACTGGACGATCGGAGCTTTAAATCAGAAAAAAGAGTGAAAAAGTTTTAAAAATAAGAAAATAAAAAAAATTACAAATTCAAATCACCCCCTTTTGTCCAACTGAAAATAAAACAATTAACCAAAAATAAAAAATACACTTTGAACATTTCTGAACATCGATACCAATCTATCAAAATATCATCGACTGTTAAAGGCACTTGATGGCTGATTAAATCAGCCAACAAGTGCGGGGAAAGATGTGAGATCTTCGTGTGAGCTCACATCTAAGGCAGGGACGCGACCTTTGCCGTAAATATATGTCAAAGGTCATGAAGCAGTTAAAATAACGTCTGGAGGCAGATTGCCACGCAGAACTGTGTCCGACCCATATAGCTTAAGAGCTCATTTAAATATTAAGGAAAATGTGGATTTCTCTGGAATAAGATATCAGATCACAGATATGAAGGTATCATTTTATGCAGCTTCCTATGACCTACATGTCCATATAGACAGCTTAGGAGAGCTGATCCCACTCACCAATTCCTTTTCTGTAACCTATGTTCAGGATAACATCAATACAACAGTCCTGGAGAAACCAGTTATTGCATTTTTATAGAGATCAGAGCTGCTTTACTGATACTGTGCGAGATTTAATAGACACCATGCTAGTCACCTGGAGGTGGATTACTGAGTTCAGTGTCTAACAGTATATACCAGGTTACAATGCTCCCTCTACTGGTGGCCTATGCCAATGCAGGGGATTTTGAGATCTGCATGAAAAAAACAGATCTGATAACCATAAAAATATATTAGGAAATTAAAGAACACTGAATTCTGAACTTATTCAAGTTAAGTTGTCATATCAGACATATCACATAGACAAGTGGCATTATTTTAGAAGGAAAAAAAAAGATTTTTTTTTTTAAATTTGGTAAAACCCTCTTAGACCCATTTCATGTGGCCCCCTCCTGATATGTTCAGTATAGAGAGACTATATTGTTTTGTTGGTTGTTTAGGGGTTGATCATAACAGGTCCACTTTATAGAGGTAAATGAAAATGGGCAGCACGGTGGCTCAGTGGTTAGCACTATTGCTTTGTGCTGGGGTCCTGGGTTCAAATCCCACCAAGGACAACATCTACAAGGAGTTTGTACGTTCTCCCCGTGTTTGTGTGGGTTTTCTCCCACATTCCAAAGACATACTGATAGGGAATGTAGATTGTGAGCCCCATCGGGGACAGCGATGATAATGTGTGCAAACTGTAAAGTGCTGCGGAATATGTTGGCGCTATATAAGCAAATAGGGAGTCTTTCAGTTACTGAGTGTCAAAATATGGAAAGCCATAGTGCTAACCACTGAACCAACATGCTGCCCATTTTCATTTACCTCTATAAAGTGGACCTGTTATGATCAACCCCCAAACAACCAACAAAACAATATAGTCTCTCTATACTGAACATATCAGGAGGGGGCCACATGAAATGGCCATGTATTTCCTTCAACTACTACTAGCAGATGTGTAGGAGAAAGATGTATCACCTTTAGTCCTCGAAGTAACTGATATATAAGGAATTGGATATGATCATCTGTCAGCTTCTGGCACTTCACAATGTTATTTAGATCTGCGCCCATTAGATTGGTTACTAGATACCTGTAGAATAGAAACAAGTAAGAAGATTATAGCATGAGACCACAGCACCGCCAGACTCAGCACTCTACCTTCTAGATCATTATCCTGAGAAGACGCTTCCTCTACAGCGGGTAATATCGCACCGTCAGTCATCTCTGTGTATAAAACCATTTATCATCTAATTATGGCAGAGGAAGGCTTTACTGACTCCATACATCTAATACTGGCGCACATACTTGTGGGACTACAAAACACAGACTGGTTTGATGTGCTTATAAATTGTCTTTACAAGCCCAGAAGATGAGCTGGTCTAGTGACCGGTGACGTCTCCGGCCTTTGTAGTGAAGCTGCCATCACCTCCACCCCGCTGACTATGACGTAGCGGTTAGTCTGCTTGAATGTGTGAGTAATGATTAGCAAACATACATAATGCATGTTGTAGCATTTGTCCCGGTCTTACGTACGCAGGTACAGGCAGCCATTTATAAAACTAGCCCAACATTATTCTCACTGTATCCCACTGGTGTTACCTCCCACTTTCACACATAGATCTAATAAGTTTACTTTGGAACTAAAGACAGAAATATAGAAGGCAGTTAGTTCAAGTCTGCAGACCTGCCTATCAGACCGTGGACGGTGGCCACTGGGCTACAAATTAGGACCACTTCAATAACTTTCATTTACTTTTGCTGAGGCAAGATATGGGTGGTATCCCAAGGTTATTTACTGCTGATTATACATGACCCTTATATTCTCATTGTATATACCTTATTTTCATGTAAACTTTTCATTTTATTTCTCTTTTTGTAGTTCACTGATGAAGGTCTATAAAGACCGAAACGTTTGATATAGTGACTATTGTACGTGCATCATTAAAATCATTTACACTTATTTCACCTATCAGAGTGTGCCCAGCTCTTATTTCACGCTTCAGTAAGACAGCCCCACTGAGTGTCTGCCTATCAGACCATGGATGGTGGCCACTGGGCTACAAATTAGGACCGCTTCAATAAGTCAGCCCACTGATGTCTGCTATCAGACCATTGATGGTGGCCACTGGGCTACAAATTAGGACCGCTTCAGTAAGTCAGCCCCACTGAGTGTCTGCCTATCAGACCATGGATGGTGGCCACTGGGCTACAAATTAGGACCGCTTCAATAAGTCAGCCCCACTGAGTGTCTGCATATCAGACCATGGATGGTGGCCACTGGGCTACAAATTAGGACCGCTTCAATAAGTCAGCCCCACTGAGTGTCTGCCTATCAGACCATGGATGGTGGCCACTGGGCTACAAATTAGGACCGCTTCAATAAGTCAGCCCCACTGAGTGTCTGCCTATCAGACCATTGATGGTGGCCACTGGGCTACAAATTAGGACCGCTTCAGTAAGTCAGCCCCACTGAGTGTCTGCCTATCAGACCATGGATGGTGGCCACTGGGCTACAAATTAGGACCGCTTCAATAAGTCAGCCCCACTGAGTGTCTGCCTATCAGACCATGGATGGTGGCCACTGGGCTACAAATTAGGACCGCTTCAATAAGTCAGCCCCACTGAGTGTCTGCCTATCAGACCATGGATGGTGGCCACTGGGCTACAAATTAGGACCGCTTCAATAAGTCAGCCCCACTGAGTGTCTGCCTATCAGACCATTGATGGTGGCCACTGGGCTACAAATTAGGACCGCTTCAGTAAGTCAGCCCCACTGAGTGTCTGCCTATCAGACCGTGGACCGTGGCCACTGGGCTACAAATTAGGACCGCTTCAGTAAGTCAGCCCCACTGAGTGTCTGCCTATCAGACCATGGATGGTGGCCACTGGGCTACAAATTAGGACCGCTTCAGTAAGTCAGCCCCACTGAGTGTAAACCAACACTTAGTGGGGCTGTCATATTAATAAGGAGACACTGATGATTTTACTTCAATATTCAAGCAGATTTGTGGAATTTGTGAAACAAAATAATGATCTTGATGTTATAGCTGGCCAATTTGGGTTTTCTATTTTTTTTTTGTAATTCATTGACTTCCTGTGCATACAAATAAAAACCGCTCTACTAAATCACTACCCAATCAGCCGCTGTTCTAGTCTTTGTTACTGCAGAAGTTGACATGACAATTGTATCCAATCATTGGGCTTAGCAGTGATGGGATGAGACTACTGAGCCCTGTGATTGGCTGCAAAGGTCAAGTCATGTTCACGTGACATCAGTGTCAGTGAAGTATATGGAGTATATGCCTAATATCATGTACAGTTCCTGATGGCAGGGGCGTAACTTGGAGGTGGGGACCTATGCACTGCATGTGCACAGGGCGCAGCCAGCATGGGGGATTAGTATCTCACTTCATGCCACAATATGAGGTGTCTCCCGTGGGTGGCATTTTGTCACCTCCCAACCCCTCCAGGGTTACTGATGTCACACCTGGAGAGGATGGATGGAAGACAAGCACGCAAATGGAACTGAAGATACTGAGGAGCATTATTGGGAGGAAAATAGTGTGAGGAGACAGAACGGGGTGGAAACTGTGAGAAGGGACTGGGCAGTATGGGGTGTTGCACAATGTGAAGAGGGACCGTGAATGGAAAGAGTGCAGGGTGGGAGGACACTGAGGATAGGTATAGTGTGGCAGTTACAGCTAATAGGGACGGACAATGTGGCAGTTACAGCTAATCAGAGCGGATAGTGTGGCAGTTACAGCTAATAAGAACGGACAGTGTGGCAGTTACAGCTAATAAGAGCGGACAGTGTGGTGGTTATAGCCAGTATGAGCGGGCAGTGTGGTGGTTATAGGCAGTGAGAGCGGACAGTGTGGTGGCTATAGCCAGTAAGAGTGGACAGTGTTGCGATTATGGCTAATAACAGGGGACAGTGTAGCAATGTGGTGGTTGTAGATCATAAGGGGCAGGATGGTGTGGAGGGAATACTTTATAGGAGAAGACAGGGAGCAGAGTGAAGTGCAATTATTTATTCAGGGGCACAGGGAAGGGCAGATATTTTTTTTTCAGGGATGTTATAATGACCCTGTTATTTTTAAGGGCATTTTGTCAGGATGACTTGATGACTCCCAGTATCTACTTATCAATGTTAATGACGTACTGATAGGTGTAGGTTATATAAATGTATATGGGGCTGGTCTGACATTGCAACTGATTGCTGTACTAAGCTTGGGAATGTATTCACGTATTGATGATGGTTCTGGATATGTGTTCATCTGTATTTCTGTACTGTTATTGGATCTGATTCTGCACACATGTAGCAATCCACAACTAGCCAGATAACCTGATAAATGGCTATGTTAAAGGGAACAAGTCACCATATTTCTACTATGTAATCTGAGAGCAGCATGATGTAGGGGCTTAGACACCAATTCCAGTGCTGTGTCACTACTAATCTGCTTGCTGTCATTTTGATAAAAAAAAAAAAAAAAAAAAAATCACAATTTTATCTGGCTGCAGATCTAGCAGTTCTCCAAATGCGGAACTCTGTATGACCCTGCTTTCACTACTGATGGGCAGTTTTCTGTGTAATCTTTATATGGGCAGAAAGCTGCCAATCAGTGGTGGGGGCGGTGTTACATAGAGCTCACGAATATGCTAGACTACCTGGCAGCAGGTTTACTAGTCCTCTAGTGATAATCTCCTGCTGATAAAACTGTGATTTTATCAAAACTACCGCAAGTAGGCCAGTAAGTGACACATCACTGGAATCAGAGTCTCTGCCTCTACATAATAGTGCTCTCAGATTAGGTGGAAAAAATCTGGTGACAGATTCCCTTTAATAAAGTACTGTGCAGTTTAACAAGTTAAAGGAGTATTCCCATCTCCAAGATCCTGTCCCACTACGTAGTAGGTGTAATATTATATTATTATTAATAGCAAATACCTCCAATTACAAATGTAGTATAGTTTTTCTGAGTCATCAGGTCTCTTTCCTCATGTGCAAGCATTGCAGAATCTTAGGTATCCATGGTTACGACCACTGGCAACTAGCTGTCATATCAGTGGTCGTAACCATGGATTCCTAAGGTCCTGCAATGCTAGCAAATGAGGAAAGAGACCTGGCGAATCAGAAAAACTATGCTACATTTCTAATTGGAGGTATTTGATAATATTATTACACCTACTACATATTGGGATTGGATCTTGGAGATGAAAAGATCCCTTTCAGGATTACTACATCTGTATTTATGCTACGAGAACTAATTATAAAATTAAGCACTGCAGCATGTAAAATCCTAACAGTGTGTAATATGCTCACGGTTAGGAATTGGCTCTGTTGCTGGTTCCAGGAGTCATCAAATGACCACTCATATGTGATTTTCATGCTTACAGTCACATGCCAACTAGCTGCTCTTACCGCGTCTTTCATTGAAGCAGGGGTTGCAGTTTTTTACTGCACACAGAGAAGCTAGTTGACATGTGACTGTAAGTATGAAAATCGCATGAGTGCTCACATGATGATTACTCAAAATCGCTTAAGTTGTGTATAGGAGAGGACACCAAGCTAAAGGACCCCTTTTGCAGGAAATCCTACATTGGCCTCTGCTAATGGAGTATATGGATAATGTCTAATACCATGTACTGGTCCTGATGTGCAGGACACAGATAACGTCTAGGAGCACAGAGTTGCATTTACATTTTTGGAACAGACCATTTAGCACATGTGTATGGAGGCAGCCCTGAGACCCATGTAGTCTTGTGTGATAATCCCTCCCCTGCAAAAGTGTGCAAAAAAAAGACTGTGAAAAGAAGGAGGTATGACTTTAGCTCAGCAGCTAACAGTTTTTCAAAGTTGCTTATTTTGTATATTCAATTTAGGTGTAAGCTACAATGATTTATAGAAAAAAAACAGGAATTGGGCTCTTAAAACAGAAATGAGAATGTGCTCAAAACCATCAGTGGTTGTCAGAAAGGAAAAACAAGGTGTGGTGTAAGCAGAACTGTCACCTGCTCATAAGACATGCACTGTTCTGCTGAAAACAGGCGCAAAGTGTCCATCATTACAAGCCCGCACTACTGCTACCCACCAAGAGATTACTGCACATGCTCAGTAAAGGGGTAGTCCAGCTTTAAGCTAAACAGTCTGAACGCAAGACATGCAGCGTGGTAAAGAGAAGATTTACACTGATGATGGATGCAGCTTACAGAGCACTGTACAGACATTACTCAGAGAGGACACCTCTGCTAGGAAGGTGCAAAACGTCTCCTCAAACACTGATGACGCTTTATGTATAGAAACCCAGAAAACTCTTTCAACGACACATCAAGAGTCGATTAGAGATGAGCGAATTAATTTTGCAGGAGTCTGATGTGGGAGCCTTGTGTAGCGCCGCCGGCCTTCTGCAATCCACGGTGCCTCTTCTTGATTAGTGTGCCTGGTGCAATGCCACCTTTGCAGCACGAGACATGCGAGATACCGGCAGATAGGAGGCTACTCGCAGGGAGTGGAATACTAACGTGGCCTCTACACCAGTGTCCTGCGAATTGGTTCGCTCATCTCTAGCCAAGATTGTGATCTACTATGTGCGAACCTGAAAAATACATTTCATTTTAAAGATCCTGTCCATATTGTAAAACATCAGAAAGCTAACAGTGGACAACAACCTCAGTTATCAACATACTTAAATATTTTATCACCTTAGAGAAAATCATGCACGTTTCCATTGATGAAAGGCGTTGTGTCACTTTTGAGGGGCTTTTCACAAAATGAAAAAACTCCCAATAAGCAATAGTTTTAAATGAAATAGTTGTCAGTAGGTTTTTGTGCCATAGGTATGGTTACGTCATCTGTTCTCTTCGTACACTTGGTCCAAGCACTCTACATTACTGTATTTAACTGCACAATAACTTTATTTTGAGGTGCTGTTATACAAGGGAGAAATTTCAATATTTTCAGTGTTGTTTGAGGATGCATACTACTTTGTAATTTTTAGACTGTTTATACACACATTATATATGTATGTGTATGTACTTCTATACACATTTATGAATACATATACAGTACAGACCAAAAGTTTGGACACACCTTCTCATTTAAAGATTTTTCTGTATTTTCATGACTATGAAAATTGTACATTCACACTGAAGGCATCAAAACTATGAATTAACACATGTGGAATTATACATTACACTTTACAAAAAAGTGTGAAACAACTGAAAATATGTCTTATATTCTAAGTTCTTCAAAGTAGCCACCTTTTGTTTTGATGACTGCTTTGCACACTCTTGGCATTCTCTTGATGAGCTTCAAGAGGTTGTCACCGGAAATGGTTTTCACTTCACAGGTGTGCCCTGTCAGGTTTAATAAGTGGGATTTCTGGCCTTATAAATGGGGTTGGGACCATCAGTTGTGTTGTGCAGAAGTCTGGTGGATACACAGCTGATAGTCCTACTGAATAGACTGTTAGAATTTGTATTATGGCAAGAAAAAAGCAGCTAAGTAAAGAAAAACGAGTGGCCATCATTACTTTAAGAAATGAAGGTCAGTTAGTCCGAAAAATTGGGAAAACTTTGAAAGTGTCCCCAAGTGCAGTTGCAAAAACCATCAAGCGCTACAAAGAAACTGGCTCACATGAGGACCACCCCAGGAAAGGAAGATCAAGAGTCACCTCTGCTTCTGAGGATAAGTTTATCCGAGTCACCAGCCTCAGAAATCGCAGGTTTACAGCAGCTCAGATTAGAGACCAGGTCAATGCCACACAGAGTTCTAGCAGCAGACACATCTCTACAACAACTGTTAAGAGGAGACTTTGTGCAGCAGGCCTTCATGGTAAAATAGCTGCTAGGAAACCAATAAGGACAGGCAACAAGCAGAAGAGACTTGTTTGGGCTAAAGAACCCAAGGAATGGACATTAGACCAGTGGTAATCTGTGCTTTGGTCTGATGAGTCCAAATTTAGGATCTTTGGTTCCAACCACCGCAGAAAAGGTGAATGGATGAACTCTACATTCCTGGTTCCCACCGTGAAGAATGGAGGAGGAGGTGTGATGGTGTGGGGGTGCTTTGCTGGTGACACTGTTGGGGATTTATTCAAAATTGAAGGCATACTGAACCAGCATGGCTACAACAGAATCTTGCAGCGGCATGCTATTCCATCCGGTTTGCGTTTAGTTGGACCACCAACGAGTGCCGAGATTTGAACGAGAGTATGCGGCGGCCATCTTGCCGGAGGCCCCAGGCGGCCATTCCTCATGCCGCCACCGCAGCTGCGGGGGGGCTTTCCGGCTGGGACGAGATGCCGGCGGAGCCCCCCACGCAGCCCAGAGGCCCGCTTGCTGCCCGAACACCACCACCGCATCCACCCCTTGATCGGGAGCGCCCCGACCACGCGTGCATGGTTTGGTGGGAGATACATGCGCCACCCTGCGCCCGGACACCACCAGAAGCAGCAAGCCTCCCGCCGCACCAATAAGTAAGCCACCAGGCCACCCCACAGAACACAGCCACCCCACAGAACACAGCCACCCCACAAACGCAGCCACCCCACAGAACGCAGCCACCCACAGAACCAGCCACCCCACAGAACGCAGCCACCCCACAGAACGCAGCCACCCCACAGAACGCAGCCACCCCACATAACACAGCCACCCCACAGTGCCCAACCACCCCACACAGTGGTAAGCTAAATTCGGACTGTAAGACGGACCCCCATTTGACACATTATTTTTTTTTTCCCAATTTTCCTTCTGAAAATTTGGGGTGCGTCTTATAGTCCGAAAATACGGATTTTTGTGTTACTCACCGTAAAATCCTTTTCTCCGAGACGCTCATTGGGGGACACAAGACTGTGGGTGTATGCTACTGCCGCTAGGAGGCTGACACTAAGTAAACATAAAAAAAAGGTTAGCTCCTCCTCCGCCGTATACACCTGAGCACTGGCCGCAGGCAAACCCAGTTTAGTGCAAAAAGCAGTAGGAAGCTAAAGAATAAATCAGTGTTAACACAGGTACAATATATCCAGAAGTAAATCTACTGATATAGACCCAAGAAATAGAATTAACTCCAAAACGAAGCCATCCGGCTATTAGGGAGGGTGCTGTGTCCCCCAATGAGCGTCTCGGAGAAAAGGATTTTACGGTGAGTAACACAAAAATCCGTATTTCTCCTTCGTCTCATTGGGGGACACAAGACTGTGGGACGTCCCAAAGCAGTCCCTTGGGTGGGAAACCGACTCCCCAGTGTAATTTATGACAGGCATTGCCTATAGGTGCGCTACCGCGCCCTGAAGAATCCTTCTACCCAGACATACATCCGCTGAAGCCTGAGTATGGACATTATAATGTTTGGAGAAAGTATGCAGACTGGACCAGGTTGCCGCCTTACAAACCTGTTCCGCCGAAGCCTGATGCGAAGAGCCCAGGAGGCACCCACTGCCCTGGTGGAGTGAGCCTTGATTCCTGCGGGAACCACAGTGCCTCTGATGCGGTAGGCCTCCTAAATGGTTAACCGTATCCATCTGGCTAAAGTTGACCTAGAGGCAGCGAGTCCCTTCCTGCGACCCTCGGGGAGGATAAACAGCGTGTCCGTCTGCCGAAAGGATGCCGTCCGAGATACATATCTCCTGAGTGCTCTCACCAGATCCAGCGTATGGAAAGCCTTCTCCACTCGGTGCGTCGGAGCTGGGCAAAATGAGGGCAAAACAATGTCCTTATTAATATGGAATGAGGACACGACCTTAGGCAAAAAAGGTGGTGTTGGCCTGAGCACTACCTTATCATGATGGAAAAGTAAGTACGGAGCTCGACAAGACAGTGCTGCCAGCTCCGAAACCCGCCTTATGGATGTTATGGCTACCAAAAACACCACTTTCCATGACAGGTATGTCAGGGAAACCTCCTGAAGAGGCTCAAATGGAGATTCCTGCAGGACTCCTAGGACCAGATTGAGATCCCAAACCTCTAAGGGAGCCCTGTAGGGGGGTACTATATGGACAACCCCTTGAATAAAGGTCTTAACCTGCAAATTAGACGCGATTCTTCTCTGAAAAAGAACCGACAAGGCTGATATCTGTCGTCTAAGAGTACTTGGAGCTAGACCTGAATCTAGGCCGCTTGGAGAAAAGACAGAATGTTTGGAATTGAAAACAGAAGCGGGGAACAACCCTGTTCCCTGCACCATGCAAAAAAGACCTTCCAAGCACCATGGTAGATACGAGCCGAGGTGGGTTTCCGAGCGCTAGCCATTGTAGCAGCGACTTTTTTGGAGAATCCAGCCCTGGTTAGGATCCAAGATTCAACGGCCAGGCCGTCAAACACAGGACCGCTGAGCTCTGGTGGTAGACTGGGCCCTGGGAGAGAAGATCCACCCGTTCTGGCAGACGCCAGGGTGCGTCGGCGAGCAACTGTACTAGCTCTGTGTACCATGAACGACGAGGCCAATCCGGAGCGATTAATATCGCTGGGACCCCCTCTAACCTGATCTTTCTGATCACCCTTGGGAGCAGAGGTTATCGGTGGAAACAAGTATGGAAGGTGAAACTGATTCCACGGTAGAACCAGGGCGTCCACTGCAATTGCCTGCAGATCCCGGTACCGGGAGACGAAGTTGGGCACCTTGGCGTTTATCCTGGAAGCCATCAGGTCCACATCTGGGGTTCCCCAGCGTAGGCATATCTGCTGAAAAACCTCGGGATGTAGCGACCATTCCCCTGACGCTATCCCCTGACGGCTGAGGAAATCCGCTGCCCAGTTCTCCTCGCCCGGAATGTGGACCGCTGATATCACAGAGTGATTTCTCTCTGCCCAGGTCAGAATATGTTTTACCTCGTGCATGGCCGCCCTGCTGCGGGTACCCCCTGATGATTTATGTATGCCACCGCCGTGGCATTGTCCGATTGTATCCGGACAGGGCAGCCAGCCAGATGATGGTGAAAACTCTTCAGAGCCAGCCGAACAGCTCGGATCTCTAGAACATTGATCGGGAGGGTTGATTCCTGCCGACACCATGTCCCCTGGGCTGTATAGTGACGAAACACTGCTCCCCATCCGAGAAGGCTGGCGTCCGTTGTGACTACCAGCCAATGGACTGGAGGAAAAAAAAAAAAAAAAAAAAAAAAAAATCGCCCTTGGAGGAGAGTGGTGCTGTTTGTCCACCATGTGAGCGTCTGTCTGACCTGCAGGGACAGACGGCACCGAAGATTGAGCGAGTAAGGGCTCCTGTTCCATATTGCCAGGATTGCATGCTGGAGGGAGCGGAGATGGAACTGGGCAAATGGAATGGCCTCGATTGCCGCCACCATCCTTCCTAGGACCCTCATGCAAAACCGGATGGTGTGAGGTATCGGTTGGCGAAGGACCCGTACCTCCTGACGGAGAACTAGGGCCTTGTCCCGAGGAAGAGTTATCAACCCTGAGCAGTGTTGAAGATCATCCCCAAAAAGGTGATCTTTCGAGATGGCACAAGAGACGACTTTTTTAGATTCACCAGCCACCCTAAGCGAGCAAGGGTGTCTAGCGTAATGTTGACACTTTCCTCGCAGGCTTGAAAGGACGGACCCTTGATGAGGAGATCGTCTAAGTATGGCAAGATGACTATCCCCCGGGAGTGCACAATGGACACAACAGCAGCCATAACCTTTGTGAACACCCTGGGGGCTGTGGCTAGCCCGAAGGGCAAGGCTGCGAACTGAAAGTGAAGATCGCCGATGGCGAATCGAAGAAACCTTTGATGAGGAGGGAATATGGGAATATGAAGATATGCATCCTGAATGTCTATTGACGCTAGAAATTCCCCCTTTTCCATGGCTGCAATGACCGAGCGGAGAGACTCCATTCGGAAATGTCGAATCCTGACGAATTGGTTCAGACGTTTTAGGTCCAAAATAGGCCTTACAGTGCCGTCTTTCTTGGGTACTATGAACAGATTGGAATAGAACCCTTGACCCTTTTCGACCTCTTGTACAGGAACAATGACCCCGCTGCACCGAAGAGATTCGACCGCCTTGAATAAGGCGTGAACCCGGGAATCTTTTTTGGGAAGACGCGAGGGAAAAAAATGATTTGACGGCAGGCTAATAAATTCTATTTTGTACCCGAGGTGACTAACTCCCTGACCCACTCGTCGTGAGTAATTGATAGCCAAGTGGGGCGAAACCAGAGTAAGCGGCCGCCTACTCTGGACGAATTGACCGGATTCTGCCTCCAGTCATTTGTCCGAATATCTTTGGGGTTTAGACCCTCTAGATCTTGGCTGTTGAGATTGCATTCTTCCCAAAGGGTTGGTCTTGTAGGAGACCTGGCGATCTCTGGCCTGATTAGGTCGACCTGTGCCGCTGGAGGTGGCTGTCGCGGCCCAACCTGGGTTACGAAAAGCCCTAAACCGAGGCTGAAGTTGTCGGCGAAAAGGCTGTCTAATCTTTTGCTGAGGAAGGAAACTGCTCTTCCCTCCTGTCACATCAGATATGAGCTGATCCAGCTTCTCGCCAAATAACCGGCCACTCTGATACGGTAAGGATGTGAGTGATTTCTTTGAGGTTGAGTCCGCTCGCCAAGTTCTTAACCACAAGGATCTTCTGATAGCAATCGCATTAGCAGCAGCTAGAGCTGCGCAATTTGCCGCATCCATGGAAGCGTTAATTAAGAAGTCTCCTGCAAGAGCTATCTGATTAGAGATCTCAGTTACCTCAGACGGCACTTCTATTCCGTGGAGAGCTCTATTTAGAGACTCCAACCAGGATATCATGGCCTTAGCAACCCAAGTTGCTGCAAAAGAAGGAGAGAGAGCAGAGCCTGATGCCTCAAACACTGAGCGGGCCAAGCTCTCAATCAGACGGTCCGTTGGATCCTTGATCGAGGAACCGTTGGGAAGAGAGAGAAGCGTCTTAGACGCTAAACGCGACACCGGAGGGTCGACCGCAGGAGATTCCGCCCACTTCTTCAGAAGTTCGGGAGCAATAGGATATCTGGTATTAATAGCCTTTTGTCCTGCGAAGCGCTTGTCCGGCTTTTCCCGGTGGCGCTGCACCAGCTCTTCAAACTCAGGATGAGCACCAAAAACCATATGAGTTTGCCTGGCTCGTTTGAAGGACACCTTATGACCAGAGGCCAAGGTGGACTCATCGTCTACCCCCAGGGATTGATTGACAGCTTCAATTAGACTGTCAATTGTCTCCTGACAACTTGGTGCTTCTAAATTGAGGGAACCTTCAGAATATTGATCACTCGCCTCCAAAGGTGAGGGAGAGCGAGAAACTGAACTGAAGGATGCCGAGGCCCCGGACGGCATAGGCGACGCAGTGTGGGTTCGCTTCCCCTGTGTCTGCCTGGTGAGAGCACGGCCCCTGCAGGCCGGAGGTTCCTGAGACGTCGCCAAGACGGGTGAACCACTGTCCCTGCTCCTATCGGGAGCTTGAAGGGACTCGATTGCTCTCGTTAATGACGCCATAGATTGAGACAGAGATAGGGCCCATTCCGGGGGACCTGACGCACTGGGCTCGGCTATAGGTGAGGGCTCCTGAGCCCGTTCGGAGTCACAGGCTTCACAGACCCGATTAGTCTGGGCGTGCGGAAAAGGGGACCTACAGGCAATGCATGCTGTATACAGCACTGCGTGAGTCTTAGCCCTTCTGGACATACTGGATCTGTCACAGAGTTCTTCCAGCAATTATTTGGATGTGGCGGTGCGGTGTAGCGGAGTGGAGCGCAGCGAAGCGGAGCAACCAGGCTGGAGGTAGTAGCACTTACCCAGTCCTGTATCCCCGAATGTCTGACAATGATGGGATGCCCGTCCTGTGAAGCGCTTGCGTCCACTGCTGTAAAAGGTCACTGGGCGCAAGAGAGAAGACGGAGGCTCCAGACTTCAAAAAAGCGCGCTTCCCTTTCAGGGGGGGCGTGCCGAAATAGCCGAGCCTAGGGGGAGGGGTCACGAGGCGCGGCCTAGCGCCGGGCAAAGCCGGGGACTCAATTTCCGGCCGCGGCCTAGTCTCCGGCCGAAGCCGGGGACTAAATTTCCGGCCGCGGCCTAGCGCTGGCCGAAACCGTGGCCTAAATTTCTGATGAGGCCGCCCGAGAAACAGGGGGCGGGCCCGCCCTGCCGGGGGCGGAGCCCGGCCTATCTTCCGGCCAAAGCCGGGAGCAAGATTAGATGCCGCGGCCTAGTCCCCGGCCGAAGCCAGGGACTAAATTTCCGCCCGGCCCGCGGCCTAGTCCCCGGCCGAAGCCGGGGGCTAAATTTTTGGCGGCGGCCGCCCAGAAGCCGGGGGGCGGGCCGCCGGAAGATGACGCTGTTTAGGGGGAGGAGCTCAGGCCGGGGACCGGAGCCCGGCCTCCTGCTCCTGGCTGAAGCCAGGCTGAATCACCTACCGCCTCTCTGGGACGGAGCCCGGCCTATCTTCTCTCACCAGCGAAGCGCTTGTTCCTGACCCTCCAGCACATCCCTCGGCCCCACACCGATACCGTGGCTTTCTCTGAAGGTGGGTTCGGGTTCCGTCTCTGGCCGTAGCTGCTTGTAGTGGACTCTGTCTTTTTAGACAACAGTCCCAGCGTCTCGCCCAGTCTCAAATTAGAGGGGGGCTTGCGGAACCAAAATGGGGGACGGTGCAGGCACCCAACTCCATCACCCCTTCGGGGGATGAGGAGAGGGACTGTCCGCCTCCTTGCAGCACCGCAGTCTGGCATTGGTGGTGCAGTGGGGGCCGCACGGACTATCTCCTGCCACTGTACAGCCTAGGGTTTCAATACTCTAGGGTGGTCAGGGCTGAGTCCGGCATCGTGTCCCACGTTGCGGGAAAGGATACGTGGAGGCGACACTCCAGCCCGTTGATGGTTTGGGGAGATCGGACCCCTTCAAAAGGGTCCGTCGCCCCTATCTCATCTTCGTGGGAAAGTTGAAGGAAAAAAAAAAAAAAAAAAATGGTCTGGAAGAAACCAGACGTGTGCCTCCATCAGACACTAAGCATGAACTGGGTTTGCCTGCGGCCAGTGCTGAGATGTATACGGCGGAGGAGGAGCTAACCTTTTTTTTATGTTTACTTAGTGTCAGCATCCTAGCGGCAGTAGCATACACCCACAGTCTTGTGTCCCCCAATGAGACGAAGGAGAAAATACGGTAATTCCACATGTGTAAATTCATAGTTTTGATTCCTTCAGTGTGAATGTACAATTTTCATAGTCATGAAAATACAGAAAAATCTTTAAATGAGAAGGTGTGTTCCAACTTTTGGTTTGTACTGTATATCAAGTGGTAAATACACATATGTATGCTACATATGGTGTCCCCCAAGAGATCATAAAAATCTCTAAAGGACATTGCATTTTTGGGATTACTCAGTTTTTCACTGAAGCATAGGCGCTCCAGTTATAAGAACAGGCCAAAGTGATAAAAATCACTGGAGCTGTATATCTCGGCCTCTGTTATGCTTGATCATCTGATCGCACGATCTAATACAAGCTTTGGCATTGCTGCTTGTACAGGGTAATTCATAGAGAGAAAGAAAAGCAGCTGTGGAAGACTTTACAAAGCCACCCAAAAAATGTGACCATGTAAGTACACCTATATATTATAGTAACGGCAAGCCTGGGTCACCAGAATTCTTCTTCACACCATTTAGTGCTTTCTCAAGGTAACGCAAAATTGCATTAAATTCTATCCCTTAAAAAACAGTCACCGGTACGCATAACCAGTCTGGACTTTTTGTATTAACACTCACTCAGGCGTGTACACCGTGGCATGAAAATACTTACACTTCATTAAAAGTTTCAACTGATGTAGACGGGGTAAAGACATCGAGTAGTCCTATGACCTGAAAAACAAATGACATTTTAATTCAAGAACATTTCAAATTTAAAAAACATCGATTTCAAATAGGAGAAAAACATTCATTTATTTTTTCCTAGATTCTTCATAGAAGGTGTCAAGCAGTTCTGCTTTCAAAATACATCTACTGACATTTAATAGCCCATAAGGTGCATTAAAGGTAGAGTTCTGCCAGGTAAGTAGAGAATCCAGAAATGTATCAGCCGAGCAGCGGTGGCGTGTTACATGACGAATAACCATCAAGTAGAACTAAAGAGACAGTTCCTTCCTCTCATTCTACTTCTTAGAATGGCAATACCTTCTATATGCATTATATAGTATAAAATGATTCCAACTGTAAATCTGGGAGCCACATGTCATGTCTGACATGTCACTGACTAATATGGTAACACTTAAATAGGGTTGTCTGTCTTCAGGAGCAGCACCGCTCTCTTGCCTCCTAGCTTTCTGTTATTCACAGCGAGTTGTGCACTCTCATGAAGATTTACAATTATGGCTGCCGAAATGGGTGCTTGTCTGAACCATGCGCTCTCCCAGGCTGAAAGTTTTGCCTCTGCAGCAGAAATCGTGCAAAGGGAAGCGGAAGCTGGCCGAATCCAGAGATCTGACCATTTTCAGAACTGCAATTGCAAGCTGTATAGCAAAAAGCTTGGATGAGTGCGCTCCTTGGACCAGGATACTGGTCACCTCTGATAGACTCCAGAAGTGGCTACCGTATTTTTTGGACCATAAGACGCACTTTTTTTCCTCCAAATTTGGGAGGAAAGTGTGGGTGCGTCTTATGGTCGGAATGTAACATGTGGGGAGGGGGGCAGGGGGCAGCGGTGGAGTGAGATCGCAGGAGGCAGGAAAATATCCCTCAACTGCAGGAAACAAGCGCTGGGGAAACCACTGGTCCAGATACTTAAGTGCAGTGAATATTAATCAGCCGCTTCCCCGCCCACCTATCAGCTGAGCAGTGAGAGGGGAGCAGCTAATGACAGAGCCACATGGTTCCCCAGCGCCTGATTCCTGCAGCAGCTGGGCAGATCGGTGTCTGAAGTAGAAGGAGGCGGCAGGAGCAGAGTGCAGCAGGAGGCATCGCATACCTGACAGCACAGGGGCTGTGCTGATGCCATGCTGAATGCTCCTGTGGAGGACCTGTGATGAGGTCATGAAGAGGGCGGGCTGGAGCATCACATGACCACACAAAGCCCTGCCTCTTCATGATGTCATCACAGGTCCTTCAGACACACTGTATAACAGAGAATTAATTAAAAGGTTAGGCTACTTTCACACTTGCGTTTTTTTGCGCAGCGCATCGTGCGCACATGAAACGCATAAAAAAATGCATCTCTGTCTCTATCATCTCTGTCTCTATTTCTATGCAGCCGCACGCTCCAGTCTGAGTGCCAGCGGCTGTGCCGGGTGTTCATGCGAGAGACTCACACTAAATCGTGCGAGTTTCTCGCATGTGAGACCCGGCCTTATACTCACCCTCCAGCGTCTTCACATAGTAGTTTACAGACACCACACTGGTCCCGCAGCACCATCTCCTACCCGTAGCTTCCTACATAATAACATGCTAATATATATAATAACACCACATATAATAGTATGTTATTTATGTTATTAAATATTTTACCACATTTTTTGCTTCAAATATATTTTTCCCTATTTTCCACCTCTAAAACCTGGGTGCGTCTTATAGTCCGGTGTGTCTTATAGTCAGAAAAATACGGTAAGTAACCTAGGCAGCAAGAATAATAGTATTAAAAATCCCTCTCTCCCTTAGAACAGAGAATTTTTGATGAGGTCAATTGCAAAGTTGCTTGTTTTGAAAAGTAATTTGTAATTTTACTAGTGATGAGAATAAGTACTCGTTACTTGAGTTTGCCAACGGTCCTTGGGTATGTAGAGTATTGCGGGTGAGGTATTGCGGGTGAGGGAGATGTTTGCGTCCTCACAGCCACATGTTCCGCATCTGTTAGACAGCCACAAAACATACGGGGCTTACCCATGTCTGTCAGGCAATCCCCGCATGTTTTGTGGTTGTCTAACAGATGTGTAACATGTAGCCGTGGGGACATAAACTTGTCACTCGAGCACTGCCCTCGGCAAACTTGAGTAACGAGCACTTGCACTCATCACTACATTTTCCCTATCAGGGTCGGGTTCACAAGAGTGCCTTTTTTAGTCCATCGGATCGCAATGCCCGAACTGACTGACCAGAGGTTACAGCCCCATAGACAAGAGGCAGCAAATTCAGAAGACCACCCGCCCGACCATGCATTGCAGACGGTGGTAAACCCTGGTGCGAACCCAGCCTGACGAAGTTGACTGCCACAGAGAAGACAACCCCAACGCCATTTAAGACGTGTCCTGTTAGAAAGCAACTAATGAGATGTGGCATACAGACGGTGGTTAGATGACATACTGAGGATTTACAGTATATCCTGAGAAAGCCTTTTATACATTCACCAATAGGGTTAATTCAATCATAACATCTCCACGTAGGAGGACTTGCTAGAGACAGTCATAAATCACATTCTGATGGATTAGATCAGCAGTTATAATAAGATTGGAGAATAGAAATCAATGCTAAAAAGCCTAAAAAGGAACCAAGGCTGATATTTCAGAATATATTCTTTAGAACAAGAAAGTATTTGTTTCACCATTCTTCCTCACAGCATTATTCTTCCATTTATCTGCAGCCAATACATGACATTACGGCCTTCTTATTGCTCCCTGGCTCTCCACAGTAAAATGACAGCAGAAATTAATGTACGTGTAAGTAGGGTGCACAATGTGGAGATGACAGTGACTCATGCCGATGATGCATTCATGAAACTACATGAAGACATCTGATGTCTAAAAACAAGGAACAGTGATATTATCGAGGTGTGCCTTGGCCAGAATCAACAAGTATTTTCCTATGTCTTCAAAGAAAAAAAAGAAATTGTATCAGATTTTTCAGTCTGACTTGTTTTTACCATCTGTATCCTATGGCAGAATTTATTGTATGCGTCTTATAATTGTGTTAGCTTTTTATTACATTGCTCATTCTGACTTGAGAAAAACAACCTCAGCAGTGAATCGCCCAGTTATATACTAATGGGGCTTATAGACAGGGGAAAAAGAATCCGAGCAGTGGTCATTTTACTATATGGTGAACTTTACTTTCCAAAATTACTAAATAATTCCACCAGGTAGTGATAAAAATTAAGTTCTTAACAAACATGGTGTCTACAGAGTTTAAAGATACTTCTAAAAGCTAATTTGTTAGCCTAAACTGACTGACCACTGAGCCCAGTGATTAGCTGCAGTGGTGATGCGCGTGGTCAACCTGACGTCACTGCTTCATCCAAAACAGAGACCAGATGATCTGCATAGAGCCGGCACTAATGCGAGGTAGGTCAAGTACTATCTGGCTTCATTATTTTTTTTTTTATTACAGTAATCATATTTCTAAAAGCAGAAAACCCCTTTAAGAAACCGATTCATGTTCTATCCTGTATTTCATACCGATTTATGGCCACAGATGACCATTATTCTACAGCATTCTCCAGCCTCCTCAATGCCTGTCCTACTTGTGATAAAATCTGGTGAGGAAATTTCCCCTTATTTCACAATACTACAAATGTAGATAACATTTAGAAATACTGCATGTCCCCTGGTCAATAAAGGTGGATTGGAAAATCGTTAACCATCTATTGACGTTAGTTGCAGAAGTGTCACATTTTGGAGCCTATTATAAGAAACGAGGATTCCCAGGAACGTTCATTTCCCAATAATTTGCCTGTCTAAAAGGCAAAGTGCTCGTTTGTCTGTTGAAATGACTTTTAAGATGAGTTAAAATCAACGCTCTCAGCTGCGCACGTTCATGTGTAAACATAAGGTGAGCTTTCGAGAACAAATACCTTATATGCGCACAGAAAGATCGTAGTAATGATCGTTCTAAGCGCATCTAGGTGCAACTACATACATAAACAGCTGTTAAACCGTTGATTGGCCAATCAGCAGCCATTTAAAGTGTAACTGTCATTTTAGCTTTTATTTCATAAATCACTAGTACACATGAAAATAAGAAACATTGTAATATGTCTTATCAGAGATATCTGCTTCTTTCATTTTCACAATTTACTGGTAAAATCTGTATTCAGTGAAGACAGGATGTTACTTGGCAGCTGCTACTGATTTTCTCCCACTTTCTCTGCCCTCCTTTTTGTATAGAATCTTATCAGTAGCACAGCCATCTCCTATCTCAGTAATGCAATGTTCTGTCTTCACTGAATACAGATTTTACCTGTAAATTGAGAATTTTGGAAATGAAAGATCCGTCCTGGAGGAGAAAGAAGCAGATTTCTCTGATCAGATATATTACAAAGTTGCCTATTTCCAAATGTATTATAGGTTTATGAAATAAAAATTAAAATTACGGTTATTCTTTAAATGGAACCTTACCCTTTTTATTTTTTTCTTCTTTGCAATGGAATATCTCCTGAAAGGGGACATATTTGTGCAATTCTCACATGGCAGGTCACACATTATGTAACACACTACTGTGGCTGCACTTTCCTGGAATAACATAAGCTTAGGAAATACTTTCTTGCAGCATTTACGAAAAATACGCCGATAATAAAGGAAACCTACAACTGTATATTCAGGAACGCTCCTTTTTAATGTCACTTTTTGTATAATGTGATATGACAAACAGCCGAGGATTACATTTCAGGTAAAGCCTTTTGTACACCCCCTAATGAGCTGATTGAATTAGAAAATGGCAGTAAAAGAAATCATTCTGACCAGACAGGCAGTGCCGAGATCGACCACAGGGCTCGTGCACTCGCATTACGTCTCCGCACTGCCTGGTCTGCTCTAGATACAGGTACAGCCTCTGTGCACTCACCAGACAATTAATGGCTATCACATCCGTCATGGGAAAACAGATATTTGTAGATTTAACCATTTCACGACCAGGTTTTTTTTTTTTTAAAAAAAAAAAAAAAGTTTAACCGATAATTTAAGTAACTTTATATTTTGATAGACCGGACTTTTATGGTTGCGCTAATGCAAAATATGAAAATATGTTTATTCTTTTTAAGCTTCTTTATTTTTGATCTTGGGAAAGGTGGGCGATATAAACTTTTGTTTGTTTATTTTACACGGTTTAAATTTTTTTTTTAATTTCTTTTACTTTAGATTTCAGTTCTCTTAGCGTACCTGAACCTGTCAATTGATCACTTATACTGCGGACTAAGCTTCTTAGGAAGACTAACATGGCCTCTGGCTGCCATGCTAACCCATTGGCACCCTGTGATGGTTATAGCAGGGGCCATGACGCCCAATGTAAAGCGTGTACCGAGCAGCACCATACATAGTATAATGGCCACTTAGCTCCTAGACTGAATCTGTTATATGTATCCTTTAGGCCTCATTAACACATCTGTGAGTAACATATGCGTGTTCTATTTTTAACACATAAAACACATCCATTATAGTCTGCGGGCCATTTAGTGAACCTAGCGGTCAACAAAAAAACCCTACAAAAACATTGTTGCTTACCAAGCAGCTTAGCGGGTCACTGTTCTTTAGTATTAGAGTTTGTGATTCTACCATCATCTAAAAGTGGCTCGAGGAGAATCCCGTCCTTGATGCAGACACAATCTTGTTCACATGTATGATGGAACGGATTTTCCGTTGCAGAAATGTTGGCAATAAATCTGTTGTGATGAGTGCTGTGCTGGAATTGCTGTCCTCATCTTTTTTTTTTTGTTGTACTGCTGAAAGCCCACCAAGCAAAGCCCCCCTCCTTCTCTCTGCAGCTCTCATACTTCTCACCAACCCCCAGCCTGCACTCAGGCAGTGTAATGTGAGCTGCCAGTGCTGGAAGTTTTCCCGCTTCACCGCAGGGGTCCTTCATTGTCTGCACACGTGCTTTCTTCCTATAGCAGCCATTTTGGAGAATTCATTCTTTTTTGGTTAATAACACGGTGGGAGCATTCGCTAGAAACACGAAAGTTACTGTGTTGAACCATGCGCCGACGGGCATCGTTCCCGTAGTACTGGTAAACCCGTAACGCCAACAGAACCCGAGAAATGGAATTCTCGGGTGCCCCATGTACTAGCCCACCCAAGTGTGGGCTCATTGGAACCGTCATTTTAGAGTAAGATCATTGATAGGTCTGCCGTTATTCTGCTAGGTTCACAGGACGAGTTATCAACCTTATGATATTGCAGAGCTCAAACCATAGCTTGCAGCCAGGGGAGGTGGCCAGAAAACCAGCCCCTTTTTGTGAGGTCAGAAGCTGACATGCATAAGTCTTGCAGTGAAGTTCCTTAGGCACTTTCTGCTGGGATGTCCTGAGTAAGAGATCTACCAATGAACTATGACGTGTGGCTCCTTCCCCCAGCCTGGCTTGCCTGTAATGATCTAACAACCATGTGAGTTATCTTTCATTCTTAATCCCATTTTATTTTAGAACTGCATCTGTACATAACGATATTGTCTCAGTTTGTTACATCTTTTTATATTATATAAGCACTGCCTGTTTTTTTAAGGAATAAACCTATAAATTTATTAGTTTGTTTCTCCTGCTCTATAAACGAATTTGCACGTGCCTGAAGCACTACGCTACTGTTTTGGGGTTGCTACGGACCCTCTTGATAAATTGTTCATCAAAAGCCGTAGCTGGTGGCAGCTAAAAGGAAGGGGTGTAAAGTGTTAATCTATTGGGTGACGCTGGCAGTGACGGAGCGGGGTTTATAAGGGTACTGCCTGGCTGCAGCCAGGAGTAATTATAATTCTTCACTGCAGCGTGCCCAATAGCCAGCACACATCCAAGTGACCCGTCTGGCGACCAATTATCCTAGGTGCAGTTCCCTGACTGACCTGAGGGTAAGGGGGGCGCCAGAGAGCTGCAAGTTCCTAAGTGGAAGTGGGATAATTATAAATCCCTGCAGTTTACTGGGTCGGACGGCAGCAGCCGTCGTGTGGGTGCACGTTCCATCACATGTGGTGGCAGCGGTGGGATCACAAGCCGTGACCCCCGGGCTACCGTGTGGCGGACTGTGTGCCGGTTCATCACATCTGTCATGTGTGAACATACCCTAATAGTTTTATACAGTAGAACACCTGCACAGTGACTAATACTGCATTGACACTTTCCTAGTAGGAAATCATTGCTTACATTTTCGTGTTTCATGTGTTTCAGCAAACGCAGCTCCCTGTAGGTCCGCCGTGCATGGACAAGGGACTGAAAAGGTCGGGAGAGCTTTTTTACTGCCACCTTCTGTCTCGTCTTTGTGTCATAGGCCGAACTGGAAAACAAAATAACATAAATATGAGCGCAAGTAAAATATTGAGACAATTGGATCCCTGAGTATGTAACATGAAAAACGTGACCAACTGTGCGTGCTTAGGGGTACAGAGAGTGTGGGCTCGCAACTCCCGTGCAGCCCACTCTTATTCACACACTACGCCGATGAACTCAGAAATTGTGTTTGGTTCTCCTAGCCGTCATTATTTGTTCGTGGCTGGGAATGAATCCAGGCACAAAGGAAACGTTTCCAAAACTCTTTCTTTCCTTTCTCCTAGCTGTCGGGATGCACTGAAAGCTTTGATGAGTAATGCCAGGAGGGAACATGGTTCTGGAAACACAATTGGAAATGCAGCCTAACCAGATTATTAGAAGCACAACGTGTAAAGCTGAATGCTAATAAAAGTGCAGCGCACAGAAATGTGCGTATATAATCAATTACTCTACATACATGCATAGAGACTGCTGAGAACTAGAAATATCAGAGTAGACAAAACAAGTTCTCCTGCCATTGTGACTAAGGCACCGTTTACACAGACTGTCCGGTGGCGCAAAACGGCCGATGATCAGTAAACCATTAGTAACCAGCCTGTCTACATAAGCAGACCAAAGGAAGCGATGTACTGAGCCATCTGTTACACATCGCCCAATGCACATAGGCTGCCACAGTTCTGCAGAAAAGATCAGTTCACCTGATGAATGAGTTAATGATTACCTTTCAGGGTGAATGCAGCTTAAAGGGGTTTTCCCATGAACAAAGTTAATTTTAATCAATAGAGCTTAGAATAACAATAATTTCTACAATTGGATGTGTAAATAAAATGTTCCTGTGCTGAGATAATCTTATAAATGTGCCCCTGCTGTGTACTGTGTAATGGCTGTGTCTGATCGTACAGGAACATGGTCTGATCATACCACAGCTCCTGGGCAGGGGAGAAGCAAAAGATTATACAGAGAGCACAGTATCGGATCCTAGATAATACTATCTGTGAGGTAAAACATTTCCCTGCCTGTTTCTAAACATGTTTTACCTCACAGAATGCAGCAGCCAGACCATGGTCTTGTATGGTCAGACACAGTACACAGCAGTGACACATTTATAAGATTATCTCAGTACAGGAACATTTTTTATCACATCCAATTGTGGAACTAATTTTTATTCCAAGATCTATTGATTTAAATGTACTTTGTTCGAGCGACAACCCCTTTAAATAAGTTCTGTCCAGGCCCATCTTTCTCCATACATTAGTCTCAGCAGAATGTGTCTGACCATCCCAACCAAGAGAAGACCCAGCTCCTCCAGCAACCTGCGCAGGGACTACAAAAACTAGTTGAGAGTGGGTGGCTGCATGTAGCTTTACGGGAGGCGAATATATACAGACAATTAATACTGTGGCAGAGGACGGGAGACTACTGCTGGGAGAGACACAAACTACCATGGAAAGAGGAGAGGCCCTACGGCTTTTACTACAGGAATAAAAGGGCAATGATGTAAGAGCATTCCCATTCAAAGGACCACAGGGGTCCCATCTATTGGAGTGCCACTAAGTAAATTGCACGTAGCCCATCAGCTTTAACCACCCACTTTTAGCGCCCACTTCTAACGACCTCTGTAGGAACTGCAATGAGTGCCGTATTGGTTGTGCTCCAGAAGCAGATAGAACTAGCTAACCTCTATACACACACTTTACCCCTTGCAAATTTGTAATGATTTTTTTTGTTTAGTGTTTTTTTTTTTTCTTTTTACACTCAAAGAAAACTCTTGGATAACTTCAGTGTTAATTACAGGTCACAAATCTTTTATTTTTAATAAGAAAATATTTACATCCACTACTATAGATTGGAGATCTTAATTGTCGTGGTGGTTAGCAATATCGTCTGGGACCCGCTGCTCAAATCCCACCAAGGACCATATATGCAAGGAGTTTGTATGGGTTTCTTTTTACACGTCAAAGACATACTGGTAGGAAGTGTAGACTGTGAGCCCTAACAGACAGTGATGATAATGTCTATAAAGTGCTGTGAAATATGATGGCGCTATATCAGTGGGCATAATAAATACATTGCAACAATTAAAATTCCACTACAGTGTTTTGTTTGCAGCACCGGGGTGCTGTCACTAGAGATGAGCTAATTTGTTCGGATTCGGTTCCAAATACGATCGGAATAGAATATTGTTTTTGCAGTATTCATGGAACACAGCCGAACGTCACTAGAGTCAATGGGAGTAGAAATGACTGAATATGTTCGGAACTGATCATAAGATATACATTCGGCTCGAATAGTGTTCAAATATGGCCCGAATATGTCAAAATCAGATTCGGGGACAAAATCCGAACAAATTCGCTCATCTCTACTTGTCACTAATCGAAGTTCCCTGCCCTCGTATTCTACTCACTAGAAGACCGTCTTCACCTGTTATTGGCACCACTCGGGTCGTCTTCTCCCACTTGTGACCTGCTGGATCACTGCAGTGTATGCTGGAAGTCACTACCTAATATATGTCTATCAGAGCCAGAACGAGACGGTCACAGACTTACATTGAGAGCTTATGATCGTTCATTCTAACTTCCGGTCAGTCAGAAGTTGTGGTCACAAGATGGTGCGGGACTGGAGCGGGGCCTAGAACAGCTGAAGACGGCAGCTGGTAAGTACAATTCTAGGGTCAGGGAACTTAGTGGTGCCTTAAAATGATTATTGGCTTTGAGGGAACAAGTATGGAGCTCTCTAGGGAAAAATGAACTGAATTCTAGTTTCAAAAATACTACATAAGATCCCCCAATCAGTAGTAGTATCAGCTTTCCGGTGCCTTTAAATAGGAGGTCAGACTAACCTGCTCCTACATATTATTTACCAGATTTAGTCATTTCTCGGTCCTGGGGCACTCTTATTAGAAACACATGGGCAGATTCATGAAAATTGCTCATCTCGAGTGCCCCACAGACCAGTGATAATTGTATTCAATACATGTCTCTTATTGTACGGACTCCGGGTTTTAGCAGGGATTTTTTCTAGCCATGAAGTATAATTCTTCCTATGCAGATACACAAAGATCTATGCCTAGAAAAGCCGTGTTCCTCTGATCAGTTCATCTATAATTTAGCAGGGCGTCTCATCCTCTAGATAGAGCAGTGTGCTTAGTGTGAACGCTAACCACAGGATACAGATGTGGCTTTGCCATAGGAGACATTTCTAAGAACCTGCCCGCCATTCGAAACCTGCTGCCCTGACACGAGCACTCCGTGACTAGTAATGTACCAATGTGTATTGCTACTATATTAATATTCTAAAAATGCAGGGAGGAGAGCATCCATACAACTGGAATGACTGGTTCCAAGACCTGAAATACTTTTATTGGATTAAGCTATTAACCCAGTCCCACAGCTCAGCGGGTTTTTATAGGACAAGAAGCTTAAAAATAAATAAAGCCAGAGATGAGAAATGGTGTAGAGGTGTTATTCTAAGACATGGCGAGGACACGTCACTATATAGAAGTACTGATGGAACGCCGTGTAGGCGAGGGAGCAGTGGGCACCAGGGAGGGCAGCAGCACTACATGGCAAGGCTTACACAAGTCTTACAGTTTGTAACTTTAAGCCATGGAGACAAGAGTTGAGCAAAAAGGCTTGCAGGGTTCAATGCTGCAGCTATGTTGGTAGACAGAGCCCTGTGAACATCCCTGGCACTTCTTCTGATTAGTAGGCCCGTCGTCATCGGTGTGACGCACCCCTGATAAGCGTTCCTGGCAATCATCATAACAGGCAGCAGGAATGCCAGCAGACAGAAGGCAGTTCTCAGGGCTCAAGATGACAAGGAAGGAGCTAGCGGCAAATACAGACATTCTGCAGGAAGTTCTCCTGATTTCCTATCTCTGTAATAGAAAAATCTGTAGGAATTGAGAATTTTGAGGAAGAAGTAGATTTCACTAATAAAGATATATCATAAAGTTTCTTATTTTCGTGTATACTATTGAGTTAGGCAAAAACATAGATCTTAACAATTAATTTTCATATTAAGAAAACCTTGGATTTCTCTAGGAAGAAAACACTGCGTCGCAGATGTCAAGATAACGTTTTATGCAGCTTCCTATGACCTACATGCCCATATAGATGGCTTAGGAGGGCTGATCCCACTGACAGATTCCCTTTAATATGCCAGAAATTCCTTTAAAGCTGCCCCATGCGTTGTCACTGACATGGAGGCCGCGTCTTGGTAACTTAGCTGTACAGTAGAGTAATATGGTGGTACCTGTAATACATTTTTCTTTCTAACATGACAGCAAAACATTTTACAGTAGTCTGTAGGAGGGTTTATGCCGCCCCACCTACGTGACATAGGCTTTTTAATTGCTTTCACATTGTCTATGGGCACATTGGATCATATGTTGGGGTGTTTTCCCCATTTAGGCCATGGCTCTTGCACACAGCTTCCCTATCTTGAATGGAACTGCTCTTTATGAATACATTTCTTAGCACATGGCTACTTTCCAGACAGACGACAGCAAATATATTTTATTTGCCTCAGATCAGTCTCAAACTTGGGACTTATTTTTATAGTAAAAGGGAGGACATATAGGGCAACAGTAACATTTTTTCCTCCCATGCACTGGAGATATTATCGGCTCAGCTAATCAGGGTTCTCAGAAATAGCATTACATTTTCTAATGTCTTCCTGATACTACACAGCAGTCGCTTTTCTTATCATAGGGCCCTGACATATCCATCAGTAAATATTTGATTTGTTTTTTTACTATTTACAAAACATCCTATAATGCAGAAAAATGATAATTACCAGTAATTTGATTTTCCAGAGCCATGACAGCACCGACGTGAGTATGGTATCCGCCCCCAGGAACAAGAAACCTGCAGCAGAGATAAAAGAAGGGGGCGGCACCTCTCCCTCAGTTTGTTTCAGAGTATGTAAGGTAACCGCCAAAATTAGTCGTTATATATACACATATGCTACTTTATCGTACCATAGTTACGACATCTACCTTCTTTATATATAAATTTATACACACTTTTTTTTTTTTTGTGAATCACACAACCATCACCAAGATAGGGCGGGAATTAATATGGTGCGGTCATGGCTCTGGAAAATCAAATTACCGGTAAGTAATTATCACTTTTTCCCTTCCCCATGACAGCACCGACGTGGGAGGAAGAAATAGAAAGACTCCTAGGGTGGGACAACAGCAGATAATACCTTTCTACCAAAGGCTAAATTCGAGAGACCTAAATCTAGCCTATAATGACGAAAAAAGGTGGAGGGTGACGACCATACCGCTGCTTTGCAAATCTGTTCCATTGATGCATTTGCCCGTTCGGCCCAGGATGTCGCAACAGCCCTTGTGGTGGAGTCTGACCTGATGAAGAATAGGAAAGTGAGATAGCCATGCGTAGCCACCGCGCAATTGTAGCTTTGGAAGCTTTTTCCCGGTTTGTCCCCTGGAAGGAGGCAAAAAGGGCCTATGACTGTCGTCAAGATTTTGAGACTTCTATATATCGAAGTAGACAACGTCTTACGTCTAAACAATGAAAGGTTTGCTCTCCCTGGGATTTCGGATTGGCACAAAACAAAGGTAAAATTATTTCTTGGTCCCTGTGAAATTTTGTATTAACCTTCGGGAGGAAGGCTGGGTCAGTTCTTATGATCACTCTGTCATCCATAAAGGTAGTATATGGGGATTTACAGAGATAGCTTGAAGCTCGCAGACTCGCCAAGCTGACGTCAGGGCAACCAAGAGCACTGTTTTTAGTGTTAGAGCCTTTACCGAAATGGATGAGACCGGCTCAAAAGGGGACGTAGTCAAAGCAGTCAATACTAAATTGAGATCCCAGGGAGCCACCTTAGGTACTAATTTCGAGGGTCTGACTGTAAAGGAGGCTCGAATGAACCTTACGACCCAAGGGTGGTCAGCCAGTTTTTTGTCAAATAATGCACCTAGTGCTGAGACTTGCATCTTTAGAGTGCTTGTAGACAATCCCCTTTCCAGGCCTTTCTGCAGGAATTCTAGGATTTCCCTCATCGGGACCTTCTGGACTGTTTTAGATAACCATCGTCCTGAGAAGTCTAGGAACTTTTGCCAGATCTGGTGATATTTGGCCGAGGTGACTTTTTTCCTACTAGTGAGCAAGGTGGTCACCAAGGGCCCTGAGAATCCTTTCACTAATAGGAGTCCCCTCTCAAGTTCCAGGCAGTGAGATCATGATGTAGTCTGTGTACCTGGAGATGTTCCACTGGTCCCTGGTGTAGTAGATTCGAGACATCGGGTAGGATCCATGGGTCAGAGGCAGACATACGTGTGAGCCATGTGAAACACGCTCTCTTCGGCCAGAAGGGCGTGATAAGAATTACACGGGCTTTGTCCTCCCGTATTTTTTTCAAGACTACTGGTATTAGGGGAAACGGGGGAAAGGCATACGCCAGTTTGAACCTCCAGCGGTGTAACAGCGCATCTACTCCTTCTGGGTGTTCTCTTGGGTTCAGGGAGTAGAACCTCTTTACTTTCCGGTTCTCTTTTGTGGCAAACAGGTCTACTTCTGGCCTGCTCCAGCTGACACAAATCTCTCCAAATATGTCCTGATTTAGGGACCATTCTCCTTGGTGCAGCACATGTCGACTTAAGAAATCTGCCACCATATTGTCTGTCCCCTTTAAGTGTGTGCTCGATAGGGATAACAGGTTGTTTTCCGTCCATGTGAACAGCTCTCTTGCTTCCGCCATCAGGGATGGTGATCTTGTACCAACCTGTCGATTTATGTAGGCTACCGTCGTGTTGTTGTCTGACAGTATTGTGACATGTCTTCCCCGTACTACTTCTTCCATCTGATGAAGTGCCCGCTTCACCGCTGTTAGCTCTTTCAAATTGGAGGATGTTTCCCTCATTGAGGGTTCCCATTGGCCCTGCACAAGCCGGCCCATTAGATGTGCTCCCCATCCTGACAGACTTGCATCCGTGGTTAATACCACTTGGTTGTGAATTGACCATTGTACTGCTCTTTTTAGGTTTTCGGGTTCTAGTCACCATTCCAATGAGTTGTGGACCTGTGTCGTTAGGGTGAACCGTCGATTCAAGCTGGCCGGGTCTTTTGCCTGCTCGGCCAAGATTTGCCACTGCAGTTCTCTTGTGTGGCTTTGTGCCCACTGGACCGCCGGAATTGTTGGCGTCAATGTACCCAACAGCGACATTGCTTGTCGTATTGTTATGGCCTGGCACGGTCTCAACTGTCGTATCTTGTGCTGAATGGAGCATATTTTCTTGTCTGGGAGGACACATTGCTGTTTGCGGAGTCTAAGGCTAAGTTCACACGTTGCGGAATTGCCGCGGAAATTTCCGCGGCAATCCCGCACTTCTCCCGCAGGAAATACGCACGTTTTTGTATGCTGATTCCCGCCAGAATAATAGCGTTTTGCAAGCGTAATTAGCTTGCAGAATGCTAGCGTTTTCCTAGCGATCTGTAGCATCGCTTGGAAAACTGATTGACAGGTTGGTCACACGAGTCAAACATAGTGTTTGACTCGTGTGACCAACTTTTTACTATTGATGCCGCCTATGCCGCATCAATAGTAAAAAGATCTAATGTAAAAATAATAAAAAAAATAATAAATAATGATATTCTCACCTTCCGGCGGCCCCCGCAGCCTTCCCGCCTTCAGCGACGCTCCCGGCAACTCCGGTCCCAGGAGTGCTTTGCGACAAATCACACCGATGACGTAGCATCTCGCGAGACCGCTATGCCATCTGGGTGATTCTCGCAAAGCACTCCTGGGACCGGGAGTTACCGGGAGCATCGCTGAAGGCGGGAAGGCTGCGGGGGCCACGGGAAGGCTGCAGGGGCCGCCGGAAGGTGAGAATATCATTATTTTTTATTTTAATTATTGTTTTACCAGGGATATGGTACCCAGGGCCTGGAGGAGAGTCTCCTCTCCTCCAGACCCTGGGTACCACCGCACATGAACCGCTTACATTCCGCAAAATTAATGAACATGTTGCTATTTTTTCCGCGAAGCGTTTTTTTTCGCGGAAAAAAACGCAACATGTGGCCAAAACATGCGGAATCAATTAACATGTATAGGATGCTTAATGCTTGCGTTTTTATCGCGTTTTTACCGCGGAAAAACCGCGAAAAAAACGCAATTATTCCTGATCGTGTGCACTTAGCCTAACAGTATTCCCAGAAATTCTTGTTTTTGGGTTGGGATTAGTTTTGATTTTTTTTCATTTATTATTCAGCCTAAGCTGGTTAAGATTTCCAGTACTCTTGCTACTGCTTTCCTGCATTCTCCCTCGGTATTTGCTATCACGAGGAAGTCGTCCAAGTAGGGTACTAATAATATGTCTTCTTTTCTCACAAAAGATGCCACTTCCGAAATTAGTTTTGTGAATATACGGGGTGCCACTGACACCCCGAAGGGAAGACATTGATACTGCAGACTGCGCAACCTCTACCACCAGTCTTAGATATTTTTGGTGTTCCTCCCAGATTGGTACATGGTAGTAGGCATCTGTCAGATCGATCACCGCCATGTAGCAGCCTGGTTTGAGTAGCTTCACTGTCGATCTTAACGTCTCCATTTTGAACCTTTCCACTCGAATGTACTGGTTCAGTGCGTTCAAGTTGAATATCGCTCTTAGTGAGCCGTCTGGTTTTGGAGTAAGGAACAGGGTACTGTAGAACCCCTCTCCTACTTGGTGACTTGGTACTTCCACTAACACTTTTTTCAGCATGAGGAGAGTGACTTCTTTCTCCATCGTGGCTTGGTTCTTTTTGGCGACTTGAGTTATCTGTAGTCGCTGCGACGGGAGGCTGAGGAAACTTAATCGCAGGCCTTTGGATAACAGATTGGTTACCCACCGTGAGGCAGGCAACACTGACCACTAATGTACAAATTTTCTCAGTCTTCCTACCACCGGTATCTTGGCGTCATTGATGTTTAGCATCCGATCTGGGAGGACCTTTACTGAAGAGAAATCCTTTCTTCTTCCTCTCCCTCCAAGATCTGCCCCGCATTGACCCATCATCTGGTCGACTTCTTCCCCCTTATTCCCTGCTCCACGAAAGGACGAGCGAGCATCACTCCAACGGCGTCTTGAGACAGGCGGTGGCGGAAATCGTTTCTTCCTATCCGACGCTTTCTCCAATATCTCATCTAGTGTTTTCCCAAACAGGTATTGTCCCTCACAGGGAATTGCGCAGAGTTTTACCTTCGATTGGAAATCTGCCGCCCAATTCTTCAACCACAGTGCTCTGCGACCTGAATTAGAGAGAGCACAGGCACGGGCGGCACCTCGCACGGAATCCACCGCCGCATCTGCCAAGAACCCTGCCGCTTTTTGTAGTGACGGTATTGCCTCCAATAGCCTCTCCCTTGGGCAATTATTTTTTATTTGTTCACTCAGCTCTTCCAACCACTTGACCATGGCCCGAGCGGTGCAAGTGGCAGCTGCCCCAGGCTTAAATGACCAGGCCGATGCTTCCCAGGCTGATTTTAGAAAGGCATCCGCCTTTTTGTAAAGGGGGTCTTTTAAGGCACCCATGTCTTCGAATGGTAACGCTATTCCTTTGGATGTGCTAGCAATGGCGGCGTCCAGTTTATGCGCCTTTTCCCACTCCCCACAAATTTCCTCATCAAAAGGATATTTCCGTTTTAATGTTTGTGGAATGGACATCTTTTTATTGGGTTTCTTCCACTTTTTATCAAGTTTAGTAGATTATCATGGAAGGGAAAAACTTTACGTTTTTTCCCCTCCAGATTACTGAACATAGAGTCCTGTACTGACCTTTGTTCTCTCGGCGTCTCAACCCCATGGTAGATCTGACCAATTTTAATAATTTTCCGATGTCCTCGGATAAAAAATAAAGGTGGCCATATTCCTCGTCCGAGGAATCCAGGTCTGAGCTTCCAGAGGGCCTTAACTCCTTCAGTTCGCCTTCCGACTCTACATCACTTTGTCCCGTAGGAGGGGGGGGGGGGGAGGAGGGGTGGGCCCCGAACTGACTGCACTGTGCTGCTTTAATTCTTGTTTTACTGTTGTCTTTACTTCCTGACGCATGATGGCTTTAATATTTTGTAACAGGGACGGCGATTCCTCTGCAACCGTTTTCTGCACACATGAGCGACACAATCGCTTGTCGTGCGCTCTGGGAAGCATTTTCTTACACAAAGCACATGCTTTGTTTTTTTGTTTGGCCGTGGCTTTTCTACCCTTGGGAGAGGGGAACAGGACAAAGGCTGTCATTATCTATGTGTTTTTCGCCTTACAAAGGCACTCACCCACCAGCCCCCTGGTACCACAGCGGTCTGCTGGCCCTTGTCCTCTGGCACGTGCTCCTCATCTGCGGGGTCCATCTTTCCCTGGGAGCTGTCGCCGTTTTCCTGCCCTCAGGCAGTTTATATGTGTGAGGGGGCTCAGGGGAACAGCTGTGTGCGTGCCTCTGGAGCGGCTTCCTCCCGGAAGTGTCCAGCACACCGCTTCTCCCGGCGTGTAGCGTCACTTCCGGTGCAACCGGAAGTCACTCCACTCAGTCGGCGCCAGCGTCGTGGTGGACACGCCTCCCCCGGCTCAGCCTCCTGCCCAGAGCGGCCGCCGGGGGGTCCATCAGGGGGCGAGACGCGGCCAGGCAGCCCCCATGACACCGGGATGAAAAGCGCGCGCTGCCGCGCTAAGTTGCAGTGCCCCCTCACAGACCTCGGTCTCCGGACCGGCCATCCAAAGGAAGATCCCCCTACAGGTACTCCATATGCTACAGGCATCCACCTGCAGGAACAGGAAAAAAAAAAACTGAGGGACAGGTACCGCCCCCCCCTTCTTTTATCTCTGCTGCAGGTTTCCTGTTCCTGGGGGCGGATACCATACTCTCACGTCGGTGCTGTAATGGGGAAGGGAAAAATCACTGACAACCCTGGAGAGGGCCATGGATCAGAAGAGGACAAACCATCTGTATAAATGGGTCTCCTCTGTGACACCCCACCTTAGATGAGGCCCTGCATTTAATGTAAAAAGGAACTGCACTTTCTTCAAACCATGTATAAATCAATAGCGCAGGCGAATGTAATAGATATTATCAGAGACTGCTGCTTCCTTCCCTAATTATCACATGCTGCTTCCCCAAACCCCCTCTCTGAACTTATCCATTCTGAAATTCCCGCTCACCGAAGTGGTCTGCCAACAGTGAGGTGTCAGGTTACACCTCCTATTATACCTCAGGGATAGAGAAAATACACAAAGATCTTTTACCTCGCCCCAGTGCTGGATTCACATGTACACTGCTTAGTGCAGTGTTTCTCAACTCCAGTCCTTAGGACCCACCAACAGGTCATGTTTTCAGGATTTCCTTAGTATTGCACAGGTGATAATTTTATCACCTGCTCAAGCATTAATTCCATCACCTTTGCAATACTAAGGAAATCCTGAAAACATGACCTGTTGGTGGGTTCTGAGGACTGGAGTTGAGAAACACTGGCTTAGTGTCTTCCATTCTGCTGTTCATCTGAGTATAAAGGAATGAAGAGGAGGAATCCATCTCTGTGTGCTGTGCTGTATATGGCATAGATCATAGCAGCTAGTCTCTTCCCACCAGCTCAGAGTCAATTGCAAAGTAAAGATTTATAAAAAAAAAACAAAAGACATGTTATACCCTATCTATAAAAGTTAGGGGATAACTTGTTGATCACTGGGTGTCTAATAGCTGTAACCCCCAGCAATCCCAAGATCGGAGAGCTGCAGCTCTGGAGCGGAGATTTGCGTTCCCGGCATCTGCTCCATTCATTGTCAATGCGTGTGTCCGAGAAAACAGAAACAGCACTCGACTTTCTCCGACAGACCCATCAACAACGGATAGGGGTAACCTGGCATTTTGGGAATAGAGCTTTAAGAAATTGATGCTGTAAAAGCAAAAACTGGTAAAAAAAAAGCAGGGTACAAGTCATATACAGGGTACAAGGGTACAAGCAGGGTACAAGGCCAGAAATCGTGCTATTCCTCATTTACACACGAAAAAGACCTAACCTGAAAAATTTACTTTAAAACACAGTTACCCCTTAATTTGGATTAGCATTGGGGATGAGCTACACTGTAATTCCAGCCACTGTATGTCTATAACCCTGAGACAGGTTGTTCCACGACAGAACACAACCCATGACCACGAGCTGGTGGCGGCTGCAGGAGCAGAGTGACACTACGGACTAATGACGCATAATGCATACTCAGTGATTACACTGCACCAGCTCCAGTTGAAGTTTCCATGAACGGATTCGCCTTCCTCCGGCCTCTCCACTTTTCCTGACATGAAGTGGAAGTATATGGGAGGTGACCAGCGTGATAAGCAAACATTGGGCTAGGGCTACCTTGCTTGCAGGACATCATACAAGCGATCTGTCTGAAACTTGCTTTTGTGCAACCATTCTTAGAAATGACAAAAAAAAAAAAAAAACCATAACCCAGCTGCAGACCAGCCGAAGAGTCGCAGTCACACAAAGTGACACTTTAGACTGTGATGCCAAAGTAACCTGCAAACATTCAGCGGCTTTGGATTTTTTTACACTGTTGTGTTATGCTGCGTGCCACAAAGCGCCCACACTAACGATCATCACATACAGAGGGGACATTAGCACCGGTCACCTTGTTGTCCCAGTATTGTACTTCTACATGCTAAAGCTGACACTAATCTACGGTAATTCATGAAAGAGCGGTCATTGTGATGAGGAACATGGCAGGTGCTACACTAAAGTGACAAACTGGCGCAGTTATCAGAGGTGCACCCCTCATTATCTATAGACAGTATATACAGGCACATGGGATGAATGTACACATTACATAGAGCAGAAGAACGTACACACATACAGTATACAGGGCAGCAGCACATGCGCACTGGCTACATACACTATACAGGGCAGCAGCACATACGCACTAGGTACATACACTAAACAGGGCAGCAGCACATACGCACTGTGTACATACTCTCTATAGGGCAGCAGCACATACGCACTAGGTACATACACTATATAAGGCAGCGGCACATACACATTAGGTACATACACTATACAGGGCAGCAGCACATACACTACATAAGGAAGCAACACATATACACTAGGTACATACACTATATAGTGCAGCAGCACATACGCACTACGTACATACACTATATAGGGCAGCAGCACATACGCACTAGGTATGTACACTATATAGGGCAGCAGCACATACGCACTAGGTATATACACTATATAGGGCAGCAGCTCATACGCACTAGGTACATACACTATATAGGGCAGCAGCACATACGCACTAGGTAAATACACTACATAGGGCAGCAGCACATACACACACTAGGTACATACACTATATAGGGCAGCAGCACATACACACACTAGGTACATACACTATATAGGGCAGCGGCACATACACATTAGGTACATACACTATACAGGGCAGCAGCACATACACTACATAAGGCAGCAACACATATACACTAGGTACATACACTATATAGTGCAGCAGCACATACGCACTACGTACATACACTATATAGGGCAGCAGCACATACGCACCAGGGTGGATAAAAATCATGATTTTTTTTAAAAAATCAAAAAAATCGGATTTTTTTTGATTTAAATCGGATTTTTTTGATTTAAATCGGATTTTTTTGATTTAAATAGGATTTTTTAATCAAGTTGTACACAAGCAAAACTTTGTCTTTTTGCAAATCAAATTATTTTACACAAATAAAAATATTAAAACAGTTGATGATTATGAAACCTAATAATTTTTATTTGCACTATTAAACAATCAGAATTGAACTACAGAGAGTAAGTACTTTTTAACAATAGCCTATCTCTAACGTTTGAAGTAAGCAAACATCTTCAGTGAATACATCAGTTCTTTAAGCCTACTGTTTATTTAGGACTTTTAATAGGAAAACTAGTTGTCCTGCTTTAGCAGTTCCTAAGCTGTTTCGGACTGTTGTGTGCACAAAACCAAATGAAGAAAACAATCTCTCTACTCCTGCCGATGAAGCCGATGCAGTCAGTAGCTGAGTAGCTACATTTATTATCTTCGCTGGAAGAACAAGTGATTGCGACTTCCACCAGTCCAGTGGTTTTAGTTCATTAACGACGTTATCTGCAAACATGTATTTTTGAAATGGTGCAGATTCACACTTCAATTTCAGTACAGTTGCCACAATGTCATGGTTAGTATTGGCGAGCCACTCCATTGCAGAGTTGATTTCCGCCTCAGATAGTTTTTTCCCTCTGTAGATGGGATGCAAGATATTGGCTAAATAGTGTTCTTTTAATGCTTGGTCCTTGCGGTGGTGTATTGCAACCTTTACATTGTTTGAGAGGTTCAAGCGATCTAGGGAACCTTCTAAATCTTTCCAAACTTCTGTGGCATCAGCTATGGTTGCAGTATCTTTCTGCATTTTATCCAACGCAATAGATATTGGCTTTAACCTTTCCAAAAGGTCCTCGGCATTTCTCTTCACACCAAGATTTAATACTTTGCTTCGTATATTAGCATCAATTTTATCCCGATGTGTTTTGCAAATGGACACTAATTTTGACCAGTTGTTAATAAACAGTTCCAAGCATTCAGCCAAGGTATTCCATCTAACATCTTGTGGTAGAACCAACTTCAGTCCTCCCATTTCCTTGTAGGTTGCATGTGCAAAATGATTATTGCGGAAATATTTAACAATTTCTACAACATGTTCCTTGACACCCGAAATATGCAGGTCTTTTGCCAAAAGATGCAACAAATGGGCAGAACAACCGTATGTAATGATATTTGTGTCATCCTCATGTGCCAGTTCCGCTCGCATTTTTTGCCACATTGCTTGCGTTATCAGTAACTAAGCTCCTTACTTTACATCCAAACTGTTCTTGGCATTGGTGAATTGAGTTCTTAGCAATTTCAAGTAAATATTCAGCAGTATGTGAATTTCCAGATGTGTCGATTGTGTCTGTAAGGTAAGTTTCACCATCTTCTGTTGTGACACAAGTGCAAATTATGGGGTCGTTGTGGATGTTGCTCCAACCATCCAAGCTCATGTTAATAACTTTGTCTTTCAAATATTTTGTACAAGCCGCTCTTTCTTTGTCGTATACAGCCTGAAGATGTTTTCCTGAGATATCAAATCTACTTGGTGGTTTGTAGCCTGGTCTTATTCCTTCGATCATTTGTACAAACAATGGGTGTTCAACTAGTCAGAAAGAAGAATTGGTTGCAAATATGAATTTAGCAATTCATCAAAATATTCTTTCTGGCTCGTCGTAGTCTTTAAGAGGAATTTTTCTACACTTTGCACGCAAAGTTTTTTGTTGGGCTGCTTTGTTGAAGTTGTACCCAGATATTGATCGTCACGTGCAGCACAAGCCATATTTGACCCTGAAAGCACAGTAATTAAAAATATAATTCGACTGGGTATTTGAAGAAATATAACGAAAATATTTTGAAACAAACTTTTTGAACAATGTAATGGTCCTCGTCCTATAAGGGCTGTCTCAAAAGTTATGCTACTCAAGTTTCCGGTGAAGTTGCTGTAATACTAGTAATATCAGAGCAACTGAAAAAAATTATGTCACAAAAGTTTTAAAAATGTTTTTTTAAAAAAATGGTCAATTTGGCAGACTTCAAAAGTGAATTGTAGCCTACAATAAAAAAAAAATAGGCGTATACACACTCTTTTATTTTTACTTAACGTTAATCTTCTGTGAAATATTGCCTTAACATAAATTTAAATTCTATACTCCAGAACTAGTGCTAGAAATTTTTCTTTTCATAGACTTTAACCATCCCAGTAAAACGTCTGTTAAAATAGGTTGTAATTGCCAGACTTACCACTAGTGCTAGGGTCCTGGTGCATAAGAAGCTGTGGGGGTTCATTGACATTAGTTGTATCACTATCAACATCTTCATTTCCCTTCTGGTTGCAGTTTTCATAATGTGATTTCAAACGGCAAACAAGTCCTTGGATATCCTTTTGACAGTATTTGCACTTTGCTCTCCCACCTTTCTTTCCAAGCTCTGCTGGCATCTCAACAAAATGAACCCAAATAGGGTCTCTCTTACGACCTGCCATGGCTCACGCAGATCACTTCTGAAGTTTGATTGTTACTACAGCCAAGTACTGCTGGCTGACTATCCAACAAGTTTGGGCATGTCAACTGAATGGAAAAAGAAACTGAAACCAAGCTACAGAAAGTGAAACCAAGCTAGAAGTGTGGAGTTAATTGAACAATGATTGAAAGTTTTAGATTTTAATCGTGATTTATATTAAAAAAATCTTTTGATTTAAATCAGTGATTTAAATCATGATTAAAATCACGATTTAAATCGATCTGATTTAAATAGAAAAAAATCATTTGATTTAAATCATGATTTAAATCGTTGATTTAAATCGGCGTGATTTAAATCAATCCACCCTGATACGCACTAGGTATATACACTATATAGGGCAGCAGCACATACGCACTAGGTATATACACTATATAGGGCAGCAGCTCATACGCACTAGGTACATACACTTTATAGGGCAGCAGCACATACGCACTAGGTAAATACACTACATAGGGCAGCAGCACATACACACATTAGGTACATACACTATATAGGGCAGCAGCACATACGCACTACGTACATACAGTACATAGGGCAATAGCGCATACACACTAGGTACATACACTATACAGGGTAGCAGCACATACATTACATAGGGCAGCAGCACATACGCACTAGGTACATGCACTACATAGAGCAACAGCGCATACACACTAGGTACATACACTATACAGGGCAACAACACAAACACTAGATACATGCACTACATAGGGCAGCAGTACATATACACTAGGTACAAACACTATATAGGGCAGCAGCACATACGCACTAGGTATATACACTATATAGGGCAGCAGCTCATACGCACTAGGTACATACACTTTATAGGGCAGCAGCACATACGCACTAGGTAAATACACTACATAGGGCAGCAGCACATACACACATTAGGTACATACACTATATAGGGCAGCAGCACATACGCACTACGTACATACAGTACATAGGGCAATAGCGCATACACACTAGGTACATACACTATACAGGGTAGCAGCACATACATTACATAGGGCAGCAGCACATACGCACTAGGTACATGCACTACATAGAGCAACAGCGCATACACACTAGGTACATACACATACAGGGCAACAACACAAACACTAGATACATGCACTACATAGGGCAGCAGTACATATACACTAGGTACAAACACTATATAGGGCAGCAGCACATATGCACTAGGTAGGTACACTATATAGGGCAGCAGCACATATGCACTAGGTACATACACTATGTAGGCCAGCAGCACATATGCACTAGGTACATACACTATGTAGGCCAGCAGCACATATACACTAGGTACATACAGTACAGAGCAAAAGTTTGGACACACCTTCTCATTTAAAGATTTTACTGTATTTTCATGACTATGAAAATTATACATTCACACTGAAGGCATCAAAACTATGAATTAACACATGTGGAATTATATACTTAACAAAAAAGTGTGAAACAACTGAAATTATGTCTTAATTCTAGGTTCTTCAAAGTAGCCACCTTTTGCTTTGATGACTGCTTTGCACACTCTTGGCATTCACTTCACAGGTGTGCCCTGTCAGCAGGGTGGATAAAAATCAATGATTTTTTTAAAAAAATCAAAAAAAAATCGGATTTTTTTTGATTTAAATCGGATTTTTTTGATTTAAATCGGATTTTTTTCAATAAACTGCTTTTTGAGGAAAATATTTTACCATCCAAAGGTTCTTCCATCATGAGATAAAGCTGAGTTGTTTAACTCAGTAGAATAAAGGCTGTATATGTGTAACATTCACAATGCCATGCTCTTCCAGAGGTTTCTGTAGGATTAGTGGACAGTTTGTCTCCTATATTATCACAGACACTCGCTTTACTTACGCAGTTCTCAAAACTGAATTTGACTCCGCAGAGGTCCCAGCCTCTTCTTCACGGCAAAAATGTTACAACATGAACAGAGTTGAGAAAAAGACCTTAATCCTATTGTTCTACAAACCTATGAATACAGAATCAACCCCTTCATGCCAAGTCCAAGAAGTTAGACAATATGTTTCTGATTGTTTGGAGTGGAATAGATCTGCACAACACAAGAAGAATGTGAATCTAAGTGTGAGGAGGAGGAAGGGCAAGCAGACAAGAAAATGAAAGTGAAACTTTGAGCACAATACTGCAGCATAGCCACAGACAAACAAGTCTGGATCTGTTTGTGTGTACGATCTGAGGTTTATTACATTCTTTCCTTATAATGGCAGCAGGCCGAGAAATAAAATCTGAAAAATAATTGTAAAATGTTTGGTATTTCCACTTTTAAACACTAGCCAGAGCAGCTGCTGAAATATAAACTGCTAGCTCGTATTGCGACAGTAGTAAATGCAGGCGGGGTCTGATCACGTGTGACTTCTCTCCTCCGTTACTAGGTGTTTGTAATAACAGAGGATGTAGTTTAGGCTCACAGAGCGGAGCCATTGCGGAGCCATTTGTTGGGGACTGCCAGTGATACTGACAAGTAGGCTGTCACTGAGGACGACCGGCAGCATCTATTCTGTTAGTTCATGCTGCTCGCTGTATTATAAACTGAGCACAGATACGTGGAGAGTATCACACACTGGGATTATTCACAGCACATGACACACTGCATGTATCTAGATACAGTGCTGAGTGTAGTGTATTGCATTATGGATTAGATACACCGGTCTGGGGCATATCGCGCATGATGAAATTAGATACACCGGTCTGGGGTTATCGCACATGATGAAATTAGATATACACGTCTGGTAGAAACTTTGATTTAAATCACTGATTTAAATCAAGCCTTACTGACTAGTGATTTAAATCGTGATTTAAATCAGTTTGATTTAAATCAAATCCACCCTGCCTGTCAGGTTTAATTAGTGTGATTTCTTGCCTTATAAATGGGGTTGGGACCATCAGTTGTGTTGTGCAGTTGTGTATGTATAGACTGTTAGAATTTGTATTATGGCAAGAAAAAAGCAGCTAAGTAAAGAAAAACGAGTGGCCATCATTACTTTAAGAAATGAAGGTCAGTCAGTCCGAAAAATTGGGAAAAGTTTGAAAGTGTCCCCAAGTGCAGTTGCAAAAACCATCAAGCGCTACAAAGAAACTGGCTCACATGAGGACCACCCCAGGAAAGGAAGACCAAATGTCACCTCTGCTTCTGAGGATAAGTTTATCCGAGTCACCAGCCTCAGAAATCGCAGGTTTACAGCAGCTCAGATTAGAGACCAGGTCAATGCCACACAGAGTTCTAGCAGCAGACATCTCTACAACAACTGTTAAGAGGAGACTTAGTGCAGCAGGCCTTCATGATAAAATAGCTGCTAGGAAACCACTGCTAAGGACAGGCAACAAGCAGAAGAGACTTGTTTGGGCTAAAGAACACAAGGAATGGACATTAAACCAATGGAAATCTGTGCTTTGGTCTGATGAGTCCAAATTTGAGATCTTTGGTTCCAACCACCGTGTTTTTGTGACGCAGAAAAGGTGAACGGATGGACTCTACATGCCTGGCTCCCACCGTGAAGCATGGAGGTGGAGGTGTGATGGTGTGGGGGTGCTTTGCTGGTGACACTGTTGGAGATTTATTCAAAATTGAAGGCATACCGAACTAGCATGGCTACCACAGCATCTTGCAGCAGCATGCTATTCCATCCGGTTTGCGTTAGTTGGACCATCATTTATTTTTCAACAGGACAATGACCCCAAACACACCTCCAGGCTGTGTAAGGGCTATTTGACCAAGAAGGAGAGTGTTGGGGTGCTACGCCAGATGACCTGGCCTCCACAGTCACCAGACCTGAACCCAATCGAGATGGATTGGGGTGAGCTGGACCGCAGAGTGAAGGCAAAAGGGCTAACAAGTGCTAAGCATCTCTGGGAACTCCTTCAAGATTGTTGGAAGACCATTTCTGGTGACTACCTCTTGAAGCTCATCAAGAGAATGCCAAGAGTGTGCAAAGCAGTCATCAAAGCAAAAGGTGGCTACTTTGAAGAACCTAGAATATAAGACATATTTTCAGTTGTTTCACACTTTTTTGTTAAGTATATAATTCCACACGTGTTAATTCATAGTTTTGATGCCTTCAGTGTGAATGTACAATTTTCATAGTCATGAAAATACAGAAAAATCTTTAAATGAGGTGTGCCCAAACTTTTGGTCTGTACTGTACACTACATAGGGCAACAGCACATACACACTGGCTACATACACTATATAGGTAATTTTATTAAACCAAAACCATGGGTGACGTGTCTTGACATGGTTCCAAATTTGAACCAGGGCAACTCCCTAAATATTCATACCTTGCGAAAGAGTCGGAGCATTCAGCCCATATTGAATCAAAAACATATAAGAATTTCAATCTAAAAATTGATTTTTATTGAAAGCTATATAAAAAACATTAATACACAATAATTACTTCAATGCAAGTGAAATAGTGACGGAGCAAGAAAAATATCCTGGAACACGTATACAAAAAACAGTAAAATGCGCACTTCACCAAAAATTCTTCCTCAAAATAAATGAAGGAGAATAATAGTAACAGTGGTGTTTGGGATATAAGTGGGTTTGGAGAGATCAGCCGATTTCTTCTAAAGAAGAGGGGGTAGTAAATCCCCACAATAAGTGGGGTTTGCGATCGTTAAATCAGTGCAATATCTATACTGATCACAAGTATGTACTTTGAAAACGATTCCTCGGCACTTCCGGTTGCACCATAGGTCCAATCCAACGGGCTTAAAGTTTATAGGTATAGATCGAGTACGGAGTGGTGTCAGAGGTGGTGACCTCAAACGCACCCTGGCACAGCTGGAGTGTCGATGGATCACCATCTTGGACACCATGACACCCAGAGGACTTAATGAGAAGCTTTCTTTTGCTTGCTTCCTATAGCTCTATCTTGATTTTTTGATTTTCTGTTTCTTTTGTTTTTAAATTTGTGCTGTTTTAACTTTAGTTCTTTATGCTTGCAGAAATAATGAGATATACATTGACGTAATTATTGTGTATTAATGTTTTTTATATAGCTTTCAATAAAAATCAATTTTTAGATTGAAATTCTTATATGTTTTTGATTCAATATGGGCTGAATGCTCCGACTCTTTCACAAGGTATGAATACACTATATAGGGCAGCAGCACATACGCAGTAGGCAAATACACTACATAGGGCAGCAGCACATACACACTAGTATGTACACTATATAGGGCAGCAGCACATACGCACTAGGCAAATACACTACATAGGGAAGCAGCACATACACTGTGTACATACACACTAGGTACATACACTATAAAGGGCAGCAGCACATACGCACTAGGTACATATCCTACTTAGGGCAACAGCATATACACACTAGGTACATACACTATATAGGGCAGCAACACACACTATATAGGGCAGCAACACATACACACTTTACGTTCCTACACTATATAGGGCAGCAGCACATACGCAGTAGGCAAATACACTACATAGGGCAGCAGCACATACACACTAGGTATGTACACTATATAGGCAGCAGCACATACGCACTAGGCAAATACACTACATAGGGAAGCAGCACATACACTGTGTACATACACACTAGGTACATACACTATAAAGGGCAGCAGCACATACGCACTAGGTACATATCCTACTTAGGGCAACAGCATATACACACTAGGTACATACACTATATAGGGCAGCAACACACACTATATAGGGCAGCAACACATACACACTTTACGTTCCTACACTATATAGGGCAGCAGCACATACGCAGTAGGCAAATACACTACATAGGGCAGCAGCACATACACACTAGGTATGTACACTATATAGGGCAGCAGCACATACGCACTAGGCAAATACACTACATAGGAAGCAGCACATACACTGTGTACATACACACTAGGTACATACACTATAAAGGGCAGCAGCACATACGCACTAGGTACATATCCTACTTAGGGCAACAGCATATACACACTAGGTACATACACTATATAGGGCAGCAACACATACACACTTTACGTTCCTACACTATATAGGGCAGCACCACATACATTATACAGGGCACATGCAGACTATACACCAGCACTCTATAGGCAGCAGCACCTACACACTTTGTACATACTCTCTATAGGGCAGCAGCACATACACACACTAGGTATATACACTATATAGGGCAGCAGCACATACGCACTAGGTACATACACTATATAGGGCAGCAGCACCACATACATTATAGAGGGCACATACAGACTATACACCAGAACTCTATAGGGAAGCAGCACATACACACTGTGTACATACTCTCTATAGGGCAGCAGCACATACACACTGTGTGCATACTCTCTATAGGGCAGCAGCACATACACACTGTGTACATACTCTCTATAGGGCAGCAGCACATACACACTGTGTACATACTCTCTATAGGGCAGCAGCACATACACACTGTACATACTCTCTATAGGCAGCAGCACATACACACTGTGTACATACTGTCTATAGGGCAGCAGCACATACACACTGTGTACATACTGTCTATAGGGCAGCAGCACATACACACTGTGTACATACTGTCTATAGGGCAGCAGCACATACACACTGTGTACATACTCTCTATAAGGCAGCAGCACATACACACTGTGTACATACTCTCTATAAGGCAGCAGCACATACACACTGTGTACATACTCTCTATAGGGCAGCAGCACATACACAACTGTGTACATACTCTCTATAGGGCAGCAGCACATACACACTGTGTACATACTCTCTATAGGGCCATACACATG
>JARQOD010000004.1:261419004-261436885 GCA_033576555.1 Oophaga sylvatica | reverse complement strand
TTTTCTGGCCACTGGTTTCACTTTCCAGGGGCAAGGTCTTCAACAGGTCAATTACCACCTGGTTCATCTTCTCACACATGCCATTTGTCTGTGGATAGTATGGCGTCGTCCTGATTTTCTTGCAGCCGTACATGTTACAGAACTCCTGGAACACTTCTACTTCAAAGGCTGGGCTTTGGTCGGTAAGCACTCGTACAGCGTAGCTGTGTGGTCGACAAAAGTGTTCTTGAAACGCTTTGGCTGCCGTCTTCACTGGTGTTTGACAAGCACGACTACTAGAAACCGTGAATAGTGGTCTACTATGGTGAGAGCGTAGACATAGCCTGACCGGCTTGGGACCAGCTTCACGTGGTCTAAGTCTACTAGCTCAAGCGGTTGTTTGGTGACTATGGGCTGTACGGGAACCCTCTGGCTATCACGGTCTTTCCGTCTCAGGTTGCATGGACCACATTCTCGACACCACTTCTCTATTGTCTTCCTCATGCCAACCCAGTAGAATCGCTCACGTAGCAGAATTTCCAACTTCTTCCACCCATAGTTTCCTGCTCCATCTTGGTACGCTTCTAAGACCATTGGCGCATCCCGCCTCGCGACTACTACCTGCCAGACCAGTTCGTGGGTTTGGGAGTTGACAGTTCTCCGACATAGTGACCGCTCGTAGATGAATAACTTGCCCCTTTCCTTCCACAACTGTTGAGTCTCCTGTGGAGCATCTGGACCAGGGTGCGAATCAGCTTGCGTCAGCAATTCTTTTACTAGGCAGACTGGTGGGTCACTATCCTGCGTCTCTCCCCAGTCATGGTGGGGCAACGAATTCAACGTGGCTTCCTGTTTGGCATAGCGCTTGTCCCTCACACAGTTGGAGCACTGGGCTGCTCCGGGGCGATGGAAGGCTGATAACTATTTGTTCTAGCTCGCCCTGGTCTTCTTCCCCATCCGGCAAATAGGGCATCCTGGACAGCGCATCAGCATTAGGGTTCTTATGCCCCGCTCGGTACTTGATGGTAAACACGTAGTTGGACAGCGGGCCATCCATCGCTGTTCCAGCGCACCCAGCTTTGCGGTCTCCAAATGAGTCAGCGGATTATTGTCCGTGAAGGTGGTAAACTTCCCTGAAGCCAGGTAGTGTTTGAATCGCTCGGTCACAGCCCAGACTATGGCGAGAAACTCCAGTTTAAAGGAGCTGCAGTTGTCAGGGTTCCTTTCAGTGGACAAAGCTTCCTGCTGGCGTAGGCGATCACTCTTTCTCTGCCATTCTGCACTTGTGACAGCACTGCTCCCAATCCCACATTGCTGGCATTAGTATAAAGTATGAATGGTTGGTCATAGTCTGGATAGACCAGGACTTCATCTCCGTAAGAGCCAACTTCAAGGATCAATCTAGTCCGTCATTCCAGTCAAACGAAGGACTCTTCTTCCTGGCCTTCTTGGGCTGGCCCACGAGAAGGTTTTGCAGGGGTGCGGCTATTTCAGTAAAGCCTTTGATGAACCTTCGGTAGTAGCCTACCACCCCGAGGAACTGCCGTACTTCATGAATGTTGTTGGGCCTTGGCCAGTCCCTGATTACTGTGACTTTGTCGGGGTCTGATGCCATGCCTTGCGCCTCACTACGTGGCCCAGGTACTGCACCTTGGGCTCCAGAAGGTGGCATTTAGACAGCTTCACTTTCAGGCCAAAGTTGGACAGGGTTTCGAACACCTCGGCCAGGTGCTTCAAGTGGTCTTCATAGGTCTTCGAGAAGACATTGACGTCATCTAGGTACAACAGAACTGTCTCGAAGTTCTTGTGCCCAAGGCAACACTCCATCAACCTCTGGAACGTCCCTGGTGCGTTACAAAGCCTGAATGGCATACAGTTAAACTCACTTAAACCCATGGTGTCGTGAAGGCAGTTTTCTCTCTGTCCGCCTCTGCCACGGGAACCTGCCAGTACCCACTGGTGAGATCTAGAGTGGAGAAATAGCGGATTTCAGTGCAGCTAATGATTCCTCAATTCTGGGTAATAGGTAGGCGTCTTTATGTGTAATGCGGTTTATCTGTCTGTAGTCAAGACACATCCTCATTGTACCATCTTTCTAACGAAGACTAACGGAACTGCCCAGGGGCTACAACTGTCTCTGATCACCCCAGCCTCCTTCATCTCCCGTAACGTACCCTTGGCACATTGGTAGTGAGCTGGGGGTACGGGCCGGTCCCTCTCTTTAATGGGCGGATGATCTCCGGTGGGGATATGATGTTGGAACCCTTTTACCTGGCCAAAGTCTAAAGCAGAGGTCTCAAACTGCATTCCTCAAGGGCCGCAAACAGGTCATGTTTTCAGGATTTCCTTGTATTGCACAGGTGATAATGTAATCACCTGCACAGATGATTCCAGCACCTAGTGCAATGCTAAAGAAATCTTGAAAACACGCACGGTTTGTGGCCCTCGAGGAATGCAGTTTGAGACCCCTGGACTAAAGGGTTCTTGCTGACTACCCGTTCATAGTACCCGGTAAACCCCATTGTTATGGTGTGAAGGGGTGGAGTCAGTGCCTACGTGCAGCTTCTGACACCAATCCTCTAGCTGTTCTGCAGAGCCATTGTCCTCCGCCTGGTCGGACGGGACCAAGGGTTCTGCCTGTATTTGTAGCATCGGCGTCCCGGCCCTCTGCCAGGCAGGGACGCCGTTCCCCTTACCAGCGCTCTGCGTCCTCAGCGCCCCCAGCGTCCTCAGCGCCCCCAGCGTCCTCAGCACCCCCAGCATCCTGGCGTCCTCATTCCGCCCTGCTGGGCCCGCGCGCTCCTTCCCTGCTGCTGGACTTAGGGCGCGCGCTCGCGCCCTTCCCCGCTCTTAAAGGAGCCGTGCGCATTTTCCAAATTAGTCTCCGGCCAATGCCGGAGGACTCCACCCATATTAAGGGCTTCCTCCTTAATGGAGGTGCCCAAGCAATGTTGTTGTTGCACTGTATAACTCTGCTTCAGCCCTCAGCTCCTGTTTCCAGTTGCCTGCCTGTTACCCGTCTGTTTGCTGTCTGCCATCTGACTGCAGCCCTCCCCGGAGGTTCGGACATCACCTGCAGTGATCCCCGGCGATTACAGAGACTCTTGCCTGCTCACTTGGGAGCGATCATCTGCCATCCGACTGCAGCTCTATCCGAAGGTTCGGACTTCATCAGCAGTGATCACCGGCTACTTCAGAGACTCTTGCCTGCTCACTTGGGAGCGATCATCTGCCATCCGACTGCAGCTTTATCCGAAGGTTCGGACATCTCCAGCAGTGATCACCGGCTACTCCAGAGACTCCTGCCTGCTCGCTTGGGAGCGATCATCTGCCATCAGACTGCAGCCTACCAGGAGGCTCCAACATCTCAGGTCGTATAAGCCTGTCTATTCAGAAACTGTCCTGGTCACTTACTGTGACAACCTGCCTGTCCAGAGACTGCCCTGGTCACTTGCTGTGACAACCTGCCTGTCCAGAGACTGCCCTGGTCACTTGCTGTGACAACCTGCCTGCCCAGAGACTGCCCTGGTCACTTGCTGTGACAACCTGCCTGCCCAGAGACTGCCCCGGTCACTTGCTGTGACAACCTGCCTGCCCAGAGACTGCCCTGGTCACTTGCTGTGACAACCTGCCTACCCTGAGACTGCCCTGGTCACTTGCCGTGACAACCTGCCTACCCAGAGACTGCCCTGGTCACTTGCCGTGACAACCTGCCTACCCAGAGACTGCCCTGGTCACTTCCCGTGAATTCCTGTCCGTATTCCCCGGCGCCACCTGCTCTCTTACAAGTATACTGTCTTGTATAATAAAGCTCAGTGGTTTCACCTACCAGACCCGTTACAGTTTGCTCGGCCATGGAACCCGTGGCACCCAAACCCCTTCACTCCCGGAATTGTGTCATGAACTATCTCGCCAGAGGTCGCAACAGGAGGCCATCCTGGGTCACCTGCGGAACGTCAATTCCCGCCTGGACACTCTGAATTCATCACCAGCAACCACCGCTGGAGCCATGACTCATAATCCGGCAGCCTCGCTGCTTCCCAATTCCGTGGTTTCCATTCCCGGACCCCGACTTTCAGCTCCTCCTAGGTTTGGAGGCGACCCTGCTCTGGCTCGTGGTTTTATTAACCAGTGCACCCTGCATTTCGAACTCCTGGCACACCAGTTTAACTCTGACCGGGCCAAAATTGCCTTCATCATGTCCCATCTCACCGGAGAGGCTCTGGCCTGGCTTAATCCTCTCTGGGAGAGAGAAGATCCTCTGGTATCTGACCTGCCTGCTTTTCTCTCGGCCTTCCGGAAGGTATTCGACGAACCTGGACGGAAGACCTCCTCTGCATCATCTCTGTTGCGTCTCCGTCAGGAGAGTCTCACCGTTGGTCAATATGCCATACGGTTCCTACTCTAGCCTCAGAGTTGGCTTGGGACAATAACGCCCTGATTTCGGTCTTCTGGGAGGGTCTGTCCGGCCGTATTAAAGATGAACTTGCCGGTCGGGACATTCCAACCTCCCTTGATGATTTAATAAATCTTGCCAATCGAATTGATCTACGGTTCCAGGAACGTGCCAAAGAGGTCACCCGTGAGAGAGGGTTTCCTCGTCTTGCACCCTCGTTTCAGAGACCTATAACCCCTTCCGTTTCTCCCCAGATGCACACTGCTGAGCCTATGCAGGTCGACCAGACCAAGATGGTCAAAGCCCGTCAGGACTCACGCCGTGCCGAGAGGAGTTGCTTCTACTGTGGCAGTAAGGAGCACTGGATCCGTACCTGTCCGGAGAGGTCGGGAAACGCCTGTGTCTAGGTTCGCTCGGAGAGGTCCACCTAGACCAGAATAAATCCTCTTCATCTCTGCTGCTGTCTGTCTCTATTCTCATCGGTAACCGTTACTTCGAACTGGCCCAACTTGATTCTGGAGCAGCTGGAATCTAGTTTCACAGGCTCTAGTAGAGAAGTATCGCATTCCCACCAAACCTCTGGTTGAACCAGTATCTGTTGCTGCTGTGGATGGGGTCTCCTACCTCGTCCCATCCAACTTATCACCGAAGCCATAACCCTGCAGGTGGGAATGTTGCATTCTGAGAGCATCTCGTTTCATGTTTTACCTGGACTCTCTCATGCTTTCTTACTAGGTCTGCCTTGGCTCCAAAAACATGCACCCGTGCTCGACTGGCAGAATGGAGAGATTCTTCGCTGGGGACAGGACTGTCATAAAACGTGTCTGGTGCCTGTCCATCCCGTCCGTTCTTCTCCTACACCTGCTAATCTACCGGACTCCCGATTCCATATTGGTCATTCGCGGATGTCTTTAATAAAAAGGAAGCAGAGACATTACCCCCGCATAGACCATATGATTGCCCGATCGACCTGCTACCCGTACTAGCCTCCCCGTGGGCGTATTTACCCATTGTCCGCTGCAGAGACCAGGTCGATGTCAGAATATATCGAGGAGAATTTAGCGAAAGGATTCATCCGTAAATCTACCTCCCCCGCGGGAGCAGGTTTCTTTTTTGTAAAAAAGAAAGACGGATCTCTCCGTCCCTGTATTGACTACAGAGGCCTAAATTTGATCACAGTGAAGAATAAGTACCCTCTTCCGCTCATTCCGGAGTTGTTTGATCGTCTTAGAGGGGCTAGAGTCTTCACTAAACTGGATCTTCGTGGAGCATACAACCTGGTTCGTATCCGTCGAGGAGATGAATGGAAGACGGCATTCAACACCCGGGATGGCCACTACGAGTATCTGGTTATGCCCTTTGGTCTCTGTAATGCTCCAGCAGTCTTTCAGGAGTTGGTCAATGACATCTTCCGGGACCTCCTCTACTCCTGCGTTGTGGTGTACCTTGACGACATCTTGGTCTTCTCTCCGGATCTCCAGTCTCACCGGAGGGATGTTCGTCAGGTTCTGCTCAGGCTCAGGCAGAATCACCTCTTCGCCAAATATGAGAAGTGCCTCTTTGAGCAGACCTCGCTTCCGTTTCTGGGCTACATTATCTCTCAGACAGGCCTACGAATGGATCCTGAGAAACTGTCTGCCATCGAGAAGTGGCCCCGACCAGAGGGGTTGAAGGCCATTCAGCGGTTCCTGGGATTCGCTAACTATTACCGTCTCTTCATACCGCACTTCTCTTCCAGGACTGCTCCAATCTCAGCGCTCACCCGCAAGGATGCTAACCCCAAACAGTGGACGCCCGAAGCAGAGGAGGCCTTTCTTTCCTTGAAACAAGCCTTCTCTTCCGCTCCAGTGCTGCATCGCCCGGACGGCAACAAGCAGTTCTTCCTGGAGGTGGACGCTTCCTCTGCTGGAGCCGGAGCGGTACTTACTCAAAAATCTTCATCCGGGAAGATGGTTTCCTGTGGTTTCTTCTCCAAACTCTTCTCCTCCTCCGAGCGCAACTACTCCATAGGAGATCGAGAGTTATTGGCCATTAAATTGGCATTGGAGGAGTGGCGTTACCTACTCGAGGGGGCTCTTCATCCGGTAATCATCTACACGGACCACAAAAATCTGTCTTACCTTCACCCTGCTCAGAGACTTAACCCTCGCCAAGCCCGGTGGTCCTTGTTTTTTGCCCGTTTTGATTTTCTCTTGCATTTTCGCCCGGCTGACAAAAACATCAAGGCGGATGCCTTGTCCCGGTCCTTCCTGGTGTCGGATCTCGAAGATGAGCCTAAACATATCATCGATCCCGCCAGAGTGATGCAGGTGGCTCCCGTGAGTCTAAACCGTCTCCCTCCTGGTAAGACGTTCGTATCAGAGACTGATCGGAAGAGAATTCTACATTGGGGTCATTCGTCTAAACTCGCTGGCCACGCTGGTCAGAAAAAGACCCTCCAACTCATTACCCGGCATTATTGGTGGCCTACCCTGCACAAAGACGTAATAGACTTTGTTTCTGCCTGTGTCTCCTGTGCCCGCAACAAAGTTCCGAGACACCTGCCTGCCGGCCGTCTTCTTCCGCTTCCTGTACCCGCTGCTCCCTGGCAACATATAGCCATGGACTTCATTACGGATCTGCCCGTCTCTGCCGGTTGTACGGTCATTTGGGTGGTCGCTGACCGCTTTTCCAAGATGGCTCACTTCATTCCTCTGCCAGGTCTTCCGTCTGCACCCGAGTTGGCTAAAGACTTTATCCGCCACATCTTCCGTCTCCATGGTTTGCCTCGTCACATTGTGTCGGATCGTGGGGTACAGTTCACTTCACGTTTCTGGAGAGCTACTTGTAAGTTACTAGACGTCACCTTGGATTTCTCCTCCGCTTACCACCCACAGTCCAATGGACAAGTTGAGCGAATAAATCAGAATCTGACCAGCTATCTCCGACACTCGTTAATGCTCATCATTCTGATTGGGTGGAGCTCCTGCCTTGGGCCGAATTCTCTTACAATAATCACGAGAGCGAATCGTCCACCAAGTCTCCGTTTTTTATAGTCTTCGTCAGCACCCTCGGATTCCTGTCCCCGTTTCCATCTCTGTGGACAATCCAGCTGCGGAATCTCTGGTTAGAGAATTCTCCTCCATCTGGGAGAGTACCCGGTCCGCACTCATTCAGTCATCCGAGCGCATGAAAAGACATGCTGACAAGAAACGTCTGGATCCTCCTCAATTCCGTCCTGGGGACAAAGTCTGGCTTTCGTCCAAATATGTTCGGCTCAAAATTCCTTCCTACAAGTTAGGTCCTCGGTTTATCGGTCCTTTTGAGGTCATCAGGCAGATCAACCCAGTGTCCTATAAACTGAAACTCCCGCCAATTTGCGAATTCCTAACTCTTTTCATGTGTCTCTCCTCAAACCTGTGGTACTTAACTCTTTTTTCAAGTCTACAGGTACACCTCCTGCTCCAGTGTCTGCTGATGATGAATTTGAGGTAGAGAACATTCTGGCCACAAAAAGGGTAGGAAGAAAGACTTATTTTTTGGTGGATTGGAAGGGGTTTGGTCCTGAGGAGAGAACGTGGGAGCCTCGGGAGAACATCTATGCCCCTCTCATCCTAGCTAAATTTCTTTCTGGCCTAAAGAGGGGGGGCCTAGAGGGGGGTACTGTAGCATCGGCGTCCCGGCCCTCTGCCAGGCAGGGACGCCGTTCCCCTTACCAGCGCTCTGCGTCCTCAGCGCCCCCAGCCTCACGCCCCAGCTCCTCAGCACCCCCAGCATCCTCGGCGTCCTCATTCCGCCCTGCTGGGCCCGCGCGCTCCTTCCCTGCTGCTGGACTTAGGGCGCGCGCTCGCGCCCTTCCCCGCTCTTAAAGGAGCCATGCGCATTTTCCAAATTAGTCTCCGGCCAATGCCGGAGGACTCCACCCTATATTAAGGGCTTCCTCCTTAATGGAGGTGCCCGAGCAATGTTGTTGTTGCACTGTATAACTCTGCTTCAGCCCTCAGCTCCTGTTTCCAGTTGCCTGCCTGTTACCCGTCTGTTTGCTGTCTGCCATCTGACTGCAGCCCTCCCCGGAGGTTCGGACATCACCTGCAGTGATCCCCGGCGATTACAGAGACTCTTGCCTGCTCACTTGGGAGCGATCATCTGCCATCCGACTGCAGCTCTATCCGAAGGTTCGGACTTCATCAGCAGTGATCACCGGCTACTTCAGAGACTCTTGCCTGCTCACTTGGGAGCGATCATCTGCCATCCGACTGCAGCTTTATCCGAAGGTTCGACATCTCCAGCAGTGATCACCGGCTACTCCAGAGACTCCTGCCTGCTCGCTTGGGAGCGATCATCTGCCATCAGACTGCAGCCTACCAGGAGGCTCCAACATCTCAGGTCGTATAAGCCTGTCTATTCAGAAACTGTCCTGGTCACTTACTGTGACAACCTGCCTGGTCCAGAGGACTGCCCTGGTCACTTGCTGTGACAACCTGCCTGTCCAGAGACTGCCCTGGTCACTTGCTGTGACAACCTGCCTGCCCAGAGACTGCCCTGGTCACTTGCTGTGACAACCTGCCTGCCCAGAGACTGCCCCGGTCACTTGCTGTGACAACCTGCCTGCCCAGAGACTGCCCTGGTCACTTGCTGTGACAACCTGCCTACCCTGAGACTGCCCTGGTCACTTGCCGTGACAACCTGCCTACCCAGAGACTGCCCTGGTCACTTGCCGTGACAACCTGCCTACCCAGAGACTGCCCTGGTCACTTCCCGTGAATTCCTGTCCGTATTCCCCGGGCGCCACCTGCTCTCTTACAAGTATACTGTCTTGTATAATAAAGCTCAGTGGTTTCACCTACCAGACCCGTTACAGTATTTCGTTTTATTGACAATGAACAGCTTAGCAACAGTGGCATACTGGGGTATCTTGACCTCCTGCTCCCCACAATTTAAGATGCGTACAGGGACCCTCACTTTGCGAACATTGACTACCCATCTGACTGTCAGGACAGTGGGCCTACTATCAGTGTACATTGGTTCTGTGACGCCACCTGTGGTATTCGGCTATAGATGGCGGAGGCTGCTTAGAGGGACCACTTGAGCCCATGGTGATGCAGTCAGATGGTTCTGCTCCCCACAGGTGGAGCGGAGCCCCAGAGCTACCTGAACGGTCTATGAGGGGTTGTGAACGTTGGGGTGCAGGAATGATTGGAGGACACAAGGGCCGTAGTTTCTTTACCTTTAATTGTAGGTACAGTCCGGAGCGCTGGTACAGGTGGTATTGGAGAACTGGGCAGCCTGGAAGCAGTTCAGAATCCCCCTAGCCGGGTGGGGTCGAAAGCCTCCCTACTGCGCTGTTCTTTAGGTTCTTGATGCCTTAGCTCTCTTCAAGTCCCTCTCTCTCAGTCTGTCCTTTAAGTGGAACACTGCCCGTATGGCAGGCTGCTCGAACCTTTCTCCTGATGTCACTCCCTCGTGGTGACTCTAGGCTCTAGTTTGCTGCTGTGCCTTCGGGCGTCAGATTTGACCAGGAGTCCTACAATCTCGTGTTCTCCGGATTCAGTTGCTGGGCTTGCAGTTCCCACACAACCATGGACTCCGGTGTCCGGTCCGTTGCGCTAAGTCCTGGGGTGAGCTCAGTCACAGCTCCGGTCCCCAGATTCTCCTCACTTGCTTCCTCTTCCTTCACTGTCTCACACTCACTAACTAACCCCGCCTCCAGACCAGAACTTATAGGGAAGCTCCCCTGATACTAGGTTTAGAGCTCTCCTTCTGGCCTGGAGTCAGGAAAGGTGTTGTATGTCAGTGTTACCTGTTAAGGGGATCCCTTCTTGCTTCCAGGCATGACATCACCCCCTGTGAGGGAGGCGTTGCCATTGTGGCATCCGACTCCTAGGGTGCGACACTTGCACAAGCATTTTAGTAGATTGCGGGTTGAAGAAAGGACGGGTTCTGGAAATATTTTTGTTCTGGAGGCGACAGGAAGTGGCGAGAGCTTGGATGTTTGGTTTGAAGGACAGGGCAGAGTCAAGGGTTACTCCAAGGCAGCGGATTTCTGGTACAGGGAAAAGTGTGATGTCATTTATTGTGATAGATAGATCCAATCTTCAGTGTCTTCAGCTCCACTAACGTGGAGCACTTACCACCAATGTGCGCCAGCGAGTGACATCAGCAGTGTGATCTCATGACCTAATCAAGCTGCTGGAGTCGCTCTGACTCGGAGGTCAGAGCTACAGTTGTACTTGCGTCTGAAAAACGTGAGTACAATTGAATACTGGAAACCGGCGCTCTGCAGCCTCTCTGTGTCGGCTGTCAGCTTGACATGCGGCACAAAGAACATCCGACTCCCAGTCCGGTGGGGCGGCAGTTCTGGTTAAAATAGAATGCTGCTGTCGGAGCCCCCCTGGACCAAGCAGGGATCTACAGTGCCTGCGGGCCGCATGAAGCAGCCTCAGGGGCTGCATGCGGTCCATTGACAGTGTGTTTGAGACCCCTGCTCTAGGAGCTCATGCAGACATCCATGTCTCTCGGTCTGATGACAGACCGCAATATACGGACTAGCTGCAGGTCTGCAGACCTGTGCATGATAACTTCATAGAAATATATGAAGCTGTCATGCTCCAGTTGGGAGGCCCGTGGCCAGTCCATCCATTGCGGTCCATGGTCGGACCGAGATCCGTGGACATCAGCATGAGCCCTAAGCAGGTACGGACTGGGATTGAAATTCAGCCCTTGCATTTGAAATCACACAGGCCCATACTGTAACTGTTCCCAAGCACCAGATGGGATATATTACTAATATTACCCTGGATGGAGGAAAGCAAGATTTACTACAAGACCAATATTTCTAATGATACTTGTGGCCTTCTCGGGTAAGTTATGGAGTCAGTGACTTTGTGCTTCATCACAGCTCTTAACAGTATGGGTGTCTTGAGGACACCGGTTCTGTTAACAACATAGCAGACAAGGTCGCCCACAACCAGAATTGCCAGATAGCCAGTCAGGCCCTGGCCCAAACACTTGTAAATGATAATATGGTGCACTCAGCACTAGCATGACACGAGTCACAGCACAAAAAAAAGAAATCACATTGGATCAGATTAACTACTGGGAAAAATTAAGAGACCACCACATCAAAACCCTGTCATGGGCAGCCCATTCTCCAGACCTGAACCCCATTGAAAACCTCTGGAATGTAATCAAGAGGATGATGGATTGTCACAAGCCATCAAACAAAGAAGAACTGCTTACATTTTTGCGCCAGAAGCATTGTGAAAGACTGGTGGCAAGCATGCCAAGACGCATGAAAGCTGTTTTTAAAAATCATGGTTATTCCACAAAATATTGATTTAAGAACTCTTCCTGAGTTAAAACATTAGTATTGTTGTTTCTAAATGATTATGAACTTGTTTTCTTTGCATTATTTGAGGTCTGAAAGCACTGGATTTTTTTTTAAATTTTGACCATTTTTCTTTGTCAGAAAAAAATACAAAATTTTTTGCTTGGAAATTCGGAGACATGTTGTCAGTAGTTTATAGACTAAAATAACAATTTACATTTTACTCAAAAATATACCTATAAAGAGAAAAATCAGACAAACTGAACATTTGAAAGTGGTCTCTTAATTTTTGCCAGAGCTGTACTCTCGTAAAGGGGTTGTCCTGTCTAAGAAGCATGGTTTAGTCATTCTGCATACTGCCAAATACCCTGTATGTCCTTTGCGACTCAGAGGTCACTTCAGCATATGTATGTAATTTGTATACTTGCATTCACCTGTCAACTGGACTCATCCAGCTTCTCTCACTGTCACAATTCAGCAGCCTGAACACCCTGGACAATCCCTCTAAGAGTCTAAAGGATTATTTCAAGAGTTAAAAGTTATATCCTATCCCAGCAGTCAGATCCCTCAGTGATCAGTAAGTTATCCTAAAAATCCCTAATTTTCAGATGCTCCGATAAGTACTATGATACGGTTCCTCAAGTTCCCATTGAATTCCAGATATGGATGTTCTTCAGAACCCAGAATGGATTAACTTTCTGTATTGGGTTGTGCTTCTCAACTGAACTTCGCACACACCATATCTAACAGGCCACAAGAGGGGGCCATACAGTGGATATAAAAAGTATGATCACTATTAAAATGCCAGGTTTTTGTCATATAAAATTATCATACTAAGAAGAATCATTTCAGAACTTTTTCCACCTCTAATGTCACCCATGACATGTAGAATTCAATTGAAAAGTAAACAAATCTTTTCAGGTGGAAAAAAGAAAAATAAAGAACTAAAATAATGTGATTGCATAAATATGCACACCCTTGAACAAATACTTTTTTTTATGTACCCTTTGAATTTATGACAGCATTCAGTTTTGTTGGGAAGGAGTATATCAGCATGGCACACCTAGAATTTGTAATCTTTGTTCACTCTTGCTTGCATAGCACTCCAAATCTGTCAGATTGCAAGGGTATGGCCGGGGTCACACTTGCGAGTGTGATGCGAGAAACTCACCGGATCTCTCGCATCAATACCCGGCACTGCCACCGCCACCCGGGACCGGAGTGTGCGACTGCATGTATTTGTATTTCTACATGTATTTCTTGTTTTCACTTGTGTATAGCCCTCGTTAGGTCAACCCACAGATTTTCAATTTGATACAGGTCTGGGCTGTGACTGGGCCACTTCCAAACTTTGATCTTCTTAAGATCGCTGTTGTGCTAAAAAGTGAAATTCCTCTTCATTTTCAGCTAACAGGTTTGATGAAAAATTGACTGATATTTAAAACTCTCCATAATTCTCTCCAACTCCAGCTGCCAGAAAATAGCCACAAAACATAATGCTGCCTCCACCATGCTTCACTGTGGGTATAGTGTTCTTTTGGTGATGCACATTGTTAACGATATGTTTGGTGCAAAGTTACATCTTAGTCTTCTCACACAATACATTTTCCCACATGCTTTTGGCAGACTTGATGTATGTTTTGGCAAAACATAGCCACATTTGTATGTTTTTCTTTGTAAGAAAAGGCTTCCGACTTGATACCCTACCCCACAGGCCATAAATATGAAGAATACATGAGATTGTTGTCACTTGCAGTACACAACCGGTACATGCCATAAATTTCTGCAGCTGCTTAAATGTTGCTGCATACTTCTTGTATGACACCAAAAAGACCTACCGTATTTTTTGGATTATGGGACGCACTTTTTTCCCCAAAAATTTTGGGGTAAAATGGAGGTGCGTCTTATAATGCGAATATACCTTACCGGTCACGGTGAAGCAGATTCCCAGGGTCTCGGCTGGAGGAGGAAACAGTGGAGCGTTGTTGCAGGGGGTGTTCGGATGTGCGGCATGCCACTGCGGGTGGTGTCCCGTGCTGCGGGGGCTCTGCCGACATTTTATGAAAGGCCAGAGCCCCTGCAGTTCCGTGGTTTCCTATGCGGTGGACTGCGGGAAAATGGCTGCCGGGGCAGCGCATGCGCAGATGGAGATCACTGCATCAAGATCTCGGAAGATGAGATCTCAGTCCTCAGCGGAGCACCGGACACCCACAGCGGCGCGCCGCACATCCGAAACCCCCTCATCCCAGACTGCGGCCTGCAGCAATGCTCCACTCTTGCCTCCTCCAGCAGCGACCCTGGGACCCCGCTTCACCACAGCCATCACCCTTTGAGAAAGCCATCCACGTGAAACGCGCGTCAGGGGTGTGGGAGGATCACCTTCGTTTGGTCCTGGCTGATTATGGGTAAGCAAGCTTTGAGTGCTTTATATTTTTACAGACAATTAATGGTGCTTTATGAATGAGGTTTGACTCACCATGCGGCGGTAATTACTATATGCACCTTCTGTATATATTGCTATAGATTGCACTCTTTCTGCTTCCTCAAGCTTTACTGGGGACTTGGTTTCCTCCTATAGTAATACTTACATGTGTCTCCTCCAGTTTTTTTGTCTATATATGTTAGTTTTATTATTAATAATAATAATAATAATCTTTATATAACGCCAACATATTCCGCAGCGCTTTACAGTTTGACAGTTTCAAAACACAAGTCATAAGTAACAACGTTAACAATACAATAATTAAAGCAAAATAAGACGACCCTGCTCGTGAGAGCTTACAATCTACAATGAGGTGGGGAGATACAAAGTACAGGTGTGTATATACAATGGTGCATTTACAATGATGGTCCAATGTTTTACAGATTACTAAGATTTTGTATGAAATAAATTATTACTATTTTTTTTGATTTGTGGTGGTTTCAATACTCCCTCTTTTCTGCAGTATATAATGTTATATGGAGTTCATTCACCAGTACTATAGTAGCTACTGAAGTGGGAGAGTTCTATATGAATTATGCTCTCAGCCACTGTTAATATCAGTGCTATGTGATTATCTTATTAGCCAAAGAAACCATAGATGTCCATAAATTAAATTTAGATATGTGTAATATTGAGAAATGTCATAGGAAAAATGTTTTGGAACACATGAAGGAAGAGAGGTGCAAAAAGCCATGGGAATTCATGACACCAGCTGAAATCTGTCAGTAATAGAAAACAATTCTGCCATTTAGTGAAAAATAATATCAGCTGGTTCACCTGATGGCCTATAAAAAGGTGTCTCGCTACCAAGGTGGCAGACAAGAAACATCTCTTGATGGGTAAAACCAGTGAGCTTTCTCAAGAACTTTGAAACCTTATTGTTGCAAAGCATACTGATGCATTGGTTACAGAAGAATTCAAACTACTGTTGGTTACTTTGAGCACTGTTAGAGCAATAATCCGAAGTAGAAAGAACATCATTTCACCATTGCCAGCCACGACCAGGTGCTACCCGCAAGATTTCAGACACAAGATGAAAGAATTATCAGAAGATTGACAAAGAGCCAAAGACCACTTGTGGAGAGCTACAGAAATACCTGGAATCAGCAGTTACAATTGTTTCAAAGAAAACATAAGTCAGGAGTGAACAACGCTTTTGATCCAAGGCCACATTGCCATACTGAATCAATCCCAAGGGCCATGGAAAAATGTAAAGTGTATTTACATGCATACATCACCAGAACAACAATCAGTACATAATACATTACCAGAACCAAGTTTAAGTAGTTGAGGATTTGGAGCATTCTGCTCCGCGAAAATTAGTGTGAACACATCCACTTAGCATGGTTCCACGTCCGAACCATAGCGCTTTTGACGGAGCGAAATTCCGCTCCGCTACCCCGCCCCTTTCTGACGCGCGACTTTCCGAGGTGTTCAGAAAACTCCGAACACCTCCGGAAAGAGCGCAGGGCTTCATAGCCCTGTGTTAATAGTTGCGGCACGCACCGTCGCCGCAATACGCGAGGACATGCTGCGGTCTGAAAAACCGCCGCATGTCCGTTTACCAGTTGCCACCTGCGTATTGTTAACCAGAGTGGAGACGGGATTTCTTGAAATCCCCTCCACTAGCTGTAACATCTGACGCTGCGTGTTTGGCGCTGCGCCAGCGCACAGCGCCAAACACGCAGCGTTTCCTGACCGTGGAAACTCACCCTTAAAGTTTTTGGAGCAGATAAATCCTCCTAAAAATACTTAAAACTTAGAGAAATGAGATTAAGTTGTAACCCCTTCCCAAGCGTGGACATATCCATATGTCATGGTTAGCTGTTACTTATCGCAATTGGACGTAAGGATACAGTTGTGGTGATCGCATTAAAGTGTCACTGCCATCTTGATGAAGAGCACATAAAGTTGTCCTTGGGGGTGGCGACTCATCCCTGCAACTACGATTGCTGTGATTGGCTGTTCACTTCTGAGCATCCAATCACAGGGTTTCAGGCAATCGGATTACCTGAAAAACTGATGTCCAGCCTATGATCGGTGCTGTAAGAGCACCGATCATAGGCTGGAGCCTAGCATCGCCAGGATCCCCAGGGCCAGCTCTGAGTGGTACGATCGATGTTATCCTTGCCTGATATTTCCTAATCCACCTCAATCCCTCTCTCCCTCCCACCTTTTCCCCCTTTTTCATCCCTCTGCACCCCCCTTCTGCCAGTGAGCACTGATCAGTACTAGATCTCTCAATTTTTGGCAGTTTTTTCTTTATCTTGCGTCCTGCAGCCACTGAGCGTTGATCAGTGTTGCAAATCGCTGATCAACATCCGTGCTCGCTGTTTTCCTCAAGTTTTTTTCACTCCCCCCCCCTTTAACACCACTCTATGTGCACATCCTACAGCCTCTGTTACGCTGATCAGACATACACCACTGATTAGCACCGATGCTCGCTTTTGGCAAGGACTTTTTTTTTCCTGTCCGATAGCTGTCGAGTGCTGGTCGATGACGATTGATGCGTTTGACAATAACATTGATCGCACCAATCAGAGCTCACAGACACAGTGTGACCTGGAAGTGACTGTCCTGTACTTCCTCATTCTAGGTGCAAATTTGTACAGAGCGCCTGTGTACTGTGTCAGTCTGTGTGCCGTGCTGGGCATGTGAGAGATAGAGTGTGTATTAGAGTGTGTGTGTGTGTGTGTGTGAGATAGTGTGTGTATTAGATAAGAGTGTGTGTGTATGTGTTTGTGAGATAGAGTGGGAGTGTGTGTATTAGATAGTGTGTGTGTGTATATTAGAGTGTTTGTGTGTGAGATAGAGAGTGTGTGTATATTCTGGCCTGGAGGGGTATAATGTGGCCAAGGCCAGAATATACCCCGGGGTATACTTTGGCCTAGGCCAGAATATACCCCGGGGTATACTCTGACCTATGCCACTTTAACCCCGGGCATAGTCTGGGACAGGGTATATTCTGGCCTGTTTCACCGGGAGAAAAAAATAAAGGCCTAAAAGGCGATCCCACTATCATATGCAAATAATGAAGGAATTGAGGTTAAGCTGATTAAATTTGCTGATGACACAAAGCTAGGAGGGATAGCTAATACTGGAGAAGAGAGAGAGAGGATTCAAAAAGATATAAATAAACTGGAGCAGTGGGCAGCAACTAACAGAATGGTTTTTAACAGGGAAAAATGCAAAGTACTACATCTGGTCAATAAAAATGAAAAAAGCATATACAAAATGGGAGGAATAGGGCTAAGTAACAGCACATGTGATTTTTCACTTGGCTTGACTTGGGTATACTAATAGATCACAGACTGAACATGAGTCAACAGTGTGATGCAGCAGCAAAAAAGGCAAATAAAATTCTAGGATGTATTAACAGAAGCATACAGTCTAGATCACATGAAGTCATTATTGCCCTCTACTCCTTTTGGTCAGACCTCATCTGGAATACTGTGTCCAGTTTTGGGCACCACATTTTAAAAAAGACATCAACAAACTGGAGCAAGTTCAGAGAAGAGCGACTAGAATGGTGACTGGTCTGCAAACCATGTTCTATGAGGAACGGTTGCAGGATTTGGAATGTTTAGCTTTCAAAAAAGAAGACTGAGAGGAGACTTAATAGCTGTATAACAAATTTCTCAAGGCTGTCACATTGTAGAAGGATCATCTTTATTCCCATATTGCACAAGGAAAGACAGAAGCGGAATAAGGGGGGAAA
>JARQOD010000004.1:261379966-261418904 GCA_033576555.1 Oophaga sylvatica | reverse complement strand
TTGTACACTCAGATGGCAACGGTGACAGTACCGTCCTCTATAGCTAGAGTAAAAGAAAGTTGCTTCCCATCACAAAAGGGTGATTATCTACTGTGAGGCAGTGGGACTATGGGTTCTCATCTATAAGATCCCTAGATCCAGATTTTTTATTGTAGGAGCCCTGATGGTGTAAGAATGGTGAGGGTAATGGGATCCTCTGCCACATGATCCTGTGCTGTTGATTCACGACAGTACAAAAAAGGGCGTGATACCTTCCCTGAAAAACGTAATATCACAAGATTATTGGTATAGAATCTGATAGCAATATGTTGATCAAGGAAATTAGTTCAATTGCCGTTACGTGGAGTTGGGAAGGTTTCTTTCCCCCCAGCATGATTAGCATCTACCTCGTGGGATTTCCTACTCCCGAAACAGTAGTTTTCATGTTATAGGATGAACTTAATAGACATATGTTTCCTTTCAACCAAACTATGAAAGAGTCCTGACTTTTGCCCTTAAGGGCAGTAGCTGAATGAGACTCCTGTTCCAAAAAGAAGAAAATACTAAAATACTCGGCCAATCCATTCATAGTTGTTCCTTTGGCTAAGCCCACTTGCAAAGAATGAAGCAAAGGAAGCTGGATTTGGGTCAAGAAACACTAGGACTCTATAACTGGAGTTTAGGCCAGAGACAAAGTGTGAAGTGGTAGGCCAGTGACACAAGGTACGAGGCATGAGGACCAAACCAGAGGCACAACGCACAAGACTCGAGACACAGGCACAAAGGCAGAGGCAAAAGGCGCAAAGCCAGAGGCACAAAGGCGCAAAGCCAGAGGCACAGAGGCAAAAAGGCACAGAGCCAGAGGCACAATTAGGTCCACACGCTGTGTCTCAGAACCAGATGAAAGTGGGCGGAGCATGAAATACAAGCAACAACTTTCTTTAAATGAAAACTTTACTGTTTCTTGAAAATTTGTCAGAAAGGTTTACCTTAGGCTCTGGAAAAAGGGAGGTGCTGCAAGGGCTTGGACCTGAGTAGATTCATGTTTCTGAAACCGCTCTGCAAGACATTGGACTACATGGGCAGGTCTTGCATTTGATCCACCACTATTTGAAGGGGGTCCATGATTTGCTTTGGCTAGATATAATGTAATATCTGCCTGAGGTCTTAGGCTCAAAAGGCTGCCCCGACCAGCTTGGTAGACGCACTCTATCTGGCAGACTCCAGAGAAATCCCAATACCATTTAACCCCTTACAGGGATCTGGTTTTACAATAGGATACAGTGGAATGCTACCTTAGAAGGGCTGCTGTCCAAAGGTAGGAATGGTCGCCAAGCAGGGTCAGAGACGAGAGGTCACATCAAGGACAAAATCAGGATCCATAAAAATAGTCAGAAACAAGCTGGGGTCAAGACAGGAAAACACCAAACCAAAGAAAGATGCAGATGCCACCCACAGGTAAACACAAAGCTATATCTAGCAGCTTCCAGCAGCAAGGTGGAAGCTTTAGTAGGGTGTGGTGCTCTACAATTGGCTGGAGCAGGGAGCTGATAACTTCAGCTGAACAGCACACAGCGTACACTGCCAGACTGGATGGCACTACAGGTCCCAGCCACTCTAACCTTAGTGGCTGGGCAGGCCTGCTGTCCAGGGCTTCTGGTTCTGACATTTCTATCACCAGCAGAGTGAATACAGCAGTGCCTGGCGATAGAAGCAAAAGTCGCAGGAGCAGGTTCTGGTGGAGATGTGACAACTATACACATGAGCTCTATATATTGTATACAGTGTGCAGGTAATGCAATGATCACCAGTGACATTATACACAGGAGCTCTGTATATAGTGTACATGTAATTCAGGGAAATCAGTGACATTATACACAAAACTCTGTATATAGTGTACAGGTAATAAAGTGATCACCAGTGAAATTATACACAGGAGCTCTGTATATAGTGTACAGGTAATTCAGGGATCACCAATGACATTATACATAGGAGCTCTATATAGTAAATGGTGTACAGGTAATCAGGAATCACCAATGACATTATTCACAGGAGCTCTGGATATATCATATAGTGTAAGTGTACAGGTAATATTATGACTTACCATTGACGTCTCTAGTTGAAGTAATTAATCTCCACTTTCCTCTTCATCCGGTGTAGACCGCTGTCACGTCTTCCAGCCAGGATCCGTCTCTGCAGAAAATAACAAACAATCATCTATAACTGATTGCTTCTAGAACACATTCCCCACTTTTTCCCTTCCTGACTTCTACACTGCACCATATGAAAAAAAAAGCGTTATAGTGCTTCCCTGCACAGTAACAGGACCTCCATTTTGTTCACCGGTGGAAAACAATCTCCTCAAAACTAAAATATATTACAGCAGCAATGATGTCCCCTAATTAGTCCCTACAGTAATTATGTTCCCCACTTGCCACCATAAACCAATAATCTATGTTCCTCACTTTCGCCCCCATACAGTAATTATGTCACCTGTCCTGGCACCTTCCTCTAATTAAGTCCCCTATCCTGGGCCCCTTCCTGTAATTATGTCTCCCATCTTGGGCCCATTCCTGTAATTATGTCCCTATCCTGGGTCCCTTCCTGTAATTATGTCCCATCCTGGACCCCATATAATCTCCCATCCTGGGCCCTATATAATCTCACATCCTGGACCCCACATGTCTCCCATCAATTCTGTAATGAATTAAAATAAAAAAAAATTTCACCTGTCTGTGGTCCAGCAGCATCTTCTTCCTGCTTCATTTGTGGCGCAGACATGCTGGCGACATCAGCTGCAGGGCCGGCAGCTTTTTTATCTATTGTGGTGCAGGAAGTGCTTCCTCCACCGTAATATGTCAACTGAATGTGCGTCCGATGACGCACCTTCAGTTGAAACTGGTGGGACAGATCGGGGCATATTTGCTAAATCACTTCTACATCAGCTCACATTTGTGCCAGATTTCTATTTTTTTTTAAATATCTGTACAATAATATTTGTGTTCAGGGCTGCCACTAGGAATTTCGGGGCCCCATACTGGCAAAATTTTAGGGGCCCCCTTGAAACTTCACCCAGGCTCCAACCTAGCCCCGCCTCCACCCTCAATTGTTCCACAGTCCCACCACCCTCTCTTGGAAAAACTCCACTTCTGCACCACATCCTCACCAATCACACACTTACAGTTCCATCACCACATATATAGCCAGCAGCTTTTGTTTTAGCCAAAAGATTTTTTAGTCCGCCACCACGACAAGGTAGACTCTTTTGGCCGGCCATACTCTACTGTAACTTACTAAACATTTTTTTAAATATTCAATACAATTCAGGTATATCTTTATCTATTTTTCAATTTTTAAAATGACCAATAATATCACAAGGGACAAATACCACCGCACCATGACTAAATCACATATTACCACCACATGGTGACCAATAATACCACATACAAGGAACAAATACCATCATGCCATGACCAGATCACATATTACCACCACAGTGACCGAATACTACAATATTGATCATTAATAAAAAAACACAATACTAATTCCATTATACACAGGAGATCTGTACTTAGTATACATTGTCTGTGTACAGGTAATACAGTGATAACTGGTGACATTATACACAGGAGCTCTGAATATAGTGTCAGTGTATAGGTAACACAGTGATCATTCTGTGTAGCCGATTGATCAATGTAAAACTTAACCTTTATTCTATTTGTAATAAAATCCTAAAGTGCCAGAAGTGCATGTGCAAACCAAACAAAAACCAAAAATCGTGTAAATATAAAAGATAAGAAAAAATAGAACCACTGGTTTTCCGAAAACCTTAGAATTTAAATGGGAGAAATATATTTTATACCTATTAGAGTCTCAAGCATAGAGATCATATGGTTTGTATGAAGCTTATTTCTCTTGTTCTGCAAACCATCTAAGTTCTCCAATAGAAATAACTCCTCTCATATGGGGATACCAATCTTGTTCCTACTATGTAGGTATGGTTTTTCCTCCCTTATTTCTCTTGTTCTACAACCTTCCAGGTTCTCCAATAGAAATAACTTCTCTTATATGGGGATACCAAACTTGTTCCTACTATGTAGGTATGGTTTTTCCTCCCTTATTTCTCTTGTTCTACAACCATCCAGGTTCTCCAATAGAAATAACTTCTCTTATATGGGGATACCAAACTTGTTCCTACTATGTAGGTATGGTTTTTCCTCCCTTATTTCTCTTGTTCTACAACCATCCAGGTTCTCCAATAGAAATAACTTCTCTTATATGGGGATACCAAACGTGTTCCTACTACGTAGGTATGTTTTTTCCTCCCTTATTTCTCTTGTTCTACAACCATCCAGGTTCTCCAATAGAAATAACTTCTCTTATATGGGGATACCAAACTTGTTCCTACTATGTAGGTATGGTTTTTATTTCCTCCCTTATTGTGAGAGGTGTAATTTATATTAAAGTATACAACTCTATTGTTCACCAGGAGGTGTTATATTCAAACCCCCCTATATCATTATGAAAAATGAGCATGCTAGTTGCATACTTTAAATGTATTGGTTTTCGGTGGTTCTGGAGTGAATGCTCCTTATGTGTTATTGGAGCTGCATAAATATTGTCTCCTGTCATAAATATAGCATTATGTATATGCCTCCAATACAGATAAACATAAACCCATCAGAAGAGAAACAGAGTCGTGCATTTACTCTGTAAATTATCACTCTCACTGTGGGTATTTAACAAATGTGATACTCATCTGCAGCGTCATATTGCGGGCATAATCTCTGCTTTGGCCTGGGGGAGATCTACCTTAACCGTATGCATCAAGTCAAGCGGTCTCTACCCCTTCGGCGTCTCCCGACGCGTTTCATTGATTAAGATTCTTCAGGGGAGGTATTCAATATGTGGTTATGAGACAGGGCATAGCGGCGTATGTGAAATCCTGCCTTTTATAATTACCGGGTATAACCTGCTGGTCTTCACTTCCGGACGCCAAGTAGGTCATTTCCTATATATGGAACGCATCGTCTCAATCCATGAGGCGCATGCGTAATAGCTGGGAACTGATTAGACCTCCCGGGACGTCATTTCCGGTTTACAGAGAGACGCTTTAGATCCGTAGACCGGGTTTGAATGTCTGCGAAATATGCAGATATGTCCCTATCTATCCAGCATCTGCAGGACGGAGGTGATACAAGTCGCACATCTCCAAATTAATAAACGATTTTGGGGAGATTGTGTGTGTACTGAACTCTATTGATGTATGATACTTAATACATCAATAGGAGAATGCCTTTCTTTGTATATACGTGCAGGAAATTAAAACTCCTTTTATGGCGATCAAAAAATGGTAATGAGCGCATAATATTCTACAAACAGATGGGGGAATATGACAGAAATTTTTTTTATTAGATCTTGTGTGATAACTATGGTACCTAAATTGAGTGTATAATCGGCTACACATAATATTTACCTTGATTGAATTTTTGTTGCCTCTGCTCATCCAAGTAATACAGTGATCACCAGTGACATTATACACAGGAGCCCTTTATACAGTATATAGTGTAAGTGTACAGGTAACACACTGACTCACCAGTGACGTCTCTAGTTGAAGTCCTTTATCTTCGCTTTTCTTCTTCATCCAGTTCAGACTGCCATCACTTCTTCCAGCCAGGATTCATCTCTGCATAAAATAACACAGTTATCTAGAGCACATTCCCCAATTTTTCCCCAACCTCTATACTACGCCAGATGAAGAAAAAGGCGACCGTGTCACACTGCACAGTAGCAGGACCTCTCCTCCCCACACTGAAAACAGTATCCTCAAAAATAATATCCTTTAATTAGCCCCTACAGTAATAATATCCCACATTCTGGACCCCACGTGTCTACCCATTCTGCGTCATGTCTCTCCATATTGCCACCATAGTCATCCATAATAGTATAGTGCCGCCCCATAGCGGTATAATTCAGCCCCATAGTGGTATAATGCACCCCCATAGCGGTATAATGCACCTCCATAGTGGTATAAAGCAGCCCCATAGTGGTATAATGCACCCATAGTATAATGCACCTCATAGTAGTATAATGCACCCCCATAGTATAATGCACCCCATAGTAATATAATGCAGCCCCATAGCAGTATAATGCACCCCATAGTAATATAATGCACCCCATAGTATAGTGCACCACCATAGTATAATGCAGCCTGTTATGATTTGGTAACTGAGGAGGACAGGAGCAAAACAGCAAGGCAAGCCGAACACCTGAGAGGTTGGAAACTAATGGGTTGCAGATACCTAAACTAACCGCTCAACTAGAAGCAGCCGTGGAGCTACCTACGGTGGTCCTAGACGCCTCGGCACACCCGGAGAGCTAGCTACACCTAAAGATAGAAACAGGAAAGCTAACTGCCCCGGAGTAGAACCCCAAAGGAATAGGCAGCCCCCAAACATATAATGGCGGTTTAGACAAGACGAAACACAAACGCAGGCAGAAAATAGAGTGAGCAAACGCTGGGGCCAAACACTGCCTAAATAACGGACAGGACAGAATACTATCTGCAACCCAGCAAAACCCTAGCAAAACTTCCAACACTTCTGATTACAAAAATGCTGAGACCACACGATCTCGCCACCCACTAAATCAGATCTCAGTGTGAACAAGGCTAACCCGCAGCCACTCAAAAAGCAGGGAAAGAGCAATTGAACAAATAACAGTGGCTACTGAAAAACAGAGAGTAGCACAGGCCCCAGGAGGGGACCCGGCTAACCTCTATAAAGGTGCAGACAAAAATGGAAATAGCAAACAAAAGAAACAAGCAGAAAATAAATATCTTATCTGAAAGTAGCAGATGAAGGCAAGACACCAGCAGACTTCCAAATGAACCAGGAAACAATAATTGATCACCGGCGAGGATCATGGGAAGGCAGCTCCCTTATATCAGCCCAGTCAGTGACTCCTGATTGCCAGTCATCGCTGGCAGGTGAGGAAGCCCTGTCATTCGATACAGCTTCAGTACCGTCAGCAACCACCAGAGGGAGCCTCAGCTCAGAAATTGTCTCCAACACGTTCACAACAGCACCCCCCCTTGAGGAGGGGTCACCGAACCCTCACATGCGCCACCAGGCCGATCAGGATGAGCTCGGTGATAGGCATGAACCAGTCTCTCCGCATGAATGTCAGAAGAAAACACCAAGAATTGTCCTCCTGACCGTAACCTCTCCACTTAACCAAGTACTGGAGTCTCCGTCTAGCGAAACGAGAATCCAATATCTTCTCCACTTCATACTCCAGATTGCCCTCAACCAAAACAGGCTCAGGAGGCGCAGCCATAGGAACCACTGGCTTGACAAACCTTTTCAATAAAGATTTGTGGAAGACGTTATGAATCTTAAACGTCCCTGGAAGAGCCAAGCGAAAAGAAACTGGATTAAGGAATTTCAAGATCCTATAAGGTCCAATGAACTTGGCTTAAACTTTGGAGATGCAACCTTTATAGGGATATTCTTTGAGGATAACCAAACCAAGTCACCCACTTTAAACCGAGGGCCATCAGTCCTATGCCGGTTGGCAAACCGTTGGGCCTTCTCCTGAGAGAGAGACAACTTATCCACTACTTGATCCCAAATCTGCTGCATTCTCTCTACCACAGAGTCAACACCCGGACAGACAGAAGCCTCCACCTGCCCTGAAGAAAATTTGGATGAAGCACAGAATTGCAGAAGAAAGTGGACATCAGAGTGGCAGAACTGGCCCTATTATTAAGAGCGAATTCAGCCAGGGGCAAAAAAGAGACCTAGTCATCCTGATCAGCAGACATAAAACATCTCAAATAAGTTTCCAAGGTCTGGTTTGTTCTCTCAGTCTGCCCATTGGTCTGAGGATGAAACGCAGAGGAGAAAGACAGCTGAACTCCCAGTTTAGAACAGAATGTCCTCCAAAATCTGGAAACAAACTGGACTCCCCTGTCAGACACAATGTTCTCCGGAATGCCATGCAAACGAACCACAAGCTGAAAAAACAAGGGTACCAACTCGGAAGAGGATGGCAACTTAGGCAGTGGCACAAGATGGATCATCTTGGAGAATCTATCACAGATCACCCAAATGACAGTCATTCTCTGAGAGATAGGGAGGTCGGAGATAAAATCCATAGAGATATGGGTCCATGGCCTCCTGGACACCGGCAGTGGCATTAACAATCCACTAGAGCGAGAACAGGGCTTGGAACGAGAACAAGTCCAACAGGACTGCACAAAATTCCTAACATCGCAAGATAAAGTGGACCACCAATAGGACCGACTCACCAATCTCTAGTCCCAAAAATACCAGGATGACCAGCCAACGCAGAGCAATGAACTTCAGACATAACTTTTTCTTTCCATTGGTCTGGGACATACAATTTCCCGCAGGGCAACGCTCAGGTTTATCCCCCTGAAATTGCTCCAGGGCCAGTCTCAAATCTGGTGAGATAGCGGAAAGAACGACACCTCCTTCAGAATGGCAGTAGGCTCAGCCACATCAATAGAATCCGCAAGGAAACTCCTAGAGAGGGCATCCACCTTAACATTCTTAGTACCCGGGAGGAAGGAGACCACAAAGTTAAAAAGTGTGAAAAACAAGGCCCACCTGGCCTGTCTGGGATTCAATCGTTTGGCTGATTCGAGATAGATCAAGTTTTTGTGATCAGTGAGGACCACAACTTGATGTCTGGCTCCCTCCAACAAGTGTCTCCACTCTTCGAACGCCCACTTCATAGCCAATAATTCCCGATTCCCCACATCATAATTACGTTCAGCTGGGGAAAACTTTCGGGAGAAGAAGGCACAAGGGTTAATCTTAGAGGTTACAGATCCCTTTGGGACAAAATGGCTCCTGCACCAATCTCAGACGCATCTATCTCCATCTGAAATGGTAGAGAAACCTCAGGTTACCGTAGAACAGGAGCAGAAGTGAATCTGCGCTTAAGTTCCTGAAACGCAGAAACTGCCTCAGGAGACCAATTTACAACATCAGAACCCTTTTTGGTTAAATCAGTCAGTGGTTTCACAATACCAGAGAAATGACTTATAAATTTACGGTAGAAATTAGCAAAACCCAAAAAATCCTGAAGAGCCTTCAATGAAGTGGGCTGAACCCAATCGCAAATGGCCTGAACCTTGACCGGGTCCATTTCAATAGCAGACGGGGACAAAATGAATCCCAAAAATGAAGCCTTCTATACTCCAAAGAGACATTTCGATCCCTTAACATACAAAGCATTCTCTCTCAAAATCCGGAATACCCTCCGAACATTTTCCACATGAGAATCCCAGTCAATGGAAAATATCAAAATATCGTCCAAATAAACAAACAGAAACTTATCCACCAAGTCCCGGAAATATCGTTCATGAAAGACTGGAAGACATAAGGGGCATTAGTGAGCCCAAAAGGCATCACTAGGTACTCAAAATGCCCCTCAAGGTATTAAACGCCGTCTTCCATTCATCTACGTGCTTGATGCAATTAAGATTATACGCCCCCCTAAGGTCAAGCTTGGTAAACCAACTGGCACCTTTCACTCTGGAAAACAAATAAGAAATCAGGTGTAACGGATATTGATATTTAACCGTGATCTTATTAAGGAGACGATAGTCAATACATGGCCTCAATGAACAATCCTTCTTGGCCACAAAGAAAAAGCCGGCGCTCAGGGGTGAAGAGGATGGTCTGATATGACCCTTTTCCAAAGACTCTTTGATATACGATCGCATAGCCTCATGCTCGGGTACAGATAAATTGAAGACCGATGTAGCGCCTGCGTCCCTGCCTGCTGCCAGACAGGGACGTCGCTCTCCTCACCTGCGCTTAGCGTCCTCAGTGCTCCCAGCCCCCTCTGCGCCTTGACGTCCTCCTTCCGCCCTGCTGGTCCCGCGCGCTCCTTCCCTGCTACTGGCCTTAGGGCGCGCGCCCGCACCCTCCCCCGCTCTTAAAGGAGCCGCGCGCATTTTTCCAAATCAGTCTCCAGCCAATGCTGGAGGACTCCACCCTATTTAAGGGCTTCCTCCTTAATGTAGGTGCCCGAGCAATGTTGTTCCTGTGCAGTCTAACTCTGTTTCAGCCTTCAGCTCCTGATTCCAGTTACCTGCCTGTTACCTGTCGGCTTGCCTGTCTGCCATCCGTCTGCAGTTCCATCCAGAGGTTCGGACGTCATCTGCAGAGATCCCCGGCTCTTGCCTGCTCACCTAGGAGCGATCATCTGCCATCCGACTGCAGCTCCATCCGGAAGTTCGGACATCATCTGCAGAGATCCCCGGCTCTTGCCTGCTCACCTGGGAGCGATCATCTGCCATCCGACTGCAGCTCCATCCTGAAGTTCGGACATCATCTGCAGAGATCCCCGGCTCTTGCCTGCTCACCTGGGAGCGATCATCTGCCATCCGACTGCAGCCTACCTGGAGGCTCCACCATATCAGGTCGTATATACATGCCTGTCTAGAGACTGCCTGGTCACTTGCCATGACAACCTGCCTGCCCAGAGTCTGCCTGGTCACTTGCCGTGACAACCTGCCTGTCTAGAGACTTCCTGGTCACTTGCCGTGACAACCTGCCTGCCCAGAGACTGCCTGGTCACCTGCCGTGACAACCTGCCTGCCCAGAGACTGCCTGGTCACTTGCCGTGACAACCTGCTGTCCCAGAGACTGCCTTGGTCACTTGCCGTGACAACCTGCCTGTCCAGAGACTGCCTCGGTTACTTACCGTTACAACCTGCCTGCCCAGAGACTTCCTTGGTCACTTGCTGTGACAAACCTGCCTGTCCAGAAACTACCTATATCCTCTGCCGTGAATCCCTGCCCTTTTCCCAGGTGCCACCGTCTCTTACAAGTAAAATCTCTTGTATAATAAAGCTATGTGGTTCCACCAACCTGACCTGTCTCGTCAGTAGTTCCACCCACCAGACCCGTTACAGTTTGCTCGGGCCATGGAACCCGGTGGCACCCAAACCCTTCACTCCCGGAACTGTGTCATGAGCTGTCTCGCCAGAGGTCTCAACAGGAGACCATCCTGGGTCACCTGCGGAACGTCAAATCCCGTCTGGACACTCTGAAATCATCACTTGCAACCATCGCTGGAGCCATGACTCATAATCCGTCAGTCCCGCTGATTCCCAATTCCGTGGTTTCCATTCCCGGACCCCGACTGTCAGCTCCTCCTAGGTTTGGAGGCGATCCTGCTCTGGCTCGGGGTTTCATTAATCTGTGCACCCTGCATTTTGAACTCCTGGCACACCAGTTTAACTCTGACCGGGCCAAAATTGCCTTCATCATGTCCCATCTCACCGGAGAAGCCCTGGCCTGGCTTAATCCTCTCTGGGAGAGAGAGGATCCTCTGGTATCTGACCTGCCTGCTTTTCTCTCGACCTTCCGGAAGGTATTCGACGAACCTGGACGGAAGACTTCCTCTGCATCATCTCTGCTGCGTCTCCGTCAGGAGAGTCTCCACCGTTGGTCAATATGCCATACGGTTCCGGACTTTAGCCTCAGAACTAGCCTGGGACAATGAAGCTCTAATTTCGGTCTTCTGGGAGGGTCTGTCCGGCCGTATTAAAGACGAACTTGCCGGTCGGGACGTTCCAACCTCTCTAGATGATTTAATAAATCTTGCCAATCGAATTGATCTTCGGTTCCAGGAACGAGCCAAAGAGATCACCCGTAAAAAAGAATTTTCCCATCTTGCACCCTCGTGTCAGAGATCTATAACCTCTTCCGTTTCATCCTCAGGTGCACACTGCTGAGCCTATACAGGTCGACCAGACCAAGATGGTCAAAGCCCGTCAGGACTCACGCCGTGCCGAGAAAAGTTGCTTCTACTGCGGCAGTAAGGAGCACTGGATCCAAACCTGTCCGGAGAAGTCGGGAAAACGCCTGTGTCTAGGTTCGCTCGGAGAGGTCAATCTAGACAAAAATAAATCCTCTTCATCCCTGCTGCTGTCGGTTTCAATTTTGATCGGTAAGAACCGCCACTTCGAAATGGCCCAACTTGATTCTGGAGCAGCTGGGAATCTCGTGTCACAGGGTCTAGTAGAGAAGTATCACATTCCCACCAAACCTCTTGTTGAACCTGTATCTGTTGCTGCTGTGGATGGGGGTCTCCTACCTCGTCCCATCCGACTTATCACCGAAGTCATAACCTGCAGGTGGGAATGTTGCATTCTGAGAGCATCTCATTTCATGTTCTGCCTGGACTCTCTCATGCTTTCTTACTAGGTCTGCCTTGGCTCCAAAAACATGCACCTGTGCTCGACTGGCAGAATGGAGAGGTTCTTCGCTGGGGACAGGACTGTCATAAAACGTGTCTGGTGCCTGTTCATCCTGTCTATTCTTCTCCTACACCTGCTAATCTACCTGGACTCCGATTCCATATTGGTCATTTGCTGATGTTTTCAATAAAAAGGAAGCAGAGACATTACCCCCGCATAGACCATATGATTGCCCGATTGACCTGTTACCCGGTACTACGCCTCCCCGTGGGCGTATTTACCCGTTGTCTGCTGCTGAGACCAGGTCGATGTCCGAATATATCGAGGAGAACTTAGCAAAGGGATTTATCCGGAAATCTACCTCCCCAGCGGGAGCAGGTTTTTTCTTCGTTAAAAAGAAAGACGGATCTCTCCGTCCCTGTATTGACTACAGAGGCCTAAATTCGATCACGGTGAAGAATAAGTACCCTCTTCCGCTCATTCCAGAACTGTTTGATCGTCTTAGAGGGGCTAGAGTCTTCACCAAACTAGATCTTCGTGGAGCATACAACCTGGTTCGTATCCGTCGAGGAGATGAATGGAAGACGGCATTCAACACCCGGGACGGCCACTACGAGTACTTGGTGATGCCCTTTGGTCTCTGTAATGCTCCAGCAGTCTTTCAGGAGTTGGTCAACGACATCTTCCGGGACCTCCTCTATTCCTGCGTTGTGGTGTACCTTGACGACATCTTGGTCTTCTCTCCGGATCTTCAGTCTCACCGGAGGGATGTTCGTCAGGTTCTGCTCAGGCTCAGGCAGAATCACCTCTTCGCCAAATATGAGAAGTGCCTCTTTGAGCAGACATCGCTTCCGTTTCTGGGCTACATCATTTCTCAGACAGGCCTACGAATGGATCCGGAGAAATTGTCTGCCATCGAGAAGTGGCCCCGACCGGAGGGGTTGAAGGCCATTCAGCGGTTCCTGGGATTCGCCAACTATTACCGTCTCTTCATACCGCACTTCTCTTCCGGGACTGCTCCAATCTCAGCGCTCACTCGCAAGGATGCTAACCCCAAACAGTGGACGACCGAAGCAGAGGAGGCCTTCCTTTCTCTGAAACAGGCCTTCTCTTCCGCTCCAGTGCTGCATCGCCCGGATGGCAACAAGCAGTTCTTCCTGGAGGTGGACGCTTCCTCTGCTGGAGCCGGAGCGGTTCTTACCCAAAAATCGCCATCCGGGAGGATGGTGTCCTGCGGTTTCTTCTCCAAACTCTTCTCCTCCTCCGAGCGCAACTACTCCATAGGAGATCGAGAGTTATTGGCCATTAAGTTGGCATTGGAGGAGTGGCGTTACCTACTCGAAGGGGCTCTTCATCCGGTAATCATCTACACGGATCACAAAAATCTGGCATACCTCCAGCAGGCACAGAGACTTAATCCTCGCCAAGCCCGGTGGTCCTTGTTTTTTGCCCGCTTCGATTTTCTTTTGCATTTTCGCCCAGCTGACAAAAACGTCAAGGCGGATGCCTTGTCTCGGTCTTTCCTGGTGTCGGATCTCGAAGATGAGCCTAAACATATCATCGATCCCGCCAGAGTGATGCAGGTGGCTCCCGTGAGTCTAAATCGTCTCCCTCCTGGTAAGACGTTCGTATCAGAAACCGATCGGAAGAGAATCCTACATTGGGGTCACTCGTCTAAACTCGCTGGCCACGCTGGTCAAAAAAAGACCTCCAACTCATTACTCGGCATTATTGGTGGCCTACCCTGCACAAAGACGTAATAGACTTTGTTTCTGCCTGTGTTTCCTGTGCCCGCAACAAAGTTCCGAGACACCTGCCTACCGGCCGTCTTCTTCCGCTTCCTGTACCCGCTGCCCCCTGGCAGCATATAGCCATGGACTTCATAACAGATCTGCCCGTCTCTGCCGGTTGTACGGTCATTTGGGTGGTCGCTGACCGCTTTTCCAAGATGGCTCACTTCATTCCTCTGCCAGGTCTTCCGTCTGCACCCGAGTTGGCTAAAGACTTTATCCGCCACATCTTCCGTCTTCATGGTCTGCCTCGTCACATTGTGTCGGATCGTGGGGTTCAGTTCACCTCACGTTTCTGGAGAGCCACTTGTAAGTTGCTAGACGTCACCCTGGATTTTTCCTCCGCTTACCACCCACAGTCCAATGGACAAGTTGAACGAATAAATCAGAATTTGACCAGTTATCTTCGACACTTCGTTAATGCCCACCATTCTGACTGGGTGGAGCTCCTGCCTTGGGCCGAATTCTCCTACAATAATCATGAGAGCGAATCTTCCACCAAGTCTCCGTTTTTTGTAGTCTTCGGTCAGCACCCTCGGATCCCTGTCCCTGTTTCCATCTCTGTGGACAATCCAGCTGCGGAATCTCTGGTTAGAGAATTCTCCTCCATCTGGGAGAGTACCGGTCCGCACTCATTCAGTCATCCGAGCGCATGAAAAGACATGCTGACAAAAAACGTCTGGATCCTCCTCAATTCCGTCCTGGGGACAAAGTCTGGCTTTCGTCCAAATATGTTCGACTCAAAATTCCGTCCTACAAGTTAGGTCCCGGTTCATCGGTCCTTTTGAGATCATCAGTCAGATCAATCCGGTGTCCTATAAATTGAAACTCCCGGCCAATTTGAGAATTCCTAATTCTTTTCATGTATCTCTCCTCAAACCTGTGGTTCTTAACTCTTTTTTTAAGTCTACAGGTACACCTCCTGCTCCAGTGTCTGCTGATGATGAATTTGAGGTAGAGAACATTCTGGCCACAAAAAGGGTAGGAAGAAAGACTTATTTTTTGGTGGATTGGAAGGGGTTTGGTCCTGAGGAGAGAACCTGGGAGCCTCGGGAGAACATCCATGCCCTCTTATCCTAGCTAAATTTCTTTCTGGCCTAAAGAAGGGGGGGCCTAGAGGGGGGGGTACTGTAGCGCCTGCGTCCCTGCCTGCTGCCAGACAGGGACGTCGCTCTCCTCACCTGCGCTTAGCGTCCTCAGTGCTCCCAGCCCCCTCTGCGCCTATGACGTCCTCCTTCCGCCCTGCTGGTCCCGCGCGCTCCTTCCCTGCTACTGGCCTTAGGGCGCGCGCCCGCACCCTCCCCCGCTCTTAAAGGAGCCGCGCGCATTTTCCAAATCAGTCTCCAGCCAATGCTGGAGGACTCCACCCTATATTAAGGGCTTCCTCCTTAATGTAGGTGCCCGAGCAATGTTGTTCCTGTGCAGTCTAACTCTGTTTCAGCCTTCAGCTCCTGATTCCAGTTACCTGCCTGTTACCTGTCGGCTTGCCTGTCTGCCATCCGTCTGCAGTTCCATCCAGAGGTTCGGACGTCATCTGCAGAGATCCCCGGCTCTTGCCTGCTCACCTAGGAGCGATCATCTGCCATCCGACTGCAGCTCCATCCGGAAGTTCGGACATCATCTGCAGAGATCCCCGGCTCTTGCCTGCTCACCTGGGAGCGATCATCTGCCATCCGACTGCAGCTCCATCCTGAAGTTCGGACATCATCTGCAGAGATCCCCGGCTCTTGCCTGCTCACCTGGGAGCGATCATCTGCCATCCGACTGCAGCCTACCTGGAGGCTCCACCATATCAGGTCGTATATACATGCCTGTCTAGAGACTGCCTGGTCACTTGCCATGACAACCTGCCTGCCCAGAGTCTGCCTGGTCACTTGCCGTGACAACCTGCCTGTCTAGAGACTTCCTGGTCACTTGCCGTGACAACCTGCCTGCCCAAGGACTGCCTGGTCACCTGCCGTGACAACCTGCCTGCCCAGAGACTGCCTGGTCACTTGCCGTGACAACCTGCCTGTCCCAGAGACTGCCTTGGTCACTTGCCGTGACAACCTGCCTGTCCAGAGACTGCCTCGGTTACTTACCGTTACAACCTGCCTGCCCAGAGACTTCCTTGGTCACTTGCTGTGACAAACCTGCCTGTCCAGAAACTACCTATATCCTCTGCCGTGAATCCCTGCCCTTTTCCCAGGTGCCACCCGCTCTCTTACAAGTAAAATCTCTTGTATAATAAAGCTATGTGGTTCCACCAACCTGACCTGTCTCGTCAGTAGTTCCACCCACCAGACCCGTTACAGCCGACCCTTGGGAAATTTACAACCGGGTACCAACACAATCGCACAATCATAACTCCTATGCGGAGGCAAGGACGCAGATTTACTCTCACTAAATACATCAGAAAAATCAGCCAAATAGTCGGGGACATCTTCCGACTGGGAGAGGTAGAAAAAACAGGAGTGTCACTACGAACACATTGACAACCCCAACTGGTCACAGACACAGACTTCCAATCCAAAGCAGGATTATGAGTCTGTAACCAAGGAAAACCCAGTACAATAATGTCATGTAAATTATGTAACACCAAAAATTTGCAATTCTCTTGGTGGTCCGGGTCAACCCGCATTATCACCTGTGTCGAAAACTGGGGTTTATTCTCCGCCAAAGGGGTAGAATCAATACCCAGCAAAGGAATAGACTTCCGCAGGGGTATCATGGGAAAACCACAACGCTTGGCAAAATCAAAATCCATCAGGTTTAGAGCTGCTCCTAAATCAACAAAAGCCTGAGCCGAAAATGTGGACACGGAGCAAATCAAGGTAACAGTCAAACTAACCTCCTGTCAGTCCTGGTTGCCAGGGAAGCTGCCGAACTGGGATCACCGTCCTTGTGACTAGTGCATTCCCAACAGTCCAGATCCGAACGGTAGCTTCCCCAAACGCAGTGCCTTCACTGACTCTGCAAGCACGGCGTCTCTGTGTGCTGTTCAGGACGTCTGTCCCCACTTGGAACCGTCGAAACACAGGCCATCAGGTCCAAAGTCTTACCATGTGCTCTTCAGGAAGGTAGCACACCTTCCAACACATAGGCCTTCCAGGACCTTACACACGGACCAATCAGGATCATACACTCTCTCTCCTGTGTCCCACCCTGGTCACATTATATCACCGTAGCTAACCCCATAGGTGGGCGATGTATGTGTGGTTAGTCTGTCCTGCCCAGCTCTCCAACTAACCCTGTAAGCCTCCCTAGCAAACTAAACAAAACTATTGTGGAACTACAAGTCCTAGAACAACATTACTGGCTTACAGCGCAGAGGACTTCTGCGACACATACCGGCCATTTACAATCTTGCCAGACACTGTTTCACCAACCCAATTACGCCTCCATGTATATCCTGAGGAGCCCACACAGCGTCCCCTAGCTACCGCATTTGCCACTGCATCACATACCCCCTCTGTTCAAACGTGTGGGGTTGAAGATTTGTCACACACCAGGGGCCTCGAGACCGGGCACCCATGTCACCTTGCCCTACAAGTCGAGAGAACCTTCTCAGTCGGTTTTGGGCTTCAGTACAGTATGTCGGCCTTAGGCTTCAGCCCTTGAGTCACCATCTGTCTGTATTACCAGACCCTTTTTAGTCAACCCACTTTCCAAGAGTGCCACTTCATGCGACCTTTCTTACCATGGCCGCCTCCCACGGTTGTTGCAGTCATGAGTCCACCGTCAAGTTGAGCTTACTGGCTGATCTGAGTCTGACTCTTTGTCACTACATCCGCTACCGGGTATCCTGCTTATGCAACTCAGCCCTGAGTTAACAGAGGAGTCACCCCCTCTAACCCTCTTTGCTTCAGACCACGTGCTGCCAGTCTCCAGAGAAGCCCCTCGTCTCTCCATGTCTTGGGCTGGAAGCAGTCGCCATCTTCTTTCCAACTCCTGTAGCTGTACCTTAATCTGCATTCTCCTAGGTACATCACCCGATATTCCAGGAGCATTCGGATATTTTTAAGGCTCTCCACTGAGCCCACAAGGACGAAAGGAACCATCTTAGCTTCACCAGCCACCTGGTCATCGCCATCAGCTGGAATCCTCACTCTCACCACATCAGAACGATTCACTAGTTCCTGCATCACATTTCCAAGTCTCCCAATGACATTCCCCACCAGATCTTTGTGTAATTGGACTATGTATTCCACCAAACCCAGCCGACTTTGAGCTTTCTTTGCACGCTCCAGACGTCGAGTGGCTTCCTTATTCCTCACAAGGATCATCTGTTTCGTGCGGAGGCATTGCAGATGCATATCCTTCAGGATAGCCACCCGCTTCACTGTGACTTCCCTAGTCGACAGTATCACCAACTGCTGAGTCTCAGGCACCCATTGCACACTGCATGCTTCTACTGCCTTTTTAAAGGCCTCATGCACACCCTCACGAGTACATGCTTCTCACACGTCTTCGGGTACCTCTATCACGCCTTTGAAGAGCGAGATCTCACTCTCTTCATGGACGGACGGCTCCTGCTTTGCCTTGGACCTTTCCATCATGACATCTGCCATGACCGGGTGACTGTCTTGTTCTGCTCTTAGCTCCAAGTCTTCCTCAGCTTTACACCCTTTCAGACCCCTCGCCAAGATGGGCATTGGCAGCTCCACCACGTTACCACTGTGGCACGGCCACTGTAAGTCTGCGACCACCAACTCCTTCACTTGCAGAGACGTCCTCTGTTGTGAATGTGCTAGAGATGGTTTCTGAGCAGAGGCTCCCTCTGGTGGTTACAGACAGTACTGAACCTTTCAGCGAGGAATGGCAATCTGGGATCATGGACTGGACTGATATAAGGGAGGTTCCCTCCCATGATGGTGGCCGGTGATCAATTGTTCTTGTCTCAATTGTGGTTCCTAGTTCATTTGGAAGTTGCTGGAGTCTTGCCTGCACCTGCTGCTTTCAGATAAGATATTTTCTGCTTTTCTTTTTGTGCTTGCTTTTTTCATAGTTTTCTGCACTTTTGTGGAGGTCAGCCGGGTCCCCTCCTGGGGCCTGTGCTCCTCTCAATTTATCTGTAGTCACTGTTATTTGTTCATTTGCTTTTTCCTGTTTTTTCAGTGGCTGCGGCTTTGTTTTGTTACACCAGAGATCTGATTTAGGTGGTAGAGATCGTGTGATCTCAGGTTTTTTGGCAATCAGAAGTGATGGTATTTTTTAGGGTTTTTGTTGGATTGCAGTCAGAATTCTTTCCTGTACTTTTCTGTCTAGACAGATTGGGCCCCAACGTTTGCTCATTCTATTTTCTGTCTGTGTCCGTGCTATCTTCTTGTCTAACCGCCATTATATGTTTGGGGGCTTCCGATTTTCTTTGGGGATCTGCTCCGGGGCAGATAGCTTTCATCTTTCTGCCTTTAGGTGTAGTTATCTCTCAGGCTGTGACGAGGCGTCTAGGATCAACGTAGGAACGCTCCACGGCTACCTCTAGTTGTGTGGTTAGTTCAGGTTACTGCAATCCAATAGGTTCCAGCCTCTCTGGTGTATTACCGTTTTTGCTTTTTCTCCTCAGCTACCTAAACATAACAGTATCACCGGCCAAAAACTAAAATCATATGGTACTCACAGAAGGGAAAAATAGTGTGGAAAGAAAAAGTTGTCAGAGTTGTCAGAGATTTTTTTTTTCTGTTTGTTGCATTTTTTCCCTCTTTCTCTCTGGGTGCTGAGGAGGATTTTTTTTTCTCTCAATGGAATTTGCACAGTTGTCTGGCCATGTGGATCAGCTTGCCACTGAAGTTCGGAGTATTGCTTCCTATCTTGCTGGGTTGCCGGTTGTGGAACCTAGGATCCCCATGCCAGATTTGTTTTGCCTTGAAGCCTAAGTCCTCAGGGAACGCAGCACAGCAGGTTCAAATTGTCATCCCTCTCCTGCGCGGCGACCCTCAGGATTGGGCTTTTTCCCTGACACCTGGGGATTCTGTTTTGAATGATGTTGATGTATTTTTTCAGGCTCTGGGGTTGTTGTACGATGAACCTAATGTCACTGATCAGGCTGAGAAGACCTTGTTGGTATTAAGTCAGGGCTGTGAAGCCACTGAACTGTACTGTCAGACATTTCGAAAGTGGGCAGTCCTGACAAATGGAATGATGATGCTTTGGCAGTCCTTTTTCGGAAGGGTCTGTCAGAGAATGTAAAGGACGTTATGGTGGGATTCCCTGTACCCTGTGGTCTCAATGATTCTATGTCTTTGGCTATTCAAATTGACAGACGTTTGCGTGAGCGCAGAGGTATGCGTGAGATGGTGTTGCCTTGTGGGCCAGCTCCTGAGCCCATGCAATGTGATGGAATGACTTCTGGGGCACAGCGTCATGAATTTCGAAAGCGCAATGGGTTATGTTTCTACTGTGGTGACGCCTCTCATGCTATTTCCTTCTGCCCTAAATGGGGAAGACGTTTTGCACGCTCAGTTGTCTTGGGTAGTGTTCAGACTAAATTTCTGTTGACTGTTACCCTGATTTGCCCCTGTCCACATTTTCAGCTCAGGCTTTTGTTGATTCAGGAGCAGCTATTAACCTGATGGATTTTGACTTTGCCAAACGCTGTGGGTTTCCCATGATACCCCTGCGGAAGTCTATTCCCCTATTGGGCATTGATTCTACCCCTTTGGCGGAGAATAAACCCCAATTTTCTACTCAGGTGATAATGAGGGTTGAACCAGATCATCAGGAGAGTTGCAAATTTCTGGTGTTGCATAATCTGCATGACATTATTGTACTGGGTTTCCCTTGGTTACAGTCTCATAATCCTGTTTTGGATTGGAAATCTGTGTCTGTGACCAGTTGGGGCTGCCAATGTGTTAATGCTGGCACTGCTGTTTTTTCTGCCTCTCCCCAGTCTCAGGATGTCACTGACTTTTTGACTGATTTTTTGATGTGTTTAGTGAAAGTAAATCTGCATCCTTGCCCCTCACAGGAGCTACGATTGCGCTATTGAATTAGTGCCTGGTGGTAAATTTCTAAGGGTCGCCTTTTTAACTTATCTGTTACTTGAACATGATGCCATGCGATCTTATATCAAGGAGTCATTGGAGAAGGGTCATATCAGACCATCCTCTTCACCCTTGGGCGCCGTTTTTTTCTTTGTGGCCAAAAAGGATGGTTCATTGAGGCCGTGTATTGATTATCGCCTCCTGAATAAGATCAATGTGAAATATCAATATCCGTACCCTTGATTTCTGACCTGTTTTCCAGAGTGAAAAGTGCTAGTTGGTTTACCAAGCTTGACCTCAGGGGGGCGTATAACCTTATTCGTATTAAGCACGGGGATGAATGGAAGACGGCGTTTAATACCCCAGAGGGGCATTTTGAGTACCTAGTGATGCCCTTTGGGCTCACTAATGCTCCTTCCATCTTCCAATCCTTCATGAATGATATTTTCAGGGATTTTGTGGATAAATTTCTGATTGTTTATTAGGATGATATCTTGATTTTTTCCAATGACTGGGACTCTCATGTGAAACATGTTCGGACTGTGTTCCAGATTTTGAGAGAGAATGCACTGTATGTGAAAGGATCAAAGTGTCTTTTTGGCGTACAGAAGGTCTCATTTCTGGGATTCATTTTGTCTCCGTCTGTTATTGAAATGGACCCTGTCAAGGTTCAGGCCATCTGTGATGGGGTTCAACCTACTTCATTGAAGGCTCTTCAGAGATTTTTGGGTTTTGCCAATTTTTATTGTAAATTTATTTTCTAATTTCTCTGGTATTGTTAAACCATTGTCTGAGCTGACCAAAAAGGGTTCCGATGTGGTGAATTGGCCTCCTGAGGCAGTTTCTGCATTTCAGGAACTTAAGCAGAGATTCATTTCTGCTCCTGTTCTACGGCAGCCTTATGTTTCTCTGCCGTTTCAGGTGGAGGTTGATGCTTCTGAGATTGCGGCAGGTGCCGTTTTGTCACAAAGGGATCCAGAGACCTCTAAGAGTAACCCTTGTGCCTTTTTCTCTCGAAAGTTTTCTCCAACTGAACGTAATTATGACGTGGGTAATCGGGAGTTATTGGCCATGAAGTGGGCCTTTGAAGAGTGGAGACATTGGCTGGAAGGAGCCAAACATCAGGTGGTGGTCCTCACGGACCATAAGAACTGGTTTATCTCGAATCAGCCAAGCGACTTAATCCTAGACAGGCCAGGTGGGCCTTGTTTTTCACACGTTTTAATTTTGTGGTTTCTTTTCTTCCTGGCACTAAGAATGTTAAGGCGGATGCCCTCTCAAGGAGTTTCTTTGCGGATTCTCCTGAGTTATCTGATCCTGCTGTTATTTTGAAAGAGGGTGTAGTACTTTCCGCCATCTCGCCCAATTTGAGACTGGCTCTGGAGGGGTGTCAGGAGGATAAACCTGAGCGCTGCCCTGTTGGGAAATTGTTTGTCCCAGACCAGTGGAAGAAGAGTGTGATGTCTGAGATTCATTGTTCCGCGTTGGCTGGTCATCCCGGGATTTTTGGTACCAGAGACTTGGTGAGTCGGTCCTTTTGGTGGCCTACTTTGTCTCGTGACGTCAGGGACTTTGTGCAGTCCTGTGGGACTTGCTCTCATTCCAAGCCTTGCTCTCGTTCTAGTGGTTTGTTGATGCCATTACCTGTGCCCAAGAGTCCATGGACCCATATCTCTATGAATTTTATTTCTGACCTCCCTGTCTCTCAGAGAATGACCGTTATCTGGGTAATCTGTGATAGGTTTTCCAAGATGATACATCTTGTGCCATTACCTAAGTTGCCTTACTCCTCCGAGTTGGTGCCTTTGTTCCTTCAGCACGTGGTTCGGTTGCACGGCATTCCGGGAGAACATTGTTTCTGACAGAGGAGTCCAGTTTGTTTCCAGATTTTGGAGGACATTTTGTTTTAAACTTGGTGTTCAATTATCTTTCTCCTCTGCATTTCATCCTCAGACCAATGGACAAACCGAGAGAACAAACCAGACCTTGGAGACTTATTTGAGATGTTTTGTGTCAGCCGATCAAGATGACTGGGTCTCTTTTTTGCCTTTGGCTGAGTTTGCTCTTAATAATAGGGCTAGCTCTGCTACCTTGATGTCTCAATTTTTCTGCAATTCTGGGTTTCACCCTCAATTTTCTTCGGGACAGGCGGAGGCTTCTGTCTGTCCGGGTGTTGACTCTGTTGTGGAGCGTATGCAGCAGATTTGGGACCAGGTAGTGGAGAGGTTGTCTCTCTCTCAAGAGAGGGCCCAGCGGTTTGCCAACCGGCATAGGACTGATGGTCCTCGGTTTAAAGTGGGGGACTTGGTTTGGTTGTCCTCAAGAAAATATCCCTATGAGGGTTGCATCTCCAAAGTTTAAGCCTAGGTTCATTGGACCTTATAAGATCATGGAGATTCTTAATCCGGTTTCCTTCCGTTTGCTTCTTCCAGGGACATTTAAGATCCATAACGTGTTCCACAAGTCCTTATTGAAGAGGTTTGTCGAGCCAGTGGTTCCTATGGCTGCGCCTCCTGACCCTGTTTTGGTTGAGGGCAATCTGGAGTATGCGGTCGAGAAAATATTGGATTCTCGTTTTTCTAGACGGAAACTCCAGTATTTTTTTAAGTGGAGAGGTTATGGTCAGGAGGACAATTCTTGGGTGTTTGCTTCAGACATCCATGCTAGGAGACTGATCCGTGCCTATCACCGAGCTCATCCTGATCGGCCTGGTTGCACAAGTGAGGGTTCGGTGACCCTCCTCAAGGGGGGGTACTGTTGTGAATGTGCTAGAGATGGTTTCTGAGCAGAGGCTCCCTCTGGTGGTTACAGACAGTACTGAACCTTTCAGCGAGGAATGGCAATCTGGGATCACGGACTGGACTGATATAAGGGAGGTTCCCTCCCATGATGGTGGCCGGTGATCAATTGTTCTTGTCTCAATTGTGGTTCCTGGTTCATTTGGAAGTTACTGGAGTCTTGCCTGCACCTGCTGCTTTCAGATAAGATATTTTCTGCTTTTCTTTTTGTGCTTGCTTTTTTCATAGTTTTCTGCACTTTTGTGGAGGTCAGCCGGGTCCCCTCCTGGGGCCTGTGCTCCTCTCAATTTATCTGTAGCCACTGTTATTTGTTCATTTGCTTTTTCTTGTTTTTCAGTGGCTGCGGCTTTGTTTTGTTCACCAGAGATTGATTTAGGTGGTAGAAATCGTGTGATCTCAGGTTTTTTGTCAATCAGAAGTGCTGGTATTTTTTAGGGTTTTTGTTGGATTGCAGTCAGAATTCTTTCCTGTATTTTTCTGTCTAGACAGATTGGGCCCCAACGTTTTGCTCATTCTATTTTCTGTCTGTGTCCGTGCTATCTTCTTGTCTAACCGCCATTATATGTTTGGGGGCTTCCTATTTTCTTTGGGGATCTGCTCCGGGACAGATAGCTTTCATCTTTCTGCCTTTAGGTGTAGTTATCTCTCAGGCTGTGACGAGGCGTCTAGGATCAACGTAGGAACGCTCCACGGCTACCTCTAGTTGTGTGGTTAGTTCAGTTAACTGCAATCCAATAGGTTCCAGCCTCTCTGGTGTATTACCGTTTTTGCTTTTTCTCCTCAGCTACCTAAACATAACAGTCCTCGTAATGCTTCTCTGAGGGCTTCCATATCTTCCCATATGGCTGTGTTCATGGTTTTGCACATTGACAAGTGACCTCTGCACTCAGATACTTTCTTCTCCAGCTCATCCACTCTGTGCTCAACTGCTTGTCTCAGGACCCTTTCTCGTTTGACATGCTCTTTCACTGTCTCTTTAAGCATCTCTATTTCGTGATCATGTTCTCTTTTGGCCAGCACATGTCGCATCATCTCTTCTTTAATTACATTTTCAAAGGGGCCAGCTTGCCCACCCACCCCTCTGCCGCTCCCGAGTTCTACCTGTTTCTTCCTCAACAGGTTCCACTTTCTCTTGGGTCTTCCGTCCATCATCCTTGACCACCTCCAGGGTCTCTGCTGGACTCCCTGAAGAATCACTGTTCTCGCTCCCAGATTCCATAGCTGTGTTTTTCTTAGACTTTTGCTCTTTCAGACACTTTACCTTGGCATGTTAACATGCACTTTTTGCTTCTCCCAAGACAACTCTTTGGCGAGATCCTGGAACTCCTGCTCTTTGTTGCAGCATGTCATTTCCAGCTGTGACTTGACTGCCGAGAGCTCAGACTCCAAGCGACGCACCTGATCAAGCTGCACAGAGTTGACGACGTCCATGCTTGACACCTTCAACCTCTCTTCAGTATCTGGAAGAGTACTCATATCCTGCACAAAAGCACAAGTCACTGCTTCTCCTTTATTATATCCTCAAAGGGTGCAATTTGTTCAGCATGTTTGCGCCCTTTACGTCTCCGGCATCGGGAGGACTTGCCCTCCTTGTTGGGCCCTTCCTTACTGTACTCCCTTTCTATCTGAGAGTCACAGTCACCCCGGAGTCTGAGTCACACCCCACAGTATGGTGAACCCTCAAGTTACCCTCTACCTGGTTGTCAGCTCCACATGTTTTATCTACCACATCACTTTCAGTCATCCTGTGATATTCGTCAAGCTACATCAGGTCCGTAAGTTGGGCATACGCAACCTTTAATGTGGTCACCCTTACTTCCGTCCCGTCAATTTTTGGAGGTGTTACTGCCACCGTTGTGTCACTAAGTCGGGCCCATCCACCATTTTCCTTGGTCATGCCTAACTTAGGACTGTCAACTCTAGGTGGTGCATTTTCCACATTTTTACCTCCCATACACATTAACTCTACAGACACTGTTCTGTTGTGAATGTGTTGGAGCGTCTTCGGAGCTGAGGCTCCCTCTAGTGGTTGCTGAGGGTAATGAACCAATTAAGGAATGGGTGTCAGGTGGGACTGGCCTGATATAAGTGAGCTGGCCTCCATGATCCTCGCCGGTAATCAAATTGTTACTTCCAGGTCTTTGTTGGAATTTCAGCTTGCTTTCCTGCTATCATTCAGATAAGTGACTCTGTTTTTTTTCTGTGGTTGGATTTTCCTTGCTTTTTGCAGTCTTGCCTTGGACTTCAGCCGGGTCCCCTTTGGGGGCTTGCGCTGCCCTCTGTTCTCATTTTGTATTTGCACTTGTTCTCTGTTCCATTGATATTTTTTATTGCTGGGTAGCTGTGTGTCACACCAGAGTTCTGATATAGGTGGTCGAGATCGTGTGGGCTCGGTTTTTTGTAATCAGAAGTGGTGGTATTTTTGTTAGGGTTTTTCTGGGTTGCAGACAGAATTTCTCTCCTGTACTTTACTTTCTAGACAGATTTGGGCCCCAGCATTTGCTCATTCTATTTTCTGTCTGTGTTTGTGTTTTCCTCTTGCTAACCACCATTACATGTTTGGGGGCTTCCTATTTCTATGGGGGCTTTACTCCGGGGCAGTTAGCTTTCCTCTTTCTATCTTCAGGTGTAGCTAACTCTCCGGCTGTGCTGAGGCGTCTAGGATCACCGTAGGTACGCTCCACGGCTACTTCTAGTTGTGCAGTTAGTTTAGGGATCTGCAACCCATTAGGTTCCAGCCTTCTGGTGTCTTGCTGCTTTGGCGGTATTTTGCTCCTGTCCTCCTCAGCTACCAAATCAAAACACTGTTCCCTTTATCCACCAACCCACAGGGCCTCCAAGTCCCGACCTATTACCATATTATACAGCAAGTACGGGACTACCGTCACTTCATGGCACGTGGGACACCTCAGTCTCGTCAATGTAGAGGTAGGCTGTCAAAGGTCCTTTATCATCCCCACCGGAGCCATTCACTCTCAGCCCCGTTCCAGGCGACACAGAATGTTCAGGAGGGGTCCTCAGCACAGACACTCGACTCCCCGGGTCTATCAGTCCCATCACACTTTCTCCATCTAGCCAGAAGGGACACTGTCATAACGCTTTATTGGCCGAGCAATTCACTGTATAGCATGGACCTACATAGCATGAACTACGTTGTTCTGGCCACAATCCAATGGCGCATTCGCCGCCTCCTCTTTTTTTGCTGCCACCCCTATTGGGTTACTTCCACTTTTGGGACTCCACCCCCTTTTGGGCATCTACTCCCTTTTTGGATACCACCCTTTTGAGACTCCTCCCTTTTTGGGCAACCATCCCTGTTTAGGTTACCGCCCCCTTTGGGGACTCCACCCCCTTTTGACAACCATAACAATTTGGGTCACAGCCTTTTGGGACATCCCCTTTTTGTGCACCACCCCCTCTTGGGGTACACCCATGGACTCCCCACGACACTCTCAGGCCCCAGTTCGCACAGTAATTTAAAAAAAAATGTCTTTTGGGCTTGCACTGGCCCTTTAAGAGTTTGTGCTACCTAAACCTCTAATGTCCTTATGGCTCCTCACCAGCTCTTGTGGCACTGCCATAGCTCTTGCTGCAGCCACAGACCGCTGCTGCTGCAACTGCAGCTCCAGCTGCTGCAGAACCTTTGTTGTGACCGCTGAAACTGCAGCTCCTCTCCACACGGCTCTTTATGGTTCTGCACGGCTCCGCACGCTCTGCCAGGCTCTATCTGACTCCGCAAGTCGCTTTAGGTTCTGTACAGTGAGGCTCCACCCTGCTCTGCATGGCTCTACATCGTTTTTGGGTGGCTCTGCACGGCTCCTCAAGGCTCTACCAGCTCTGTACAGCTCCAAAGCGGCTCTGCGGACATTCAGACATCTCTGCGAACCTCGAGGACACACAGGAAACTTCGTAAATCCTATCTAGTTATGCCAAACGCTTGAAATCTTCGTGGCCCCGCCAAGCCACAGCAAGCTGTCCTGACAAAAATTTTCGTGGACCCGCCAATCCACAGCAATCATCTCCACACATGCTTCCTGGACCGTTGCCCGCTGTCTAGCACCATATGTAAGGCTACGCTTACTGAATGTCACTTGGCTGCGAGATTTAAGGCACACAGGAACACTTTCCACTTAAGCAGTCTATGCGGTTTAATATGCAGTCATAAACCGTACCACGAAGTCCTTTACACACTGCACTGCAACATGACATTATGTTGCGGTCATACTGGTCCATACTCCGTCCAGTTCCTGTGGGTGACCGCATAGTTCATTAACTGACCTTTGTCAATGCATACATGTCCCCATACTCCAGGTTACCTTCCTGGAGCTCCTGCTCCACAGACTGACCTCCTGTCAGTCCTGGTTCCCAGGGAAGCTGCCGAACTGGGATCACCGTCCTTCTGACCGTGCACTCCCGACAGTTCAGATCCTCAGCGGACGGTAGCGTCCCCAAACGCAGTGCCTTCACAGACTCTGCAAATACGGCCTCTCCGTGTGCTGTTCAGGACGTCTGTCCCCACTTGGAACCGTCCAACACACAGGCCACCAGATTCAAAGCTTACCATGTGCTCTTTGGAAGTAGCACCACCTTCCAAACATGGCCTTCCAGGCCTTACACAGGACCATCAGGACCATACACTCTCTCTCTGTGACCCACTCTGGTCAATATATCACCGTAGTACCCCATAGGTGGGCGATGTATGTGTGGTTAGTCAGTCCTTTCCCGCTCTCCAATAACCCTGTAAGCCTCCTAGTAAACTAAACAAAACTCTTGTGGAACTACAAGAACAATACTAGCTTACAGCGCAGGAGGACTTCTGCGACACATAACGGCCATTTACAATCATGCCGGGACACTGTTTCTCAACCCAATTAACGCCTCCATGCGTATCCTGAGGAGCCCACAACAGTGCCTCCTAGATGCGCATGGGTCACTGCATCACAACACTCAATTCTGTTAACACAAAAATATTGCATATCACGTTCACACTGTATGTTACATATACACACTGCTGTTGTGTGTCATGCCGACGTCTCGAATGACTTTCTCAGTGCCGCACTACTCATGCATTCACGCTGTGCTTCCCGCATCAGACCTGAGCTGCCTTATGCTTGCTGCTAGCTTGCTCCCGAAAGTCTCCACCTGGCTATACAAAGGCATGTCACCCTGTCCTGCAGGCTTTGATTTCCCAAGTCACAGTGGGTTTATTAGGGAGCTCTGTCCACCACTCTTTGCCCGATTGTTGGTTTACAGTTGTTATCTCTGATCGTGTGGTGCATTGTTTGTTCTTTCTCTCCTGCTATTGACCTGGCTCGCTTACTGTTTATCCTCACTTTCTTGCTACTGACCTCGGCTTTGTATTCTGATCCTGTCCTGTCTGCCCCAACCTTGGACTGTCTGACTACACCTCTGTCTCGCCCTCCTGTTACCTCGTATTGCACCTCTGACCCTCTGGCTAGTGTGGAGCCCAGCTGCGACTGGATTATATCTCCCAGAAGGGTGCACAGAAGGAATTCACCACTAGAGGTCATAATACATTCACACACCTTCACCCATCCCTAAGACCACCAGAGGGAACTGTATAGAGATATAAAAAGGAGGGTGAAGCAGGAAAGTGAGCTCAGTAAGTTCAGTCAGCTCAGTAGCTGAGTTCAGCAGACTGAAGTCTGCAGCCTGCATTCAGTAGAGTGGAGGCTAGTAAAGTGGTGTAAAATCCACTCCAGTCTAGTGACAGAGCTGAGAGGAGGGGAGTGCAGCTCAGTGAGGAAAGCGTGCGATGCTTAGAGAGTGGCGAAGAGGCAGCCCACCAATTGCCGTGTGTGTGATCATGTGAGGGCCCGGGTAGGCCGAAGGGCGAGTGGAAAGAGAAGTAAAAGAGGTAGAAGAGCCTTTACAGCTTACCTCAGCAAGTATTGACCGGACACCGGGGTCCGAGCCTATAGGGATCTCCACGACCCTTTGGAGAACACCGGAGTTCCTGGAGGACTATAAGTCCCAGGAGTACTACAGAGCTGTACGTAGCAGGATCAGGAGGATGGAGTTCGGCTGGTACCGGCCAAGGGCCCTGTTCTTTCAGAGAAGGTCCAACCACAGGTCAGCCAAGTGCGGACAGAGACTAAGTTAGGCCAGCTACATGCAGGCCAGGACTTCATTACAAAAAGGCGGAACAGGAGGCCACACACCTACTCAGTGGAGGAATCTGGATGTGTACCCTCACCCTACAGTTCTCCGGGGAGTGCCTGCAACATCTTCAGTAAAAGGTACCAAAGTGACTTGTGTTTGTGTCCCTCTTCTTACCCCTAATTGCGGGTCCCAGTCTGTCTGCATCCCTACATTTATCTGCCCTGAAGGACTCAGCCTCACCTGTGGGAGGCCTAACATCTAGCTGCACATACCAAACCCTTCAGTGGATCTGGATAGCAGCGCGGTCACCCTGACCAGGTACCACAGTGCGTCCGAATCCCCATACTAATATTCAATTCACCTGTAAATATCCCGCATTAAGGGTGAGCACCAGAGCCACGGACTGGGCTTGTTGCCGTGACATCCCCATAGTAGTCTATAGACTCAGATCCGAGTTCCCATTGCTCTGGAGGAAGACTCACTAGCAGTCTGAGTCCCGGGACTGCCTGGAGTACCTGTCTCGACTGGCCAGCCCAGTCTATCCTCACCATCAGTGGCCCTAGTGATAGACCCAGTAGAAACTTATTAACACCCTCCAAGGTAGGCCCAGCCCATGGCCAAATCTGTCCCCCACCAGCTTTACATTGCTTACTACACACACATTGCATGCTACATACATACTGCATTCATATACGTATATGCCACACACACACTGTAGACGACATAACAGGCTCTCTCCTCCTTCTCCGCTCCCGCAGAGTAAATTCCATTTGGTCACTGATGACCATGAGTCACTAAAATGATTCTACAGCTCTAACATTAAAACTGCATGATAATGCAGGACTGGCATTTCCGATTTTTAAAAGCTTGGGGGCTTTTTGAGATTGTGGTTCGTTTTCCCCCCGTCTAGGCCGTACCTATCCCAATGTTTCTACTTTTAGTACTTGTGGAGGAAGTTGAACAGATTGGTTTTATTTGTAGCAATAAGAAGAATTTGTTTATAGGGTGGCCCAAAAGTAGGTCTTCAGCTAAACCAGTGAAATTTATCACAACAGATTATATGATAAAGCATACACACTGACATCACAAAAGAGTTTTATTTGCATTTTATTACATTTGTGTAACACTGTTTATCTCGTAAGTGCTAAATGTCTCCCATCAACATTAAACATTCCACGAACCTGTCCAGTAACACAGTGATACACAGTACGAAATACAGTAAATACCGGTCTGCATCATTGCCAAAATGCTGCAAGATGAACTCTTTTCAATTGGTTCTTGTCTGGTCAGTCTGTAAGGAAAACTGCACTAACAGAGAAGATGGCCGACCACTTCATTGTGTGCACCCATAAAATCTCAAAGAATATCATTGATTCAACACTACACCTACTTTGGTGCCACCCTGTAGATGAGCCACCAACATTTCTCAAATACTGTGACAAGCCAAATTACAAGGAGAATTCTAAAATCAAATAAAAGGTGAAGAGTCACGGAACGAACAATACGAGTATGTATCTAAGTCTTTATTGGCCACCTTTCACTTTCTCAGCCCTTATATTACTCATGGCACACAACTGATTAGAAATTTCTGGAATTGAAGAAAACAGTCATGGCATAGACAAGAGAATTTAGAGGTTGTAGAGGAGGACAAGCGAGGCTTGATATTTGCAGTGGGTTAGGTTTCACTAATGTGAACACTTATATACTGTATTCCATTGGTTTACAAATACTTACTCAATTTCATTCAAATGTTGTGCTCTTGCAACCCAATGCTGAAATCAAAGTGTCTATAGGAAGAGATAGAATTTCTATTGATCTCCTATGTGAAGAGAATATCCTATGTACAAACCTCAAAGATGTTTAGTGAAAATCAGGCTCTTAATTAATTGAGTTTAAACAGAGAAATACAAGTTATTATTTTCTTAAATCCATATAGATACGTATAATCATGGGTGGGCATACCATTGGTGCTAAATACCTGTGCAGCCCAAGACGTAAGGGGTGCCACTTTCACTTCCAGCAGCTTCTGTCACAGACACATAAACAGATATTTTATGATAATGTACTGGACCGCAAAGGGCCCCCAGATACTGTTCTCACAAGGGGCCCTCTCTGTCTATGTCCACCAGCATAAAATGAAGTACTAACTACTCTGCACACATGTAATACAGCTTTATTTCTTTTCATTTATTTATATTTTTATCTAAGAGCTTCTAAGTCCCCAAGGGTTTTGTAAAAAAAAACCCTGGGATAGGCACAAAAAAAACGTCTTTATTAAAGTCTGCCTGTCATATTGAAATGTGGAATCAGTGTAACGTTAGAAAATTATTGGCTCTATGATTTCAACCTTGGGAAAGGCTTCCAGAAAGCTAACATCAAAACAGGCAGCTCAGGCAGCGATCAGGACAGCGACACTGCGGGTAACGTCGCTTAGTGTACTTGGTTACAGCTCCATTGCAGCAGCGCGTGGTATCCAACGTACACATCGGGTTTCCAGGCACAGCCCCGCCCCTGGAAACCCGATGTGTTACCTTGGTTACCAGCAGATCACTGGTCTCCTGCTGCCACCGCAGCGATGCGTGCGGCCAGCAGGAGACCAGCGATCAAAAAAAAAGTCCAGGCATTTCTGACGCCAGTGATTCACAGCAGGGGTCTGATCGCTGGTAGTGTTCAGACAATAGCGAGATCGCTGCTGAGATCGCTGTTGGTCACAAAACTTGTGACTCAGCAGCGATTCGCTAGCGATCTCGCTATGTGTGACGGGGCCTTTACTGAAAAACACAATTAGCATTCTTATCCAGGTTATATAATACACCCACCAGGTAGAAAACAAGAAACAAAAAAGGTGACAGATCATAATGCTGCCAATCCAATGATCCTGTTAGTAGCATAATGCACCACAGTTAAGGGATTTGAATGACACCCAATATAGATAAAAAAAAATGGTATTGCATGTTGTAATAGACAATGGTCTGTCAGCCAAAAAAAACAAAGCGGAGCTAACACTTATCAGCCATTGATGATCGGAGAACCCGCACGTTTCCCCTCTTTAAATGGTGAGGGTTCAACAGGGGGTCAGACAAAAGGGGTACCATCACCCCCGGGCCGAAAGATCAGTGCGATGTGCGGCGTGCTTCTGCGAGTCAGACGCCATTATTTAAAGATTCCGTGGTACCTGTGTAACGTGACTTCCAGTAAAAGTGACGTACAGGTGAACCGCCATACTCGTTTCAAATGCCGGAAATAGTGAGGTCCAAGAAACAGCTCCGTTCTCATAGGGAAATGCAGAGTTACAGAAATTCGGTAATATATCAGTGGAACGCAACTTGCGAATCAGGGGTGGAAGAGGTTTCTGTAACGTAGGTACTAAGACAAAGTAACCGGGACATGTGCAGGACAGGGGCGGACCAAAGACCGCTTACAAACAAATTTATCTTCCCGGTCACGTGTTTTGGTGAACGCAGCCTTGGCGTGCCAGGGAGAAAGCGATCACTTTGGATACTAGATAGATGAATGTCCGCACCCCAATAGGGACGGTGCGGCAATGGATCTAGCCGTGTATCCAAAGCAAAATAACAAATGAAGTAATGAATAATACATTTTACCGTATATACTCAGGTTAAGCCGACCCAAGTAATAAGCCGACCCCCTAATTTTGCCACAAAAACTGGGAAACTTATTGACTCTCGTATAAGCCTAGGGCGGAAAATGCAGCAGCTACTGGTAAATTTAAAAAAATAAAAATAGATACCAATAAAAGTAAAATTAAACTGAGACTCAGTATGTTAAAGGTTTTTGAATATCCTATTGAATCAGGAGCCCCATATATGCTCCATTACAGTTCATGGTGGCCCCATAAGATGCTCCATGCAAAATTACTCCCCATATAACGCTGCATAAAGGTTAATAATGGCCCCTAAGATGCCCAAGAATAATAGCCCCATATGCTGGGGGGGGGGGGGGGGGGGGGGGGGGGTGGCTCCATAAAGATTATGCCCCATAAGATGCTCCATATATTTCATTCCCCATATGATGCTCCATAGATTATGCCCCATATGATGCTCCATAGATTATGCCCATAAAATTCTCCATAGATTATGCCCCCAAAAAATGCTCCATAGATTATGCCCATAAGATGCTCCATATTTTTTATGCCCCATATGATGCCCATAGATTATGCCCCCATAAAATGCTCTACAGATTATGCCCCCATAAGATGCTCTATAGATTATGCCCTCATAAAATGCTACATACATTTTTATGCCCTATATAATTATCCATAGATTTGCCCCCAAAGATGCTCCATGATTATGCCCCCATATGATGCTCCATAGATTATGCCCCCATAAGATGCTCAATAGATTATGCCCCATATGATGCCCCATAGATTATGTCCCATATGATGTCAATAGATTATGCCCCATATGATGCTCCATAGATTATTTCCCCATATGATGCCACATGATTATGCCCCCATAAAATGCTCCATAGATTATGCCCCCATAAAATGCTCATAGATTATGCCCCCATATGATGCCCATAGTTATGCACCCATATGATGCTCCATAGATTATTCCCCATTGATGCTCCATAGATTATGCCCCATAAAATTCTCCATGATTATGCCCCCATAAATTGCCTCCTAGATTTTGCCCCATAAGTGCTCCATATTTTTATGCCCATTGATGCCCATAGATTAGCCCCATAAAATGCTTCAATTAGCCCCCAAAAGATGTCTATAGTTTTATCCCGATTAAAAGCTACATAATTTATGCCCTATATAATGATCCATAGATTACGCCCCCTAAAATGTCCTAGTTTGCCCCCATATGATGCCCATTGTTTATGCCCATAAGTGCTCAATGATTATGCCCCATATGTGCCCCATAGATTGTCCCATATGTGTCAAAGATTATGCCCATATGATGTCCATAGTTAGCCCATATGTGCCCATAGTTTTGCCCCATAAAATACTCCATAGATTGCCCCTAAGATGCCAATGATTATGCCCCATATGACCCCTAGATTATGCACCCTAAATGTCAATAATTATGCCCCATGATACCCATAGTTCTTGCCCCATAAATTGCCCTTTGATTAGCCCTTGATCCCCCCATAGAGTATGCCGCCATAAATGTCAAAGATTATCCCCTATGGCTTCATAGAATGCCCCCCTAAGATGCCAATAGGTTATCCCCATTGATGCTCCATAGATTTGCCCACATATGGCTCCATAGATTTCCCCCCAAAAAATGCTCCATTGATTTGCCCCCATATGATGTCCATAATTATGCCCCCTAAATTGCCCATAATTATCCCCCCATAGTGCCCTTTGATTTTGCCCCATAGTGCCGATAGATTATGCCCCCATAAAATTGCTCCGTAGATTTGCCCCCCATATATGCCCCATAGATTATGCCCCATTGATCTAAATAGATTTGCCCCCTATTGCTCCATGATTATGCCCCCTAAATGCTCCATAGATTATGCCCCCCTATGAGCTCCATGATTATGCCCCATTGATGCCTCTAGTTATCCCCCTTGATGCACCAAGAATAGGCCCCATAATGTGCCTGATTTTTCCCCTATATGATGCCCCATAATTATGCCAAATATGGCTCCTAGATTTTGCCCCCTAAATTGCTTCGTAGATTATCCCCATATATGCCCCATAGATTTGCCCCCATATGTGTCAATTGATTTGCCCCAAGATGCTCCTAGATTATGCCCCATAAAAGTCCATGATTATGCCCCATATGTTGCTCCTAGATTATGCCCCATATAGCCATAGTTACCCCCAATAAGATGTCCATAATTAGCCCCCTTTGAGCTCCAAAATAGGCCCCTTTGATGCCATAGATTATGCCCCATAAAAGTCAATATATTTTTGCCCCATTATGCTTATGATTATCCCCCTAAGATGCTCCATAAATTGTGCCCCATATGAGCTCCATACTTAGCCCCCTATGAGCTCCTTAGTTTAATGCCCCTATAAATGCTCCTAGATTATTTCCCCAATTAAAATGCTCCATAGTTATCCCCATAAGACTCCATGATTATGCCCCCATAAGATGCTCCATAGTATAGGCCCCTATGCTGCTGCTGCAAATGAAAAAAAAATGAATAATCCCCCCTTTGTCGTGGGGACCAGTAGCCGGTGTCTAGCAGGCGGGGAAACACCGGAACGTTGGGGGCCGGTGCCACTGTCCGCGGGCTCAGGGCCCAGGACCTGAGATTTCACCGTTCCCCGGCCACCGCTGTGCGCCGCGTTTCCGGGTCCTCTGAAGTGAATGTCAGGCAGGGGAGCGGTGGATAACTCGTATCGGCCTTGACTGAATACGCAGCCAGAGGATGGAGGAGGGCGGTGCGCGCGGTGGAGGGGAAGTGATATCGATAACTTACACCTCCTGGCGTTTCTGCAGCCCCCTGCTTTTTCCCGCGGCTTCGGCCTTTCCTTCAGCGTCATGTGGTACGTCATTAAAGTCATGAATAGTGCATATTCTGACTTTAATGAGCGGTCTGTCTGATCCTTCCTGGGTTTAGTCTGTCGCCCTTGGTCCGGGCGGTCATGTCAAGGGTTAACTTGCTCGCCTCATTTGGGTTCGGTTGGCTATTTAGCTCTCCAAAAATCCTGCTAGAGGGTTGGAGCTATCTGCTACCTTTGGTTGTGAACCGACTGGTAACCCTTGATTGTCCCCGTGTTATCCCTGACTTTGTCCCGTGTTGTTGTTCCCTCTGTTCCCTGTCCCTGCATTTCCTGCTTTTGTTTGATTTTGGTTTTTGACTCGGCTTGTATTGGACTCGTTTCGCTTTTTGTCTTTGTTTACTGCTTCGCCGTGGACCCCTGGTTTTTTCTCCTACACGCTATTGCTTATTCCTTTTTTTCCCCGCTGCCTCCGTAATTTTGATTGGCTTGTGCCACGTCACGCCATTGGTGGGCCTGTGTTTTGCTTGAGGGATTGCTGAGACCTGTGATTTTTCCCCGACTCTTTTGGACGTTTTTGTGCCACTGGTGTGGTTTTGGTGCTGCGTGAGGCTATTGGTAGTGTTAATCCCTTTCCCCTCGAAAATAAAAGGGGGACCACCATACCCTCATTACAGCTCTTGAATTATGCTCACCTCTACATACTTTTTAAAAAAAGGTTTCTGCATTTTTTTTTTTTTTCTGCTCTGTTTGATGGCCCCCCTCCATCCCCTTTGGGGATAAAAGAATTTTGGGGATTAAATTTTCAAGCCTATTTTCAACGAGGGAGCTTTCTAACACAGAAAAAATGTTAGACTGACTGTAACATTCTAACACGTCGTTTTTCTTTTTTACTTCCTGAAAACCACAGTAAAGCCCCGATACCTTTTTCCGGGGGAGGGAGAAATTCAGTACCTTTGGGAGAGTTGAAACTATGGTTTTCCTTAGACCCCCTTCTTTGGTGTGAGGTGCGTGGGGGGTAATCATTCCTTATTGCGGAGGGCCCCCTGGGGGCTTTCTCTTCCTGCTTCTGCCCCTGAGCGTGTGTTGGGACAAACTTTGAGGGGTTTGGGGGTATTTTGATGAACCAGACCCGGGCAGGGGCAGAGGACTGATCAGGGTCTTCCAGAATGAAAAACACTGTGAAAGTTTGTTTTTATTAAAGGTGGTCTGTTGAGGTGTCCTGGAAAGACCTGCTCAAGAGCCTGTTTGAGGAGGATTACGGTCATTAAGGGCGCGCTGGCCCCTTATATCCCCCTTTCCCTGGAAGAAAATATGACCCGGCCCTTGTATGGACGGGGGGTTTGGGAGGAGGAAAATTTCCAGCAGAGTTCCGTACCTGCCAAGTCTGAGGTGGTGTCATTCAAGGGACTATAAAATTGGTCCATTAATTTTAAAGGAAAAAGAAGGGACGGGAGGATGAGAAATTATGTTTTTTTGTGGAGATCGGGAATGGAAGACGGACTGCCCTCTTCCCCATAAATGGGGTGCCGAGCTGGGTGTGATTAGGGGGTCATCCAGACTTGGGGTACCATTTTCATTTTTAAAAAAATTTTGTTAGAGGGGAACGTGTTGGGGAGGGGTTTTTAGTGTTCCCTTTCGCATTTGTGGACTGGGTCTTCCTGTTTCATTAACTTATATGTGCCAATTTTAAGTTAGGGACGTCAGGCTAGAGACCCCCATCTTTTGTTCAATTGATAAGAAACCCTTGGCTCAAAATTTTAAAGTTTGTCTCTGAGGGTTCCCCCCCAGGGGGTTCCTTTTTCATGGGAAAAGAATTCGTGTTATGTTTAAAAAATTTCCGCGGATGGGGGTTGGGGTTCCCCTGGTTGCAGGGGGCAAATCCCCGTTTTTGATGGGGACCCCTGTTTTGAAAATTTGGGGGCCAAAATTTTCCCTTTTTTTGTCTTTCTGCGTTTTGTGTCTGCCTTGCCCCGGGGGTATTCCGGGTACGAGGACTTTGGGGACTTTTTTTCCGAAAAATAGGGAGGTTTTGCCCCCCACCCCCCCTTTATTGTGCAATTAATCTTATTCCCCGGGTTTTAAATTGCCCCCAAAGCCTTTGTACAACTTTTTTGGCCCCGGGAAAGTCTGCTTAAAAAAAAAATATCTTGAAAGCCTACGCAAGGTCAAATCCCCCCCTCTGTCCACCTGTGGCCCCGGGATTCTTTTTTGTTAAGAAAAAAATGGGGGTTACGCCCTTTCCGATTTCCGGAAAAAAAAATTACGGTGGAAAAACCCCCCCTCTCCCTTCCCGTCTTTTAACCAGTGTCTGGGCTAAAAGGTTTTCCAAACTTGATTCAGGGGGCAAAACTTTTGATTAGGAAGGGGTGAGTGGAAAAGGCATTTCTCCCTTGAAGGTCTGTTTGAAAAAATTTTTATGCCCTTTGGTCTCACGAATGGCCCCCGATTTCAGAACTTATGAATGATGTTTTCCTTATTTTTGGGGGGTTTTTGGTTGTATCTTTTGGTGTTTCCTTGTTTTCGCCTGCGGAATTTCCCCTTGGGGATTCGTGTGTTCTTCACGGTTACGGGGTAATTTTTTGTTTGCTAAACCGAGAAAATTTTTTTTTTTGTCC
>JARQOD010000004.1:261354224-261379866 GCA_033576555.1 Oophaga sylvatica | reverse complement strand
CATTTTCCCTCAGGGTTGCCGGTGATCAATTGTTCTGGTCTGAATCCTTTTTTCCCGTTTCCTTGTACCTGCTGTGTGTGTTGATCTCCTGTATAGATAAGACAATTTCTTATTTTGTGTTTTTGCTATATTTTTGCATTTTTGTTCTGCACTTCTGTGGGGGCCCTTTCTGGGGCCCCCTCCGGGGGCTTTTGCCCTCTCAGTTTAGTCCAGCCACTGTGTTTGTATTTTGCTTTTTGCAGTTTTTTCAGTGGCTGCTTTTTTTTGTTACCCCAGAGAACTAATTTAGGTGGTAGAGGTCGTGTGATCTCAGGTGATTTTGAAATTAGTAGAGTTGGTGTTTTTCGGGTTTTCGGGGATTGCAGTAAGTCCCCTTCCTGTCCTTTTCTTTTAGAATTTTGGGGGCCCCAGCGTTTGTCATACTATTTTCTTTCTGTGTCGTTTTCCTCTTTTTAAACGCCATTAATTTTTGGGGGCTTTTATTATCTTTGGGGTTCTGCTCCGGGGCAGATAGCTTTCCTTTTTTCTATCTTTGGTGTAGTTAGTTTCTAAGGCTGTGACGAGGCGTCTGGACCATCGTGGGAAACGCCCACGGCTGCCTCTAGTTGTGGTGGTTAGTCAGGGTACTGCAATTTCATAGATTCAACTGCTCTGGTGTATTTCCTTTTTTACCTGCACTCCTCAGCTACCGTAACATAACATTCCCCCCAGGAACTAGGTCCTACGATGTCGCTTATCCGCAAAAAATTTATGTTTGCCCTGAGACTCCCCAATGTTCTTTTGGACTCCCTCACACCTCCCCAATTTTTGTACTGCCGTATCAGCCCCCTGGACATCCTGAATCCAGCTAGAAAAATTCGCCAAAAATGGGGGTGAAAACCATAGTTACAAAAGAATGGAGAGGTGCCGTGGACTGGTTAATCGATTATTGAATGCAAATTCAGCCACGGGCAATGAAGAACACCAATCATCCTGTGAGACGTAGCAAGACACCTCAAAATTTGTTCGAGTGACTGATTGGTCCTCTCCGTCTGCCCATTGGTCTCAGGATGGTAAGCAGAGGAGAAGGTTAAGCAAATACCAGTCTTTTACAAAATGCCCTCCAAAATTTGGACACAAATTTGTACCCCTCTATCAGAAAACCACACTCAAAGGCACGCCATGCAGTCGTACAACGTGCTCAACAAACAACCTAGATAGTGTCTCAGCATTAGGCATCCTGCCAGAGGTACAAAATGCGCCTGTTTACTGAATCTGTCAACCACTACCCAGATTACAGTTTTGCCATTAGAAGGAGGGAGATCAGTGATGAAGTCCATGGACAAATGAGTCCAAGGTCTATCTGGAATTGGCAATGGCACCAATTCCCGGCCGGTCGGTTATGTGAGCTCTTAGCACAGGCACAGGTATCACAAGCAGACACAACATAGTGATATCAGAGTTCATGGAGGGACCACCAAAATAGCCTAGCTGTAATGTATGTAGTACAGTTCATTTAGCGTTTGTGCTTGGGTGCGATGAAAATACATGAGACACAGGTTTGATATAGAGGTCTTGTATTACTTCATACAAGTGGCAAAAATAGTCACACAGTTTGCAGATACAGAAGCAGGAGACACAGCAGGCCAGAGTAACTTAAGCTCAGCAATCACTCTCCACAACAGGTTCAGGATCTTTTCTCTGTTACCGTAAGTCCATGCAACGTGGATCTTTCAAAGAGCAGGGTTCCAGAGTCCACAAGTGTTCAGAGTTCCTCAGTAGGAATAGCTGGAGTACATAGTCCAAGGCTTCCAGGGAGTCAGGTCACAGGTTCACTGCAGGCTAGATTCAGAAGCACTGACTGCTCAGCTGTGGCTGCTTAAGAAGCAAGAGGGAGAGAAATCAGGGCGGGAACATGAAAGCTGAAAACTCCATATTGGACTGAGGGCAAGATAGCTGCAGCAAGACAGAAAGCAAAATGGCCGACGGGAAAAACTGAGTCTCAAGAAATATACAAAGAACCTTACATTACTCCCCCCTTAGGGACAACCTCCGGATGGCCTCAGACCAGGCTTGTCTGGGTACCTCTGATGAAACTGGCGGAGCAAACGAGGAGCATTAACGTTATTAACTGGTTCCCATGAGTTGTCCTCCACTGGGTAGCCTTGCCATTTAATCAAATATTGTAACTGATTTCTATATAACCTGGAATCAGAATCCTTTCCACCACAAATTCTTCTGACCATCGACTAGCACTGGGTCAGGGCAAGGAGAAGAACGTCCAGGAAACGTATTGGGTGTTGCAGCCTTTAGTAGGGATACATGAAAGACAGGGTGGATTCTCATAGTTCTGGGCAGTTGAAGACGACAAGCAACGGCACTTATAATCTTACTGATTTTATAGGGTCCAATGTACTTATGTCCCAACTTAGATGATGGAATCCTTAACTTAAGATTTCTGGTTGACAGCCAGACCAGGTCTCCTACCTTGAAAGTGGTGCAGGTTTACGAAATTTATCTGCTGCTTTCTTGTACCTTTCTGAGCCGATTCCGATTCTCTTTTAGAAGATCCATATTCTTCTGTAAAGACGTGATTCTTTCCGCCACTGTGGTAAAGGCGTTTCTATGGGAAATCGTGGTAGAATGTTAGGATGATAACCTAGATTGGAGTAAAAAGGAGATGCTTAGTGGAGGCACTCTGAGAGTTGTTTATAAGAGAACTCAGGTAAGGAAGTAGATCCATCCAATCATCTGTAGGTGGCAGAAAAAAAAAAGCGACCACTAGCCTGTCTAGGAGTCAACCGTTTAGCAGATTCAAGATAAGACAAGTTTTTGTGATCCGTGATAACCGTGATCGATGAACCGCCCCTCCAAAAAATGCCTCCATTCTTCAAAAGCCAATTTTATGGCCAATAACTCCCGGTTACCCACATCATAGTTCTCTCTGCAGAAGAGAACTTCCGGGGAGAAAAAGGCACATGGTCTTAAATTAGTCAAGGTAACGGGTCCCTGTGACAACACAGCCCCCACTCCCACCTCAGATGCGTCCACCTTACAATGAACGGTTCAGATGGATCGGGCTGAACCAATACAGGAGCAGACATAAAACATTTCTTTAGTGTAAACAAAATGCTTCAACTGCTAAGGTTGACCAAACTTTGAGATCAGCCCCCTTGCGAGTGAGATCGGTGAGTGGTTTGACCACCTGAGAAAACCCTTGATGAATTTTCGATAATAATTGGCGAAACCCAGAAAACGCTGCAACCCCTTGAGGTCTCTGGGTTGCACCCAATCAACAATGGCCTGTACCTTTCCGGGATCCATCCGAAACCATTGGCCGAAAGGATGATCCCCAGAAAGGAAAGCTCCTGGACACAAAACAAACATTTCTCGGGTTTAGCAAACAGAGAATTACCCCGTAACCTGTGAAGAACAGCACGTAGATGACCAATGTGAGATTCCTTGTCAGGCGAGAAAACAAGGATATCATCCAAGTATACAACCATAAAGCGCCCGATAAAATCAGAGAAAACATCATTTCATGAAGTTCTGAAATACTGCGGGCGCATTCGTGAGACCAAAGGGCATGACCAAATTTTCAAACAGACCTTCAGAGGTGAGAAATGCCGTTTTCCACTCATCCCCTTCCTGAATACGGATAAGGTTATATGCTCCCCTGAGATCAAGTTTGGAAAACCACTTAGCCCCAGACACTTGGTTATAAAGATCAGGAATGAGTGGGAGGAGGGTAGGTATTTCTCACCGTAATTTTATTTAGTTCTCGGAAATCGAGGCATGGGCGTAAAACCACCATCTTTTTTCTTAACAAAAAAGAATCCCGCGGCCACAGGTAGACAGAGGGACGGATGTGACCTTTGCGTAGGCTATCAGAGATATAGTTTTTCATAGCAGTACGTTCCGGGCCAGAAAGATTGTACAAATGGGCTTTGGGCAATTTAGAACCTGGAATAAGATTAATTGCCAATCATAAGGACGGTGGGGTGGCAAAACCTCAGCCTCTTTTTCGGAGAACACGTCCCCAAAGTCCTTCAGGTACTCCGGAATACCCTCCGGACTAATGGCAGACACAAAAACAGCAGAAAGACAAACATTGGAACAATTAGGACCCCATTTAACAATATCACGGGATCCCCAGTCAATAACAGGATTATGCCTCTGCAACCAGGGGAACCCAACACCAGTCCTGCAGGAAGATTATTCATAACATAACACGAAATTCGTTCCTGATGTAAGGAACCCACCTTGAGGAGGAATCCTCAGAGACAAACTTAATGACATTTGAGCCAACGGTGTCTTATCAATTGCAACGATATAGATGGGAGTCTCTAGCCTGACTGTCCCTAACTTTAACTTGGACACCATACTAGAGTTAATGAAATTCATGGAAGATCCACAGTCCACAAATGCTGAAGTGGAAGCACTACCACCTCATAACACAGTTCCACCTCTAACAAAATTTTCTGAAAAGATGAAAATGGTACCTGAGAGTCTGGATGACCTCCTAGATCATCACCCAGACTCGGCAGCTCTTATTTGATGGACAAGAGGGGCAGTCCGTCTTCCAATGTCCCGGATCTCCACAATAAAAACATAATTTCTCATCTCGTCGCCGTCTCCTCTCTTTTTCTTGAAATTAATGGTACCAACTTCCATAGTCTCCTTGAATGACACCACCTCAGACTTGGCAGGCAATACGTGAATCTCATGCTGGATAATTCCTCTCTCCCGTAACCTCCGGTCCATACGAATGGCCTGGGTCATGGCTCTTCCAGGGAACTGGGCGGCATATGAAGGGCCAGCGCGTCCTTGAGATGATCCGATAATCCTCTCTCAAACAGGCGTCTTAGAGCAGAGTCATTCCAGGACACCTCAACAGACCACCTCCTGAATCAGAACAATACTGTTCAGCAGTGAGTTCATTCTGAGAGAGACCCATGATCATGTCCTCTGCTACCCTGACCCGGTCTGGTTCATCATAAATCAGTCCCAAAGCCTCAAAGAATCTGTCCACAGACACACGCTCAGGGGCAGAAGCAGGTAGAGAGAAAGCCCACGACTGAGGTCCCTCCCGCAATAAGGAAATGATTATCCCCACCCGCTGACTCTCATCACCAGAAGATAGGGGTCTAAGTGAAAACCATAGTTTGCAACTTCCCTAAAGGTACTGAATTTCTCCCTCTCCCCGGAGAAGGTATCTGGGAGCTTTACTGTAGGTTCAGGAGAGTGCAAAGAAAAATCAACAGTGTTAGAATGCTTACAGTCAGTCTGCAACGATATTACTGTGTTAGAAAGCTCCCTCTGTTGCACAAATAGGTCTTGCATAATTAATGCCAAACTATTCATGTGATCTGCCAAGGTATGGAGCGGTTCCATAGCAAACAGAGCAGAGAAAAAAAAAAAATGCAGAAATCCCTTTATATGTATGTAGAGGTGAGCTATAATGTCAAGCAGCTGTAATGCAGGGGGAGTGTGTGCTCCACCTGTAGGTTACAGAGGGGAGAAGGGATTACACACTACCAGAGTAGGCCTGCACTGCAGCAGCCAAAACCACCCCCAGGTGGCAGCAAAAACGTCCAAAACTGAGTCAGGAAGAATCACAGGTCTCAGCAAGTCCTCTACAGAGCAGAAACACAGGCGCCACCAAGTGGCGTGAGCGTGGTCAGGCAAGCCAAGTCAAAACTGTACGGAGGCAGCAGGACAAAAGGAATAAGCAATATGCGTGGTCAGGAGAAAGCCAGGAGGTCAGCAACGGTCAGAAGCAGATAAGACAAAGACAGAAAGCAGAAACGAGTCCGAATACAAGCCGAGTCAAAAACCAGAGAATCAAACAGACAAGCAGGGAAATGCAGGGAACAGGGCAGACAGAGGGAAACAACAGACACGGGACAAGTCAGGGATAACAGCAGGACAACTCAAGGGTTACCAGTCAGGTTCACAAGCCGAAAGGTAGCAGTATAGCTCACACTGCTAGCAGGATGTGTGAGAGCTAAATAGCCAACCTGAACCCAGAATGAGGCAGAGCAAAGTTAACCCTTGACATGATCCGCCCGGACCAAGGGCAGACAGACTAAACCAGGAATGGATCATGACAGTACCGCTCATTAAAGTCATGAATATGCACATATTCATGACTTTAATGAGCGGTACCACATGACCGCTGAAGGAATAGCTGCCGAAGACCCGGGAGAAGCAGGGGGGCTGCATAAAACGTGCCAGGAGGTGTAAGTATATGCGATATTCACCTGTCCCCGTCCACCGCTGCGCACCGCTCTCTCCTCTGCATCCTCTGGCTGCGATATTCAGGTCAGAGGGCGCGATGACGTAGTTAGTGCGCACCGCTCCCTCTGCCTGAGCATTCACTGACAGAGGACCCGGAAGACAGCGGCGCACAGCGGTGGACCGGGGAACGGTGAATATCTCAGGTGCCTGGGCCCTGAGCAGCGGTGACAGTGGCACCTGGCCCCATAGCGTTCCGGTGTCCCTGCCTGCTCAGGACACCGGCTACTGGTCCCCAGCGACAAGAGGTGAGTATGTCATTTTTTTTTCATTTGCAGCAGCAGCATATGGGGCCTATACTATGGAGCATCTTATGGGGGCATAATCTATGGAGCATCTTATGGGGGCATAATCTATGGAGCATTTTATTGGGGAATAATCTATGGAGCATCTTATAGGGGCATTATCTATGGAGCATCATATGGGGGCATAATGTATGGAGCATCATATGGGGGCACAATGTATGGAGCATCTTATGGGGGCATAATCTATAGAGCATCATATGGGCATAAAATATATTGAGCATTTTATGGGGGCATAATCTATGGAGCATCATATGGGGCCTATTCTATGGAGCATCAAATGGGGGCATAATCTATGGAGCATCTTATTGGGGCATAATCTATGAGGCATCATATGGGGGCATAATCTATGGAGCATCATATGGGGCATAATCTATGGAGCATTTTATGGGGGCATAATCTATGGAGCATCATATGGGGCATAATCTATTGAGCATCATATGGGGGCATAATCTATGGGCATCATATGGGGGCATAATCTACGAAGCAATTTATGGGGGCATAATCTATGGAGCATCATATGTGGGCATAATCTATGGGGCATCATATAGGGGCATAATCTATGGACATCATATGGGGCCTATTCTATGGTGCATCATATGGGGGCATAATCTATGAGGCATCATATGGGGCATAATCTATGGAGCATCATATGGGGGCATAATCTATGGAGCATTTTATGGGGGCATAATCTATGGAGCATCATATGGGGGCATAATCTATTAGCATCATATGGGGCATAATCTATGGGGCATCATATGGGGGCATAATCTACGGAGCAATTTATGGGGGCATAATCTATCGAGCATCATATGTGGGCATAATCTATGGGGCATCATATGGGGGCATAATCTATGGAGCAATTTATGGGGGCATAATCTATGGAGCATCATATGGGGGCATAATCAATGGAGCAATTTATGGGGGCATAATCTATGGAGCATCATATGTGGGCATAATTATCTATGGGCATCATATGGGGCATAACCTATTGAGCATCTTATGGGGGCATAATCTATGAAGCATCATATGGGGCATAATCTATTGAGCATTTTATGGCGGCATACTCTATGGGGCATCATATGGGGCTAATCAAAGGAGCAATTTATGGGGGCATGATCTATGGAGTATCATATGGGGGCATAATCTATTGAGCATCTTATGGGTGCATAATCTATGGGGCATCATATGGGGGCATAATCTATTGAGCATCTTATGGGGGCATAATCTATGGAGTATTTTATGGGGGCATAATCTATGTGGCATCATATGGGGCATAATCTATGGAGCATCATATGGGGCATAATCTATTGAGCATCATATGGGGACATAATCTATGGGGCATCATATGGGGGCATAATCTATTGAGCATCTTATGGGGCATAATCTATGGAGCATCATATGGGGGCATAATCTATGGAGCATCTTATGGGGGCGTAATCTATGGATCATTATATAGGGCATAAAATGTATGTAGCATTTTATCAGGGCATAATCTATAGAGCATCTTATGGGGGCATAATCTGTAGAGCATTTTATGGGGGCATAATCTATGGAGCATCATATGGGGCATAAAAATATATGGAGCATCTTATGGGGCATAATCTATGGAGCATTTTATGGGGGCATAATCTATGGAGAATTTCTATGGGGCATAATCTATGGAGCATCATATGGGGAATAATCTATGGAGCATCATATGGGTGCATAATCTATGGGCATCATATGGGGGCATAATCTATTGAGCATTTTATGGGGCATAATCTATGGAGCATTTTATGGGGGCATAATCTATGTGGCATCATATGGGGCATAATCTATGGAGCATCATATGGGGCATAATCTATTGAGCATCATATGGGGACATAATCTATGGGGCATCATATGGGGGCATAATCTATTGAGCATCTTATGGGGCATAATCTATGGGGCATCATATGGGGGCATAATCTATGGAGCATCTTATGGGGGCATAATCTATGGATAATTATATAGGGCATAAAATGTATGTAGCATTTTATGAGGGCATAATCTATAGAGCATCTTATGGGGGCATAATCTGTAGAGCATTTTATGGGGGCATAATCTATGGAGCATCATATGGGGCATAAAATATATGGAGCATCTTATGGGGCATAATCTATGGAGCATTTTATGGGGGCATAATCTATGGAGAATTTTATGGGGCATAATCTATGGAGCATCATATGGGGCATAATCTATGGAGCATCATATGGGGAATGAAATATATGGAGCATCTTATGGGGGCATAATCTTTATGGAGCAGCATATGGGGCATATTATTCTATGGAGCATCTTATGGGGCATTATTAACCTTTATGCAGCGTTATATGGGGAGTATTTTGTATGGAGCATCTTATGGGGCCACCATGAACTGTATGGAGCATTATATGGGGCTCCTGATTCAATATGGATATTCAAAAACCTTTAACATACTGATGTCTCAGTTAATTTTACTTTTATTGGTATCTATTTTTATTTTTTAAATTTACCAGTAGCTGCTGCATTTTCCGCCCTAGGCTTATACGAGAGTCAATAAGTTTTCCCAGTTTTTTGTGGCAAAATTAGGGGGTCGGCTTATACTTGGGTCGGCTTATACATGAGTATATACGGTAAATGTATTATTCATTACTTCATTTGTTATTTTGCTTTTGGATACACGGCTAGTGATCCATTGCCAGCACCGTCTCCTATTGGGGTGCGGACATTCATCTATCTAGTATCCAAAGTGATCGCTTTCTCCCTGGCACGCAAGCTGCGTTCCACCAAAACACGTGACCGGGAAGATAAATTTGTTTGTAAGCGGTCTTTGGTCCGCCCCTGTCCTGCACATGTCCGGTTCACGTTGTCTTAGTACCTACGTTACAGAAACTCTCTTCCAGCCCCTGATTCGCAAGTTGCGTTCCACTGATATATTACCGGAAGTTTCTTGTAACTCTGCATTTCCTCTATTGAGAACGGAGCTGTTTCTTGGACCTCACGTATTTCCGGCATTTGAAACGAGTATGCGGTTCACCTGTACGTCACTTTACTGGAAGTCACGTTACACAGGTACCACGGGAATCTTTAAATAATGGCGTCTGACTCGCATGAAGCACGCCGCACATCGCACTGATCTTTCGGCCCGGGGGTGATGGTACCCCTTTGTCTGACCCCTGTTGAACCCTCACCATTTAAGAGGGGGAAACGGTCGGGTTCTCCGATCATCAATGGCTGATAAGTGTTAGCTCCGCTTTGTTTTTTGGCTGACAGATCCATTGTCTATTACAACATGCATACCATTTTTTTTTATCTATATTGGGTGTCATTCAAATACCCTTAACTGTGGTGCATTATGCTACTAACAGGATCATTGGATTGGCAGGCATTATGATCTGGTCACCTTTTTTTGTTTCTTGTTTTCTACCTGGTGGGTGTATTATATAATCTCTGGATAAGACTGCTAATTGTGTTTTTTCAGTAAAGGCCCCGTCTCACATAGCGAGATCGCTAGCGAGATCGCTGCTGAGTCACAAGTTTTGTGACGCAACAGCGATCTCAGCAGCGATCTCGCTATGTCTGACACGTACCAGCGATCAGACCCCTGCTGTGAATCACTGGTCATGTCAGAAATGCCTGGACTTTTTTTTGATCGCTGGTCTCCTGCTGGCCAGCACGCATCGCTGCGTGTGGCAGGCAGGAGACCAGTGATCTGCTGGTAACCAAGGTACACATCGGGTTTCCAGGGGCGGGGCTGTGCCTGGAAACCCGATGTGTACGTTGGATACCAGCGCGCTGCTGCAATGGAGCTGGTAACCAAGGTACACTAAGCGACGTTACCCGCAGTGTCGCTGTCCTGATCGCTGCCTGAGCTGCCTGTTTGATGTATAGCTTTCTGGAAGCCTTTCCCAAGGTGTGAAATCATAGAGCCAATCATTTTCTAACGTTACACTGATTCCACATTTCATATATGACAGGCAGACTTTAATAAAGACGTTTTTTTGTGCCTATCCCAGGGTATTTTTTTACAAAACCCTTGGGGACTTAGAAGCTCTTAGATAAAAATATAAATAAATGAAAAGGAAATAGAAGCTGTATTACATTGTGTGCAGAGTAGTTAGTACTTCATTTTATGCTGGTGGACATAGACAGAAGAGGGCCCCTTGTGAGAACAGTATCTGGGGGGCCCTTTGCGGTCCAGTACATTATCATAAAATATCTGTTTATGTGTCTGTGACAGAAGCTGCTGGAAGTGAAAGTGGCACCCCTTACGTCTTGGGCTGCACAGGTAGTTAGCACCAATGGTATGCCCACCCATGATTATACGTATCTATATGGGATTTAAGAAAAGTAATAACTTGTATTTCTCTGTTTAAACTCAATTAATTAAGAGCCTGATTTTCACTAACATTCTTTGAAGGTTTGTACATAGGATATTCTCTTCACATAGGAGATCAATAGAAATTCTATCTCTTCCTATAGGACACTTTGATTTCAGCATTGGGTTGCAAGAGCACAACAATGAATGAAATTGAGTAAGTATTTGTAAACCAATGGAATACAGTATATAAGTGTTCACATTAGTGAAACCTAACCCACTGCAAAGTATCAAGCCTCGCTTGTCCTCTCTACAACCTCTAATTCTTCTTGTCTATGCCATGACTGTTTTCTTTCAATTCCAGAAATTTCTAATCAGTTGTGTGCCATGAGTAATATAAGGGGCTGAGATAAGTGAAAGGTGGCCAATTAAAGACTTAGATACATACTCGTATTGTTCGTTCCGTGACCTCTTCACCTTTTATTTGATTTTAGAATTCTCCTTGTAATTTGGCTTGTCACAGTATTTGAGAAAGTTGGTGGCTCATCTACAGGGTGGCACCAAAGTAGGTGTAGTGTTGAATCAATGATATTCTTTGAGATTTTATGGGTGCACACAATGAAGTGGTCGGCCATCTTCTCTGGTTAGTGCAGTTTTCCTTACAGACTGACCAGACAATGAACCAATTGAAAGAGTTCATCTTGGCAGCATTTTGGGCATTGATGCAGACCGGTATTTACTGTATTTCGTACTGTGTATCACTGTGTACTGGACAGGTTCGTGGAATGTTGTAATGTTGATGGGAGACATTTAGCACTTACGAGATTAAACAGTGTTACACAAATGTAATAAAATGCAAATAAAACTCTTTTGTGATGTCAGTGTGTATGCTTTATCATATAATCTGTTGTGATAAATTTCACTGGTTTAGCTGTAGACCTACTTTTGGGCCACCCTATAAACAAAATTCTTCTTATTGCTACAAATAAAACCAATCTGTTCAACTTCCTCCACAAGTACTAAAGTAGAAACATTGGGATAGGTACTGGCGCTAGACGGGGGGAAAACTGAACCACAATCTCAAAAAAGCCCCCAAGCTTTTAAAAATCGGAAATGCCAGTCCTGCATTATCAGTGCAGTTTCTAATGTTAGAGCTGTAGAATCACTTTTAGTGACATCATGGTCATCATGTGACCAAATGGAATTTACTCTGCGGGGAGCGGAGAAGGAGGAGAGAGCCTGTTATGTCGTCTACAGTGTGTGTGTGGCATATACTGTATATGTAATGCAGTATGTATGTAGCATGCAATGTGTGTGTATGTAAGCAATGTAAAGCTGGTGGGGGTGGACAGATTGTGCCATGGGCTGGGCCTACCTTGGAGGGGTGTTAATAAGTGTCTACTGGGTCTTCACTAGGGCCACTGATGGTGAGGATAGACTGGGCTGCCAGTCGATGACAGGTACTCCAGGGCAGTCCCGGGACTGCAGCTGCTAGTGAGTCTTCCTCCAGAGCAATGGGAACTCGGATCTGAGTCTATAGACTACTATGGGGGATGTCACGGCAACACAGCCCAGTCCGTGGCTCTGGTGCTCACCCTTTAATGCGGGATATTTACAGGTGAATTGAATATTAGTATGGGGATTCGTGACGCCACCTGTGGTACCTGGTCAGGGTGACCAGCGCTGCTATCCAGATCCACTGAAGGGTTGGTATTGTGCAGCTAGATGTTAGGCCTCCCACAGGTGAGGCTGAGTCCTTCAGGGCAGATAGATATGTAGGGATGCAGGACAGACTGGGACCCGGCAATTAGGGGTAAGAAGAGGGACACAAACACAAGTCACTTTGGTACCTTTACTGAAGATGTTGCAGGCACTCCCCGGAGAACTGTAGGGTGAAGGGTACACATCCAGATTCCTCCACTGAGTAGGTGTGTGGCCTCCTGTTCCCTGCCTTTTTGTAATGAAGTCCTGGCCTGCATGTAGCTGGGCCTAACTTAGTCTCTGTCCTGCACTTGGCTGACCTTGTGGTTGGACCTTCTCTGAAAGAACAGGGTCCCTTGGCCGGTACCAGCCGAACTCCATCCTCCTGATCCTGCTACGTATCAGCTCTGTAGTACTCCTGGGACTTATAGTCCTCCAGGAACTCCGGTGTTCTCCTAATGGGTCGTGGAGATCCCTATAGGCTCGGACCCCGGTGTCCGGTCAATACTTGCTGAGGTAAGCTGTAAAGGCTCTTCTACCTCTTTTACTTCTCTTTCCACTCGCCTTCGGCCTACCCGGGCCCTCACGATCACACACACTGGCAATTGGTGGGCTGCCTCTTCGCCACTCTCTAAGCATCGGCACGCTTTCTCACTGAGCTGCACTCCCTCCTCTCAGCTCTGACTAGACTGGAGTGGATTTTACTCCACTTTACTAGCCTCCACTCTACTGAACTGCAGGCTGCAGACTTCAGTCTGGCTGAACTCAGCTACTGAGCTGACTGAACTTACTGAGCTCACTTTCCTGTCTTCACCCTCCTTTTATATCTCTATACAGTTCCCTCTGGTGGTCTTAGGGATGGGTGAAGGTGTGTGAATGTATATAGTGACCTCTAGTGGTGAATTCCTTCTGTGCACCCTTCTGGGAGATATGAATCCAGTCGCAGCTGGGCTCCACACTAGCCAGAGGGTCAGAGGTGCAAGTACGAGGTACAGGAGGGCGAGACAGAGGTGTAGTCAGACAGTCCAAGGTTGGGGCAGACAGGACAGGATCAGAATACAAAGCCGAGGTCAGTAGCAGAGAAGTGAGGATAAACAGTAAGCGAGCCAGGTCAATAGCAGGAGAGAAAGAACAAACATGCACCCACACGATTCAGAGATAAGCAACTGTAAACCAACAATCGGGCAAAGAGTGGTGACAGGAGCTCCCTAATAAACCCACTGCTGACTTGGGAAATCAAAGCCTGCAGGACAGGGTGACCATGCCTTTGTATAGCCAGGTGGAGACTTTCTGGGAGCAGAGCTAGCAGCAAGCATAAGGCAGCTCAGGTCTGATGCTGGGGAAGCACAGCGGTGAATGCAGTGAGTAGTGCGGCACTGAGAAAGTCATGCGAGACGTCGCATGACACACAACATGCAGTGTGTATATGTAACATACAGTGTGTACGTGATATGCAATATTTTTGTTTTGTAACATGAATTGAGTGTTGTGATGCAGTGACCCATGCGGCATCTAGGAGGCACTGTGTGGGCTCCTCAGGATACGCATGGAGGCGTAATTGGGTTGATGAAACAGTGTCCGGCATGATTGTAAATGGCCGGTATGTGTCGCAGAAGTCCTCTGCGCTGTAAGCTAGTAATGTTCTTGTAGTTCCACAAGAGTTTTGTTTAGTTTACTAGGGAGGCTTACTGTCACGCGGGTCTTATGATATGTGTACGATGTCAGTAAACTATTCTTAAAAGAACAACACTCTATACAACATATAGATTAGCAACATCAGCATGTAAATATAGAATAGATTTACCTGACACGATATCCGTTGAACTCAGGGTTAATCTTGAGGACTTGATACACTGTCACAGGAAAGAGGAGGACCGGGGGTCTAACCTGACCCTAAACTGGGGTCCTAATAATCCCTCACCTTGGAGGTACTGATAATGGTTCAGAGGTCCAAGTCTCCAGCCTAACCCTGTCTCCTATCAGTCCCTGAACCCTGTAATCAGTCCTAAGACCCCTATCTGACACCCATCAGAAGGAACCCATGAAGTCTCACAATCTCCCAATGAACACCTGCGCCAGAGTTTTAGCATTGGGAGGGCAGGAAGAGCAATGAAATGTGCATCTTACTGAACCTGTCAAAACCACCAGTATGACAGTCTTCCCTGACGATGAGGAAGGTCGTGATGAAGTCCATAGAAAATGAGTCCATGGACGCTCCGGAAGTTTCAAGGGTAAGAGGGTCCCAGACGGACGGGTATGAGGGGTCTTAGAGCGAGCACAAACCCCACAGGACGCGACAAAAGTTTAAAAATCTTTATTAACGTTAGGCCACCAAAACCGGCGAGAAAGGAGATCTAAGTAGCCTTACTCCCTGGATGTCCTGCTAAAGCAGAATTATGATGTGCCTCAATAACCTTTTGTCTCAACTGATTTGGGACAAACAGTCTCCTGGAGGTCCTGCAGGGGCGTCCCCCTGAGCCTCTAAAACCTCCTCCTCAAGCTCGAACATACAGCCGACACTACCACCCCTCCTGAAGGATAGGAATCGGGTCATCCATTTTCCCGGCCCCTGGGAAAACTGCGAGCACAAGGCATCCGCCTTAACATTCTTAGATCCAGGGCGATAAGTGACAACAAAATTAAACCTGGTAAAAACAAACGACCATCGAGCTTGTCTGGAATTCAGACGCTTAGCAGATTCCAAATACAGCAGGTTTCTTGTGATCAGTAATGACGGTGACCGGGTGGACTGCCCCTCCAAAAAGTGACGCCATTCTTCAAAAGCCAACTTAATGGCCAAAAGTTCCCTATTGCCGATATCATAATTCCTTTCGGCGGACGACAATTTTTTAGAAAAGAAAGCGCACGGATGCCATTTTACCAGGGGACGGACCATGGACAATATTGCACCCACCCCTACGTCAGACGCGTCCACCTCCACAACGAACGGCTGTGATGCATCTGGTTGGATGAGAACGGGTGCCGAAGCAAAACATTTTTTTCAAAGAGGAAAAAGCTTGGCAAGCTTTGTCCGACCATTTAGAAAAATCCGTCCCTTTTCTTGTCTGTCAGTGAGAGGTTTGACAACAGATGAGAAATTACAAATAAAATTTCCGGTGTAGTTAGCAAACCCCAGAAAACGCTGCAGAGCCTTAAGATCCTCTGGTGATCCCATTCAAGCACTGCTCTATCTTTTCGGGTCCATACGGAAACCGGAGGCTGACACCAAGAAACCCAAAAACTGAAGTTCCTGTACGGCGAATACACACTTTTCCATTTTGGGTATAGTTTATTGTCTCGCAAGATCTGCAACACCTGTCTCACATGCTCCTGGGTGGACACAAGATCTGGTGAGTAAATTAAAATGTCATCCAAATATACGACCCAAACAGCCCACCAGATGACGAAAAATGTCATTAACAAAATGTTGGAATACTGCTGGTGCAGTAGTCAGACCAAAAGGCATGACAAGGTTCTCATAATGTCCCCGGCGTGTTAAACGCCGTTTTCCACTCATCCCCCTCTTTTTTCCTAATCAGATTATACGCCCCCTGAGATCCAATTTAGAGAACCATTTGGCGCCAACAATTTGATTGAAGAGTCAGGAATCAGAGGGAGTGGATCGGATCTCGAACAGTAATCCGATTAAGTTTGCGGAAATCCAAGCAGGGCGTAGGCCTCCATCTTTTTCTTCACAAAGAAGAACCCCGCGGCCACTGGGGAAGATGAAGGTCTAATATGCCCTTTGGCCAGACTTTCCGAAATTAATCTTTCATAGCCTGCCTCTCAGGACCAGAAAGGTTTATATAAACTAGCTTTAGGTAACTTGCATCAGGAAGTAAATTAATAGAGCAGTCATACACGCGATGAGGAGGCAACTCCTGACACCCTCCTCAGGAACACATCCCCAAAGTCCTCCAAAAAAGGAGGCAAAGTACTAGGCACGACCGCACTGATGACTGTGTTCATGCAGTTACTTTTGCAAAACTCCCCCCATTGGCTTTATCTCTGGCTGCCAATTTTAAACACAGGGTTTTTGTTTAACCAAAACCAAGGAAGTCCCAACACAATGGGGGTAGGTAGACCCTCCCAAACATAACAAAATAATGTTCCTATGTATTGCCCCTACCGAAGGTCAATGTTAAGAACTCATGAACAAAGCACCTTGGCCGGAGGTGGCGTCAATGGAGAATATAGGATCGGTTTGACCATACACTCGATGCATACCTTGAGCCTGAGCAAATGAGGGGTCAAACCCGATTAGCCCCGGACCCCTATCAAGAAGAACAGAAAATCTCTCCACTTCGTACCACCCCACCCCACTGGGGACAAGGAAAATGAGAAGAACTAGCGGACGAAATACATACTCCCAGGTTGTCGTCCACCACACAAACCCGGATTAACAGTTTTCCGGCGACTTTTTGTCAACAAGGCACGGGTGGACATCCCCCAACAAAATGTCCCTTTTCCCGCAGAAGAAACACCTTCTAGTCCTGCGGCGTACCCCCAATCCCCTCCCACGAAATGATGTCCCTCCCAATGCATAGGCTCCCCGAAACAGACAAGGGGACCTCAACAAAGGGACTTTAGTAGTAGGTGGGTAACAACAGGGGGCGGGTTACCTCGCACTTCCCGGGGTCTATCGTAGGTACTAGGGCCAAGCGCCCCCAGTGATGGGGGGAAAAATCATACTGACCAAAAGTCCTTTAAAATTTTTCAGAAACCCCATACAAAACTGGCCCTAAGGCGGGGTCATTCCACTGAGTTTTTTGGCCCATTACAAAAATCAGAAGAAAATTCCTCCGCCGGCGTCTCCCTCTGTTCTTACAAAAATTTTTCTCGCAAGGAACCCGATTGGGCATAAAAACCCAAAACCCAGGGCAGTAAAAAATCGATCTATGACTGTAAGGGGGGGTCCCGGGGGAAGGGGAAGGCCCGGATTGGGGCCCCTTGTAGGAGCGAGATAACAATTCCCACTCTCTTTTCACCCCCCGATGATCGAGGCCGAACGAAAAATTTACATGCTTCCCAAAGGAAAAAAAAATTTTGTTTTGCCCACCAGTGAACCTGTGGGAAAAATACTTTGGTTCAATCGGTTTGCTCGAGGGAGACAAATTTGGATTTAAAGCCGTCAGCTCCATGGATAATCCGAAAATGCAGAGCCACGGGCTATGAATCCGGGGAAGGGGAAAAAATTTTATGGGCCGTGAAAATGTCACGCGGTCTTTTGAAAGTGTCGTGTCATAAAAATTCTTAAAAAAAAAAACCCCCTAAACAACAATAGTTAGCAACATAGCATGTAAAAAGTAGATTTACCACACGATTCTTTTAACCGGGTTTAAAACTTAGGATTTTTAACGTCAAGGAAGAGGGGCCGGGGGCTAACCGCCCCCAAATGGGGCCAAAAATAACCCTCCCCCTTGGGGAAATGAAAAGGTTAGAGGTCCAAGCCCCCGCCAACCCTGTTTTTTCCATCAGTCCCTGAACCCTGAAAACAGCCCTAAGAAGGATTCTGATTCCCAAAGGGATTGGGCGATCTCTGTAAATACACGATTTAGACATATAAAACAGAGGGAGAAAACACGACTTGCATACAACTCAAAACCGAAGGAAAAATGATTGGGTTTTAAAACTCAAAGCAAGGTGGCTTAAAAAAACTAAGGAGCTTTTAATTAAGTCTTCAGATACAATCCTATCTGTGGTCTGCATGAAAAATTTTTACTAATCCAACAAGAAAAACCAGAGTTTTAAAAGAAAAAATAACAAAAAATTTAAATTTTCAGCCGGAAGAAACTGCCCCCCGCCCCCCAAAACTGAGCACAGACAGAATTAAAATCCCTAAACTGCCAAAACAAAAAAAAACAGCAACTCAGCTGTGAGAAGTCAAAAGGAACCGGACGTCTTCGTGGCGATCCCAAATACAGTCCCCCCCCCTTTCGAGGGGCCTCCGGACCCCAGGGCCAGGTTTGCAGGGGTGGTTCTGTGGAAGGTCCGACCAAACGATCGGTTTGTCGAGGGAAAAAAACCCCCGCCTCTCCCTGGCCCAACCCCCCTTCCCCAACCCCCAAAGTACGAAGGGGGCCCCGGGATTCAGACGTGGTCAATGTTTTGACACTTGAAACTCCAATTACCATTGACCACCACTGGAAGGAGGTGAGGTGAGGTTTGATGGTGCCACTACCTCTTAAGAATACTTGTGGAACACTTTTGAATTTTTAAAGTTTGGGGGAGGCCAGCAAATCCCCCAAGGTTTTAAATGGAACGTTTTCCCGTGGCCCCCAAAATTGGGGCCCCTTCCAGGGGGAATTTAAAATTTTTATTCCGGTTTTACAACCTACCGATCGTTACATTAAGATCGGCCCCGAAACCTCCTCCATCGCCATAGTTTAAACGGTTTCCCCCTAGCCCAGTTTTTTTCAAAACACCTCTCCACATAAGCAAGGTGTTCAACTGTTTGGGACAAAAAAGTCCCCCCGGGGGTCCTGCGGGGGGTTTCCCCTGACCCCTCTAAACCCCCTCCTCAAGCCCGAAAAATACAGCCGCCCACTCCACCCCCTCCGAAGGAAGGAAGGGGGACCCCTTTTCCCCCGGGGCCCCCCGGGAAAAATGGGACAAGGCATCACCCTTTAAAAAATTTTTTTGATCCAGGGCGATAAGTGAAAAAACAAATTAAACCTTTTAAAAAAAAAAAGACCACGAGCTTTCGGGAAAATTTGGGAAGCTTAGCGTTTCCCAAAATTTTCAGCGGGTTTTTGTGTCAAAAAAGCGGTGACCGGGGGGACTCCCCCCTCCAAAAAGTGACGCCATTCTTAAAAAACCCAAAACTTAAGGGCCCCAAAAAATTTCCCCCTATTGCCGATATAAAAATTTTCCTTTTTCGGGGACGACTTTTTTTTAGAAAGAAGCGCACGGATCCCATTTACCAGGGGACGGCCCCCGGGGGACAATATTCCCACCCCCCCCTAGTCGGGGCCACCTCCAACGAACGGCTGTGATGCTTTGGGGTTGGGGATGAAAAAGGGGTGCCAACAAAAAAATTTTTTCAAAGAGGAAAAAGTTGGCAAGTTTTCCCCCCGACCATTTAGAAAAATCCGTCCCTTTTTTGTCTTCGTGAGAAAAAACACAGATGAAAATTAAAAAAAAATTTTTCCGGAAAATGTTTAGAAACCCCCCGAAAACGGCAGAGCCTTAAGATCTTGGCTGCCCATTCAAGCATGTTTCCCCCTTTTCCCGGGTAAAGGGAAAAACCGGAGGCTAAACCCCAAAGGGAAACCCCCAAAAACTAAATTTCCTGTAGGCGAATACACATTTTTTCCATTTTGGCGTATAGTTTATTGCTGAAGTCTGAAACCTGTCCACAGCCCCCGGGGGAACCAAATTTTTTGGTGAGAAAAATTTAAAAAAATTTATCCAAATATAGGGACCACAAACACCCCCCCCGGGATACAAAAAAAGCAAAAAAAAAATTTGGGGGAAAAATGCTGGTGCGTAGTCAGCCCAAAAAAGGGGATGAAAAAGGGTTTCATAAGGGTCTCCCGGCTTTTAAAAAAGCCGTTTTCCACTCCCCCCCCCTTTTCCCCCAAAAAGTTATACGCCCCCCTGGATCCATTGGGAAACCCCTTTGGCCCCAACAATTTGTTGAAGAGATCGGGGAAACAGGGGAGGGGTACGGATCTCAAAAAGTAATCCGTTTTAAGTTCGGGGAAAAAACCCAAGGGGCAAGGGGCGAGGGGCCCCCCCTTTTTTTTTTTCCCCAAAAAAGAACCCCGGGGCCCCCATGGGGGGAAAATGAAGGCTAATATCCCCTTTTTGGGGGACTTTCCAAATTTTAATTTTTAAAAACCCGCCTCCGGGGGCCAAAAGGTTTATAACCTACTTTAGGAAAAATTGCATCAGGAAGTAAATTAATAGGCAGTCATAAAAAGGGATGAGGAGGAACCCTAACCCCCCCTCAGAAAAAACCCCCCCCCCAAAAAGTCCCCAAAAAAAAAAAGGAGGCAAAGTATTTCACGCCCCGCACTGATGATGTTTACCCATTTTTTTTGAAAAAACCCCCCCCATTGGCTTTATCTTGGCCCCCCCAAAATTTAAATCACAGGGTTTTTTTAAACCCCAAAAGGGAAAAGTCCCAAAAAAAGGGGGAGTAGGTCCCCCCCCAAAACACAAAACCCAAGAAAATAGTTCCCTATGTATTGCCCCTCCCCGAAGGTAAATGTTAAAAAACCTCAAAAAAAAGCTCCTTTTGGGCCCGAGGGGGGGGGCCCCGTCAATGGAGAATAAGGGACAGTTTGCCCAAATTTCCCCTTTTCGGGTTCCCCCCTTGGCCTGAGCAAATGAGCGTAAAACCAGTTACCCCGGACCCCCTATAAGAAAAAGGGAAAACTTCCACTCTCGTCCCAAAACCCCCACCTCCACTGTACAAGGAATGAGAAGAAAAAGCGGACGAAATACATCTCCCGGTTGTCGTCCACCACACAAACCCCCGGAAAATTCAGTTTTCGGCGATTTTTTTCCCCAACAAGGCACGGGGTGGACATCCCCCAACAAAAAAAACCCTCTTTTTCCCCCCGAAGGGAAAAACCTTAGTCCCCCCCGGGGGAAACCAATCCCCTTACGAAATGATTTTCCCTCCCAAAAACTGGCCTCCCCCAACAGACAAGGGGAACCAAAAAAAGGGACCTTAGGTAGGGGGAAGGGGAAAAACGGGGGGGGGAGTTACCCCGCACCTCCCCCGGGGTCGTCATCAGTACGGGGTGCTTGGCCCCAAAAAGCCTCCGGGTTTGGGGGAGAAACATACGGGGCCCAAAAAAGTCCTTTAATTTGTCAGGAAAAACCCCCGACAAACTGGCTCCTTTAAAAGCTGGGTCATTCCACGGGGTTTTCTGTGGCCATTACGAAACTCAGAAGCAAATTCCTCCCCCCGGGCACTCCCTGCTGATCTTGTAATTTTGTCTCGCAAGAGAGACCCGATCTGGGTCTCATATACCAAACCCAGGGCAGTTTAAAAAAAAGATTTTCTGACTGTGACCGGGGACCCCCGGGGGAAAAAGGGGAAAAGGGCCCGGGGTTGGGGGGGCCCCTTGGGGGAGCGAGATAACAATTCCCATCTCTGTCTTCACTCCCTGATATCGAGGCCGAACCCAAAAAAAAAAAATTTTCATGCTTCCCTAAAAGGAAAAAAAATTTTTTCTCGCCCAAACCCGTGAACCGGTTTCCGGGGGGAGCTACTTTGGGTTTTTAAAACTGGTTTGCCCCGAGGGAGACAAAAATTTGGATTTAAAAGTCCGGGCCTCCATGGATTAAACCCTGCAACGCGAGCCCTGGGTACTGAATCCATGGAACTGGGAAAAAATTTTTTGGGGGCCCCCGAAAATGTCCGCGGTTTATGATATGTGTACGATTTCAGTAAAATATTTTTTAAAAGAAAACACTCTAACAACATTAGATTAGCAACATCGCATGTAAAAAATAGAATAATTTTTCCCCGAAACCCATATCCGTTGAAAACCCGGGTTAATCTTTAGGACTTGATACACTGTCACAGGAAAGAGGAAAGGCCCGGGGGGGCTAAAAACCCGCCCCTTAAAAATGGGGTCCTAAAAAAATCCCTCACCTTGGAGGTACTGAAAAGGTTCAGAGGCCAAACCCCCACCCCAACCCTGCCCCCCTATCACCCCAAACCCCCGTAATCAGTCCTAAGAAGGTTCTATTCCCCCAAAAGGGGGTTTTTGGGGTGCTCTGCTAAATACACAGATTTAGACAAAAAGCAGAGGAAGGGAAAAAAAGACTTGTTTCACATAAAAAACAGAAGGAAACAAAAATGATCGGGGGTATTAAATCAAAGAAAAGGGGGAGCTTAAAAAACTTTAAAGGGCTTTTAACTTAAGTTTTACAGATACCCAAACCTATTGTGGGCTGCATAAAAAATTTCACGGGGAAAATCCCAAACAGACAACCAGAGTTTTTAAAAGGGAAAACCCAAAAAACAAAAATTAATTGCAGCCGGAAGAAAACTGCCCCCATCCCCGAAACTGAGCAAAAGACAAAATTAACTCCCTAACTGCCAAACAAAAAAACAGAACTCAGCTGTGAGAAAATCGAATGTGAAAACCCCGACGATCTTCTTTTGGGGATCCACATGGGCACTTACGGGGGTTTTTTGGAGAGCTGGATGGTGACTAACCACAATACATCCCCCACCTATGGGGGGGGCTACGGTATATAAGTGAAAAGGGGGGGTCACAGGAGAGAGAGTGATGGTCCGTTGGCGGTGAAAGGTCCGGAAAAGGGCCCTATTTTAATGTCCCTTCCTAAGGGCACGGAAAAGGCTTTGAATTGGTGGCCTGGGGGTTGGACGGTTCCAAGTGGGGACAGCGTCCTAACGCACACGGAGAGGCCGTTTTGCAGAGTCTGGAAGGATGCGTTTGGGGACGCTCCCGTCCGTCGGGGAATCTGAATGGGGAGTGCATGGTCAGAAGGAGGGGGGACCCCATTGGCAGCTTTCCCGGGAACCGGACTGACAGGGGGCGTCTGTGGAGCGGAGCCCCCGGAAAAGGAACCCGGGTGGGGGGGCAGTATGCATTGAAAAAAGGTCTTTAATAAAAATATGGGGGCACCACAGGAATGACGGAGTAGGGGGACCGTATGACCGAAACAAATTTTGTTGCAGTGCAGTGTGTAAAGGACTTCGTGGTAGGTTTTATGCTATAAAACCGTTTTGATGCTTAAGGGAAAGTTTCCTGGTGCCTTAAATCCGCACCAAAAGGACATTCAAAAAGCTAGCCTATTGGTGTAGACAGCGGGAAAGGTCCGGAAGCTGTGTGGAGATGATTGGTGGTTGGGGGGCCACGAAAATTTTTCAGGACAGCTTGCGTGGTTGGCGGGGCCACGAAGATTTCAAGCTTTTTTGGCTATAACTAATGGTTACGAATTTTTCCTGTTTTTGCTCGGGTTCCGAAGTTGGGGAATGTCCAAAACCCGCGGGAGGTACAGAGTTGGAGACCTTGGGCCCCTTCAACCACGCAAAACGATTTAGAGCCTGCAGAGCGGGGGAGCCTCCTGAAAAAAAAACCCTTTTAAAGCGATTGGGGAGTCAATGGCCTGGCAAGGGTGCGGACGTCCCAGAACCATAAAGAGCCGTGGGGAAGGGGCAGTTTCAGGGAAAAACAAGGGTTCTGCAGCAGTGGACGTTTTTTTTTTGCAGCAGCAGGGGTTTCGTGGCTGCACAAGAGCTTGGCAGTCCCCGCAAGGCTGGTGAGGGCCTAAAGGGCATTGGATTTAGGGCACAAACTCTTTTTAAAGGGCCCCTGAAGCCCCAAAAAACTTTTTTTTTAAAAAAAACTGTGCGAATGGGGCCTGAGGTTCGTGGGGGGTCCATGGGGGGTACCCCAAAAAGGGGGGGGGTGCACAAAAAGGGGATTCCCCAAAAGGGGGGGTACCCAAATTGTTTGGTTTCAAAGGGGGTGGGTCCCAAAAAAGGGGGGGGGGAACCCAAAAAAAGGGTGGTTCCCCCCAAAAAAAGGGAAGTCTCAAAAGGGTGTGGACCAAAAGGGGTAATGCCCAAAGGGGGGGATCCCAAAAAAGGGAAAACCCAAAAAGGGGGGGCAGCAAAAAAAGAGTAGGGGGCGAAGCGCCATTGGATTGTGGGGCCCCGGAACAACGTTGTTCTGCTAGTAGGTCCGCTTAAAGTAAATTCCGGGCCCCAAAACGTTTGCATGTCCCCCTTTGGTAGAGGAGAAAGTGTGATGGGTGTAGACCCGGGGAGTCGAGTTTGTGCGAGGCCCCCCCCTAACATTCTGTTCGCGGAACGGGGCTGAGAGTGAAGGCCCCCGGGGGGGGGGAAAAAGGCCTTTGACACCTCCCCCTACTTGCGAGATGAGGTTTTCCAGTCCAAAAGAAGTGACGGTAGTCCGTATTGCTGTATAAATGGTTGGTGGGTTGGAGGCCCTGTGGGGTTGGGGAAAAGGGAACAGTTTTTTTTTTGGTAGTGAGGGGACGGAGCAAAATTTCCCCCCTAGGCAAGACACAAGGGCTGGAACCTAAGGGTTTTTCAACCCTAAACTAATGCACAACTGAAGTAGCCGTGGACGTACTACGGTTTACCTAGAGCCTCAGCACGCGGGGGGAATTAGCTACACTTTTAAAATAGAAAAGGGGAAACTAATGCCCCCGGGTTTAAACCCCCAAAAAAAAAAGGAACCCCCAAAATTAAGGTGGTTCAAGAGGGGAAAAAAAAAAAACAGGGGAAAATAGAATGAGAAAAAATTGGGGCCCCCAAACGTCTAGAAAGTAAATACGGAAAAGAAATTCTGTCTGAAAAACCCCAAAAAACCCCAACAAAAATCCCCCCACTTTGATTACAAAAAAAAGACCCACACGACCGACCCCTATATCAGAACTCTGGTGTGAACACAGTACCGCAATAAAAAAAACAATGGGGAAAGAGGGAAAAAAAGGCAAATACAAAAAAAGAACAAGGGCAGCGCAGCCCCAAAGGGGCCCGGGTGAAGTCCAAGGCAAAACTGCCCAAAAAACAAGGAAAATCCAACCACAAAAAAAAAAAAGAGTCATTAAACTGAATGATAGCAGGGGAACAAGCTGAAAATTCCCCCAAAAAACCGGAAGTAAAAAATTATTACGGGAGGATCTGGGAGGCCGCTCCTTAATCAGGCCGTCCCCCCGACACCCTTCTTAATTGGTTTATTTCCCTCGCAACCCTGGAGGGAGCCAGCTCAAGGGGCCCAACACTTCACAACAGAACAGTTTCGAGGGTTTTAAGTTAGGGAGGTAAAAAAAAAGGAAAATGACCCCTTAAAAGACAGTCCTAAGTTAGGAAAAACCAAGGAAAATGGTGGATGGGCCGCTTTGGGGGCACAACGGGGGGGAGTAACCCTCCAAAAATTGCGGGCAAGTAAGGGTGACCACATTAAAGGTTGCGTATGCCCCAATTTTTGGGGCCGATGTAGTTAGAATTCACAGGATGATGAAGTGATGTGGAATTTTAAAAAAAGTGGAGCTGAAACCAGGTAGAGGGAAAAATTTAGGG
>JARQOD010000004.1:261311500-261354124 GCA_033576555.1 Oophaga sylvatica | reverse complement strand
TTTCTCCCTGTGGCATGATGTTCTGTAATTTGCCTTTATAGCGTGGATCGAGGATGCTGGCCAACCAGTAGTCATCATCCTTCATAATTTTGGCAATGTGGGTGTCCCTTTTTAGGATCCGCAAGACATAGTCACACATGTGGGCCAATGTTCCAGGTGTCAATGATGCACTGCCAGTGGTGGGTGTAGGAGCACTTTCTGCCAAATCCACTTCCCTCCATTCACACACAAATCCTGTACCTGCATTACAGCCTGCCTCTGTTCGCCCAGCCTCTCAACCATGTGCATGGTGGAGTTCCAGCTTGTTGCAACGTCTATGATTAGTCAGTGCTTGGGGAGGTGGAGCGATCGCTGCAGCCTCTGCATACGACTGGAGTCTACGGGCGAGCAACGGATGTGCGAGCACTGTCTTCGCACCTTATGGAGCAGGGCTGGTAACTCCGGATAATTATTTATGAAGCACTGCACCACCAGGTTCAAGGTGTGAGCCAGGCAAGGTATGTGTCTGAGTTTTGCCAGGGCTATGGCCGCCACAAAATTACGGCCGTTATCACTGACTACCTTGCCTGGCTCAAGATGTAGACGTCCCAGCCATGACTCAGTTTCTCGCTGCAAGTAGTCGGCCAGTACCTCCGCGGTGTGTCTGTTGTAGCCCAAGGACATCATCTCTAAAAAAGCCTGCTGATGCTTACCACTAGCTGATCAATAGTGGGACACCTCGTGTGCAACACTGGCAGCTGCAGATGGAGTGCTTGTGCGACTGCGCTCTGTCGACGAGCTTTTGCTTCTGGAGGAGGAGGGTCGAACGCCTACAGCCAACTGTTGCCCTTTACCATGGGCTAGGCTGCATTGTCCCACCCCCGGTGTCCCCTGTGGACCCTGCATCCACCACATTAACCCAGTGCGCAGTGATGGACACGTAACGGCCCTGGCCATGCCTACTGGCCCATGCATCTGTTGTGAGGTGCACCTTTCCACTCACTGATTGTTTGAGTGCATGGACAATGCGATCTTTCACATGCAGGTGGAGGGCAGGGATGGCATTTCTAGAAAAGAAGTGCCGACTGGGTAGCTCATAGCGTGGGACAGTGTAGGCCATGAGCTCTCGGAACGCTGCGCTTTCAACCAAATGGAAGGGTATCATCTCTAATGAGATCAGTTTGGCAATGTAGGCGTTCAAAGCCAGTGAGGTTTTGTAGTCCTTCCAGGCTTGCAAGTGCGTAGTGTTTAAATGTCTAAGCATGCAACTGGTATTCAATTTTCAGAGATTTTTCCCTCGGCTAAAGGTCCTTCGGCACTTCTTACAGATAACCTTTGCCTCATCTATAGGATTTTGGTCAAAAAAGTGCCACACTGCACTCTTCCTACTATGGGATAAATTTTCAGGGCTTGCACGCTGTGCTAATTTGACCGTCTGGAAAAGCTGTCATGCAAATCTTTTTGTTTTTTTAACACGTTTTTGGACTGCTACGGGCCTGGCAGATAACCGCAGCTGCGATGTCGATGCCTGCCGCGGATCCTCATCCTCTTCTGAGCTATTGCCACCCTCTTCCCCCAATGGATGCCAATCTGGGTCAACAACTGGGTCATCCATCACCTCCTCTTCAATTTCATCTACACCTTCCTCTGTGTCACCGTGTAAGGTGTTAGAGTATGCGGGAAGGGGCACCTGACTTTCATCAAGGTCAGATTCTGGCTCAGTAGACTGCGAGGGCAATGTAGTGCTCTGGGTGAATGTACCAGCAGAATCAGATAGCACTGGCTGTGCATCAGTGCACTCCATGTCAGATTCATCTTGGACTGGGGAATTCAGGATTTGACTTGATAACCCATGCATGGTATGTGAAAAGAGCTCCATGAGTAATCTGAAGTGTGGCCTGCCGCATCCTTCACTTTTGGTGGGGGTGAAGGACACAAGGAAAGGTGTTGTTCCTGACCAGGAGCCTGCACTGACGACTCAGTGCTTGCATTTTTTGAAACTTCAGAAGAGGAGGTGATAGAGCTGGAAGCTGTTTCGGCAATGTAAGCCAAAACCTGTTCCTGATGCTTCGGCTTTAAAAGCAGTTTACCTACTCCCAGAAAAGGGAGCCTTCCAGGCCTTCTGGAGCCAGATGATGACGCAGGCTCAACACCTCCTGCCTTAGGTGCTATTGGGCTTTTGGCACTACTAACAGATGCACCACCACCACCATCATTCCCAGTTGGCCCCCCCATCCACGTCCGAGGCCTCTTCCACCATACTTCCTCATGTTTGGGAAAATGTACCAAGAATACCAGCAGATATATGGTACTGTATGAGGAGCCTACAACTGTATATGGCGTAGGGGAAAATTTAAATCTCCGTATATATTTCCGGAGTCACACACAGACGCTCACTCAGTATGGATTTGACCATAATACAAAGAGCAGCTATACAGTACTGTATCAGAAGCGGACAGCTGTATACGGTGTAGGGTAAAATTGCAATTTCCATATATATTTCCGGAGTCACACACAGACGCTCACTCAGTATGGATTTGACCGTAATACAAAGAGCAGATATACGTTACAGTATCAGAAGCGGACAGCTGTATACGGTTTTGGGGAAAATTTAAATCTCCGTATATATTTCCGGAGTCACACACAGACGATCACTCAGTATGGATTTGATCGTAATACAAAGAGCAGATTTACAGTACTGTCTCAGAAGCGTACAGCTGTATACGGTTTTGGGGAAAATTTAAATCTCCGTATATATTTCCGGAGTCACACACAGACGATCACTCAGTATGGATTTCACCATAATACAAAGAGCAGATATAGGGTACTGTCTCAGAAGCGTACAGATGTATACGATTTTGGGGAAAATTTAAATCTCTGTATTTATTTCCGGAGTCACACACAGACGATCACTCAGTATGGATTTGACCGTAATGCAAAGAGCAGATATACGATACTGTCTCAGAAGCGTACAGCTGTATACAGTGTAGGGGAAAATTGCAATCTCCGTATATATTTCCGGAGTCACACAGACGCTCACTCAGTATGGATTTCACCGTAATACAAAGAGCAGATATAGGGTACATACTCCGAAGAGTACAGCTGTATACGGTGTAGGGGAAATTTGCAATCTCCGTATATATTTCTGGAGTCACACACAGATAGTCAGCATGTATTTGTCCATGATACCAGCCGGTACACGGTAGTGTGTGAGTAGCGTACAGTTCTATACGGTGTAGGAAAAAATGAATGGTCGGTAAGTGTGCAGAAGTAAAGAATCAATGTATTAGTGCTGTGTAAAAAGCAGCCTGCACAGCAGTGTACATACAGCAATACAGCTATCAGGCAGCCTAATAACCAGGGCTGCTGCACACAAGAAAATCCTCCCCTGTCACTGCACATTAACTGTACAGCACAATTGCTATCAGCACAAGCACAGAAGAACTTCTCTTTCCAGCCCTAACTCTCTCCCTACTGATAAACAGCGTCAGCAACTTAGACACTGTGACACCCCCCCCAAAGCAAGCCAATCACTGCAATGCCCTTCTCTAAGATGGTGGTGGACGCTGCACATGTCATCTCGTTGCCCACAGTGTACGTTCTTGCTCATTGGCTGAAAAAAGGCGCCTGCAAGCATTATGGGAAAACCGACTTGGGCGCTCGGGTCGACGACCGCATGGCCGACTGCACGCTATGGTCGGGTTTCGGCCAACGAAACCCGACTTTGGCGAAAGTCGGCGACTTTTGAATCTGACCGACCTGTTTCGCTCAATTCTATTCTGCATCCCATTTTGACTGAAAAAAATAGAAATGTAGAATTTTTTGCAAATTTATTAAAAATGAAAAACTGAAATATCTTATGGTCATAAATATTCAGACCCTTTGCTCAGTATTGAGTAGAAGCACCCTTTTGAGCTAGTACAGCCATGAGTCTTCTTGGGAATGATGCAACAAGTTTTTCACACCTGGATTTGGGGATCCTCTGAAATTCTTACTTGCAGATCCTCTCCAGTTCCATCAGGTTGGATGGTGAACGTTGGTGGACAGCCATTTTCAGGTCTCTCCAGAGATGCTCAATTGGGTTTAGGTCAGGGCTCTGGCTGGGCCAGTCAAGAATGGTCACAGAGTTGTTCTGAAGCCACTCCTGTGTTATTTTAGCTGTGTGCTTAGGGTCATTGTCTTGTTGGAAGGTGAACCTTCAGCCAAGTCTGAGGTCCAGAGCACTCTGGAAGAGGTTTTCATCCAGGATATCTCTGTGCTTGGCCGCATTCATGTTTCCTTCAATGGCAACCAGTCGTCCTGTCCCTGCAGCTGGAAAACACCCATATAGCATGAAGCTGCCACCATTATGTTTCACTGTTGGGATTGTATTGGGCAGGTGATGAGCAGTGCCTGTTTTTCTCCACACATACAGCTTAGAATTATCACCAAAAAAGTTCTATCTTCGTCTCATCAGACCAGAGATTCTTATTTCTCATAAGGGAAAAAGGAACAGCATCCAATCCGGGTAGAAAATGTAACAAATCCTTTATTCAGCCACCAAAGATTACAACGTTTCGGCCATTTTGTGGCCTTTTTCAAGTATAACATACAGAGCATAATGGCGTCCTTAAATGATGTGGAGAAGCCAATCACCATCCAGGAACCGCCCAATAGTTAAACAGATATATAGATCACAACATACAAAACCTCATGTTAAAACAGTGATCACAGATCCATAAATGAATACATCAAAGATATTGAAAACATCACTTATAATATACTCATGATACTAAGTAAATCACCCCACGTAAACAATAGACAAAGAGGTGTTCACCAATAGATGATCAGCTACCTAATAGCCCCACAAAACAAATGTTCCAATCGTGTCTCATCATACTTAAACACACATCTCAGCCAACAGGCAAATGCCTGCCATATCTGCGTCAGGACATTCCACCCATCAACAGCAATATCTCATAGCATACTCACATACACCGCTCGTATAACTCACGCCCCTCTCCAACATAAACAAGAGCACATGTCTAGCTGTCACCATTACAGAGCGCCCGGCATATCATGTGACCGCCAGCGTCATCTGACGTAACATCACGTGACGTACCACGTCACTAGTTCAGCGCATGCGCAGTAACAAGTAGCTGCCTGTTGTGAATGGGTTTGAGATGAGTTCTGAGCAGAGGCTCCCTCTGGTGGTTACAAGCGGTACTAGTGAAGATTGTGAGGACTGGGAATCAGGTGTTACTGACTGGTCTTATATAAGGGAGTCATTTTCCCATCAGGGTTGCCGGTGATCAATTGTTCTGGTCTGAATCCTTCTTTCCAGTTTCCCTTGTAGCCTGCTGTGTCGTGTCTGCATCTCCTGCTATCAGATAAGACATTTTCTTCTTTTGTGTTTGTGCTATATTTTTGCATTTTGTCCTGCACTTCTGTGGGGGCCTTCTGGGTCCCCTCCGGGGGCTTTTGCCCTCTCAGTTTGTTCAGCCACTGAGTTTTGTACTTTTGCTTTTCCAGTTTTTTCAGTGGCTGCTGTCTTGATTTTGTTACACCAGAGAACTAATTTAGGTGGTAGAGGTCGTGTGATCTCAGGTGATTTTGAAATTAGTAGAGTTGGTGTTTTTCAGGGTTTTTTGAGATTGCAGTAAGTACCCTTCCTGTCCTTTTCTATTTAGATAGTTTTGGCCCCAGCGTTTGCTCATACTATTTTCTTTCTGTGTCAGTATTTCCTCTTGTCTAACCGCCATTACATGTTTGGGGGCTTTCTATTATCTTTGGGGTCTGCTCCGGGGCAGATAGCTTTCCTATTTCTATCTTTAGGTGTAGTTAGTTTCTCAGGCTGTGACGAGGCGTCTAGGACCAACGTAGGAACGCTCCACGGCTGCCTCTAGTTGCGGTGGTTAGTCAGGGTACTGCAATCTCATAGATTCCAACTGCTCTGGTGTATTGCCTTTTTTACCTGCACTCCTCAGCTACCGTAACATAACAGTATCACCGGCCTAAAAAAATTGAATGGTACTCACAGAAGGGAAAAAATATTGTGACAGAAGAAAGGTTGTCAGAGTTGTCAGAGATATTTTTCTGTTTGTTGCATTTTTTTCCCTCTGTATCTCTGGGTGCTGGGGAGGATCTTTTCTCCCAATGGAGTTTGCACAGTTGTCTGGCCGTGTGGATCAGCTTGCCACTGAGGTTCAGAGTATTGCTGCATATCTTGCTAGGTTGCCTGTTGTGGAACCTAGGACCCCCATGCCAGATTTGTTTTTAGGGGATCGAGCTAAGTTTCAGAATTTCAAAAATAATTGTAAATTGTTTTTTGCCTTAAAATCTAAGTCCTCAGGAAACGCAGCGCAGCAGGTTCAAATTATCATCTCTCTCCTGCGCGGCGATCCTCAGGATTGGGCTTTTTCCCTGATACCTCGGGATCCTGTTTTGAGTGATGTTGATGCATTTTTTCAGGCTTTGGGGTTATTGTACGATGAGCCTAATGTCACTGATCAAGCTGAAAAAGCCTTGTTGGCATTAAATCAGGGGCTTGATGACGCTGAGTTATACTGTCAGAGATTCCGTAGGTGGGCAGTCCTGACCAAATGGAATGACGACGCTTTGGCGGCCCTTTTCCGGAAGGGTCTGTCGGATAATGTAAAGGATGTTATGGTGGGATTCCCTGTCCCCTCTGGTCTCAATGATTCTATGTCATTAGCGATTCAAATTGACAGACGTTTGCGTGAGCGGAGAAGTATGCGTGGAGTGGTGTTGCCTTGTGAGCCAGCTTCTGAGCCCATGCAGTGTGATGGAGTGGTGTCTGGGGCACAGCGTCATGAGTTTCGAAAGCGCAATGGGTTATGTTTCTACTGTGGTGATGCCTCTCATGCTATTTCAGTCTGCCCTAAGCGGGGAAGACGTTTTGCACGCTCAGTTGTCTTGGGTAGTGTTCAGACTAAGTTTTTATTAACTGTCACTCTGATATGCTCTCTGTCCTCATTTTCTGCTCAGGCTTTTGTTGATTCTGGAGCAGCTATTAACCTGATGGATTATGATTTTGCTAAACGTTGTGGGTTTCCCTTGATACCCCTACAGAAGTCTATTCCCCTACTGGGGATCGATTCTACCCCTTTGGCTGAGAATAAACCCCAGTTTTCTACTCAGGTGATAATGAGGGTTGAACCTGATCACCAGGAGTGCTGCAAATTTTTGGTTCTATATAATCTGCATGACATTATCGTGCTGGGTTTCCCTTGGTTACAGTCTCATAATCCTGTTTTGGATTGGAAATCTGTGTCTGTAACCAGTTGGGGCTGCCAATGTGTTAATACCAACACTCCTGTTTTTTCTGCCTCCCCCCAGGCCCAGGATGTTCCTGACTTTTTGTTTGATTTTTCTGATGTGTTTAGCGAAAGTAAATCTGCATCCTTGCCTCCCCATAGGAGCTATGACTGCGCTATTGAATTAGTGCCGGGTAGTAAATTCCCTAAAGGTCGCCTTTTTAACTTATCTGTACCTGAACATGACGCTATGCGGTCTTATATCAAGGAATCATTGGAGAAGGGTCATATCAGACCATCCTCTTCACCCTTAGGTGCCGTTTTTTTCTTTGTGGCCAAAAAAGATGGTTCATTAAGGCCGTGTATTGATTATCGTCTCTTGAACAATATTACTGTGAAATATCAATACCCGTTACCCTTGATTTCTGACCTGTTTTCCAGGGTGAAAAACGCTACTTGGTTTACCAAGCTTGACCTCAGGGGGCGTATAACCTTATTCGCATTAAGCACGGGGATGAATGGAAGACGGCATTCAATACCCCTGAAGGGCATTTTGAGTACCTAGTGATGCCCTTTGGGCTCACTAATGCTCCTTCCGTCTTCCAGTCCTTCATGAATGACATTTTCAGGGATTTTGTGGACAAATTTCTGATTGTTTATTTGGATAATCTTGATTTTTTCTAATGACTGGGACTCTCATGTGAAACATGTTCGAACTGTATTCCAGATTTTGAGAGAGAATGCTCTGTATGTGAAGGGATCAAAGTGACTTTTTGGCGTACAGAAGATCTCATTTCTGGGGTTCATTTTGTCCCCATCTGTTATTGAAATGGACCCGGTCAAGGTTCAGGCCATCTGTGATTGGGTCCAACCTACTTCATTAAAGGCTCTTCAGAGATTTTTGGGTTTTGCCAATTTTTATCGTAAATTTATTGGTAATTTCTCGGTTATTGTTAAACCATTAACTGATTTGACCAGAAAGGGTTCTGATGTGGTGAATTGGCCTCCTGAGGCAGTCTCTGCATTTCAGGAACTTAAGCAGAGATTCACTTCTGCTCCTGTTCTACGGCAGCCTGATGTTTCTCTGCCATTTCAGGTGAGGTTGATGCCTCTGAAATTGGGGCAGGTGCCGTTTTGTCCCAAAAAGATCCAGAGACCTCTAAAAGTAACCCTTGTGCCTTTTTCTCTCGAAAATTTTCTCCTACTGAACGTAATTATGACGTGGGTAATCGGGAGTTATTGGCCATGAAGTGGGCTTTTGAAGAGTGGAGACATTGGCTGGAGGGAGCCAAACATCAGGTGGTGGTCCTTACGGACCATAAGAATCTGGTCTATCTGGAATCTGCCAAGCGACTCAATCCTAGACAGGCCAGGTGGCCTTGTTTTTCACACGTTTTAATTTTGTGGTTTCCTTTCTTCCTGGCACTAAGAATGTTAAGGCGGATGCCCTCTCGAGGAGTTTCCTTGCGGACTCTCCTGAGTTATCTGATCCTTCTGTTATTTTGAAAGAGGGTGTAGTTCTTTCCGCCATCTCGCCCAATTTGAGACTTGCTCTGGAGGGGTGTCAGGAGGATAGGACCCGAGCGCTGCCCTGTTGGAAAATTGTTTTTTCCCGGACCAATGGAAAAAGAGTGTGATGTCTGAGATTCATTGTTCCGCATTGGCTGGGCATCCCGGAATTTTTGGTACCAGAGACTTGGTTAGTCGGTCCTTTTGGTGGCCTACCTTGTCTCGCGATGTCAGGGAATTTGTGCAGTCCTGCGGGACTTGCTTTCGCTCCAAGCCTTGCTCTCGCTCTAGTGGTTTGTTGATGCCATTGCCTGTGCCCAAGAGACCATGGACCCATATCTCTATGGATTTCATTTCCGATCTTCCTGTTTCTCAGAGAATGACCACCATCTGGGTAATTTGTGATAGGTTTTCCAAAATGATACATCTTGTGCCATTACCTAAGTTGCCTTCCTCCTCTGAATTGGTGCCGTTGTTCCTTCAGCACGTGGTTCGTTTACACGGCATTCCTGAGAACATTGTGTCTGACAGAGGAGTCCAGTTTGTTTCCAGATTTTGGAGGACTTTTTGTTCTAAACTAGGTGTTCAATTGTCTTTCTCCCTCGGCATTTCATCCTCAGACCAATGGTCAAACTGAGAGAACAAACCAGACATTGGAGACTTATCTAAGATGCTTTGTGTCTGCTGATCAGGATGACTGGGTCTCTTTTTTGCCTTTGGCTGAGTTTGCTCTTAATAATAGGGCTAGCTCTGCCACTTTGATGTCTCAGTTTTTCTGTAATTCTGGGTTTCACCCTCGATTTTCTTCAGGACAGACGGAAGCTTCTGTCTGTCCAGGTGTTGACTCTGTTTTGAGCGTATGCAACAGATTTGGGACCAGGTAGTGGAGAGGTTGTCCCTCTCTCAGGAGAAGGCCCAGCGGTTTGCTAACCGGCATAGGACTGATGGTCCTCGGTTTAAAGTGGGGGACTTGGTCTGGTTGTCCTCAAAGAATATTCCTATGAGAGTAGCATCTCCTAAATTTAAGCCTAGGTTCATTGGACCTTATAAGATCATGGAGATTATTAATCCTGTTTCTTTTCGTTTGCTTCTTCCAGGGACATTTAAGATCCATAACGTGTTCCACAAGTCCTTGTTGAAGAGGTTTGTTGAGCCAGTGGTTCCTGCTGCTGTGCCTCCTGACCCTGTTTTGGTTGAGGGCAATCTGGAGTATGTGGTTGAGAAAATATTGGATTCTCGTTTTTCTAGACGAAGACTCCAGTATTTGGTTAAATGGAGAGGTTATGGTCAGGAAGACAATTCTTGGGTGTTTGCTTCGGACATCCATGCTAGGAGACTTATCCGTGCTTATCATAGAACTCATCCTGACCGACCTGGTTGCTCAAATGAGGGTTCGGTGACCCCTCCTCAAGGGGGGGTACTGTTGAGAATGGGTTTGAGATGATTCTGAGCAGAGGCTCCCTCTGGTGGTTACAAGCGGTACTAGTGAAGATTGTGAGGACTGGGAATCAGGTGTTACTGACTGGTCTTATATAAGGGAGTCATTTTCCCATCAGGGTTGCCGGTGATCAATTGTTCTGGTCTGAATCCTTCTTTCCAGTTTCCCTTGTAGCCTGCTGTGTCGTGTCTGCATCTCCTGCTATCAGATAAGACATTTTCTTCTTTTGTGTTTGTGCTATATTTTTGCATTTTGTCCTGCACTTCTGTGGGGCCTTCTGGGTCCCCTCCGGGGGCTTTTGCCCTCTCAGTTTGTTCAGCCACTGAGTTTTGTACTTTTGCTTTTCCAGTTTTTTCAGTGGCTGCTGTCTTGATTTTGTTACACCAGAGAACTAATTTAGGTGGTAGAGGTCGTGTGATCTCAGGTGATTTTGAAATTAGTAGAGTTGGTGTTTTTCAGGGTTTTTTGAGATTGCAGTAAGTACCCTTCCTGTCCTTTTCTATTTAGATAGTTTTGGCCCCAGCGTTTGCTCATACTATTTTCTTTCTGTGTCAGTATTTCCTCTTGTCTAACCGCCATTACATGTTTGGGGGCTTTCTATTATCTTTGGGGTCTGCTCCGGGGCAGATAGCTTTCCTATTTCTATCTTTAGGTGTAGTTAGTTTCTCAGGCTGTGACGAGGCGTCTAGGACCAACGTAGGAACGCTCCACGGCTGCCTCTAGTTGCGGTGGTTAGTCAGGGTACTGCAATCTCATAGATTCCAACTGCTCTGGTGTATTGCCTTTTTTACCTGCACTCCTCAGCTACCGTAACATAACAGCTGCCTAAGTCAGCTACAAGTTCCCATTAGGGCGAAATCTCGCGATATTTGTATATATGCAGAACAATCGCAATACTACACTATGTAATATGGCGCATCGCTAATCCAGCGCATGCGCAGGAACAGATAACTGCCTCGGTCTATGAGACCAGCCTCTGGTTCCCATCTTGGTAAAAATCCCGCAACACATGTATCTCTACCATTTCTATATAATGACAGAATTAACCCCTCTATGGCAGCAGTTCTCTTCTTGAGTGAACAAATAGATGGATTACAAATAGATGATATGTTGGTTCCCACATAATAACAATGTGCATACATAACAAGAGAAAAAAAAAAAATTCTCAATTAGCTAGACGAATAATAAATGCATATAAGCGGTAGATAAATGTGAGCTAACGGTGGGCACGGGGAGCAACAAAAAACATAATATAAGCAAACGCAAATGATGCCATATTTCAATCTGGATCTGTTGGGTCCCCATGTCCTCCGGTCCCTCCAGATCACCCTCAAACTAAAAAACAAAACAAACAATGAAATAAAATATATATCTAAAAACAGACACAGAATCAAGATGTAAGTCTTACCTAAGCACAAATATGTAAATTATATTCCAAATTTAAGCCCTTCGGCTGTAACGTCTCCAAAATGGATATCCAACGTAATTCTTTCTGCTTCAATAGTTTAATCCTATTGCCCCCTCGTCTCAAGGGTGGAACCCCATCGATTACTCTGAATCTCAACTGATTAACTAAATGTCTACATTCAACAAAAAGTTTAGATACTGGCAACTCCAACAACTTCGTCCTAATAGTACTCTTATGTTTGCTAATCCGTGCTCTAACTTCCATCATTGTCTCACCTACATACATCAGTCCACATGGGCATGTAAGTATGTAGATGGCAAAACTAGAGGTATATGTATAGCGTTCTTTAATTAAGAAACGTTTTCCTGTATGAGGATGATTGAAACTATCACCCTTGATCATATTACTGCAACATGCACAACTCAAGCATGGAAAATTTCCACACTTAGGAGGACACAGAGTCAACAGTCTAGATATTTTTGTAGAACCAATATCTGGCTTCACCAGTTTATCCTTTAGATTTCAACCTCGTCTATAAGATAGTAGTGGTCTCTGTGCAAACTCAGTGACCTGTGGTAAACCTCTATGTAGCAGACCCCAGTGTTTATTCGAAATTCCCCCTATTTTACCACTAACTGGAAAATAGGTAGAGACGAAAGGGACCCGTATAGGGAAACTCTTATTCCGCTTCTGATTCACATTCTCCAATGTTACCTTCAAAGCTTTCTCCTTGTGATATCGAATATCCTTCTCGGGGTAACCCCTGTCACACATCTGGTTAAGTCTCATATCAAGTTTGTCCTCATCTTTTACTATACGTCGTACCCGTAGCAACTGGCTCCAGGGTAAAGATTCTATCATTCTCCTCGGATGATTGCTGTCAAATACCAGGAGACTATTCCTATCAGTATCCTTAATGAACAAATCAGTGCACAACGATCCATTATGTTTGTACACCAAAGTGTCCAGAAATTGGATTTGGTCAAAAGAATGCGTTATCGTGAATTTCAACTCTGGAAAAACCCCATTTAAATGATCATGGAAGGCAAGTAGGTCGTCAATACTACCTTCCCAAACACAAAAAATATCATCAATGTAGCGCCACCAGGCTCTGACATGGCGCCAGTGAATGGAGTTGTACACATGCTGGTCCTCAAATACCGCCATGTAGATGTTAGCATAAGTGGGTGCCACATTGGACCCCATGGCGGTACCGCGCAACTGCAGGAAGTAATCATCCCCAAAAAGAAAAAAATTCCTTCTGAGGACGAACTCCAGCAGTGCCAGGACCAGCTGTGCACACTCTGGGGCCATGTCAGAGCCCGACAGTGCCACACCGACAGCCTCCAAACCTCGCTCATGTTCAATTGTAGTGTAAAGGGAAACAACATCAAATGAGATGAGTATTGTACCAGCCGTGACATTAAGTCCTTCGATTTTACTCAAGAAATGATTAGTGTCCATAATATATGATCTAGCCGCCACAGCAAAGTGACGCAACACCTTGTCAAGAAAAATAGACACCTTGTTACACAAAGAACCACTCCCGGAAACTATAGGGCGTCCGGGAGGATTCATCAGGTCTTTGTGAATTTTCGGCAAGGTGTATAGTATAGGGGTCACCGGGGACTCCACTGTTATGTTTAGGTAGCTGAGGAGAAAAAGCAAAAACGGCAATACACCAGAGAGGCTGGAACCTATTGGATTGCAGTAACCTGAACTAACCACACAACTAGAGGTAGCCGTGGAGCGTTCCTACGTTGATCCTAGACGCCTCGTCACAGCCTGAGAGATAACTACACCTAAAGGCAAGCTATCTGCCCCGGAGCAGATCCCCAAAGAAAATAGGAAGCCCCCAAACATGTAATGGCGGTTAGACAAGAAGAATGCACGGACACAGACAGAAAATAGAATGAGCAAACGCTGGGGCCCAATCTGTCTAGACAGAAAAGTACAGGAAAGAATTCTGACTGCAATCCAAAAAAACCCCTAAAAAATACCAACTCTTCTGATTGCAAAAACACCTGAGATCACACGATCTCCACCACCTAAATCAGATCTCTGGTGTAACAAAACTAAGCCACAGCCACGAAAAAACAGGAAAAAGCAAATGAACAAATAACAGTGGCTACAGATAAACTGAGAGGAGCACAGGCCCCAGGAGAGGACCCAGCTGACCTCCACAAAAGTGCAGAAAACTAAGCAAAAAGCAAGCACAAAAAGAAAAGCAGAAAATATCTTATCTGAAAGTAGCAGATGCATGCAAGACTCCAGCAAACTTCCAAATGAACCAGGAACCACAATTGAGACAAGAACAATTGATCACCGGCGACCATCATGGGAGGGAACCTCCCTTATATCAGTTCAGTCAGTGATCCCAGATTGCCATTCCTCGCTGGAAGGTTCAGTACTGTCTGTAACCACCAGAGGAGCCTCTGCTCAGAAACCATCTCTAGCACATTCATAACACTCCACCACTAGAAAATCCGAAAGTTTCTGATCAATAACGCCATTAGTCAATGCCTCATTGATCAGCATTCTCAACTCACCTAGATAACGGGAAGTAGGATCATTAGATAACCTAGCATAGACTGCCGTCAGATAATTGACCATAAATTTCAGCCCTGTACTTATGTGTATCCATCACCACCAGGGCCCCGCCCTTGTCGGCTGCCCTGATGGTGATAGCCGCGTTGTTAGAAAGCTTATCCAACACCGTTTCTCATTATAAGTCAGATTCCCTCTTTTTATTGGACCTGAACTCCTGTGTCTCAATTTGGCTATATCATTCTCCACCAGTTGGATATATGACTCCATAAAATTATTTTTAACAGGAGGTTGGAAATTGCTCTTATTATATAAACCAAAATCCTGTAGAGAAAAGCCAGTAGAAACATCATCAATCCTAGCAGCAGGTGCATCCGCTTTATCACAAAAATACCACGCCAATCTTAATCTCCTAAAAAAGGCAAATAGGTCACATTCAATGCCAAACCAATCCGGAGAATTGGTTGGGCAAAATGACAGTCCCTTAGACAATACTTCAAAGTCCACATCAGATAGTATACAAGATGAAATATTTACCACCAAACTTCTTTGGTTTATGTGGCTCTCTTCCTCCCTTCCATATTCCGTGTCCCCATTGGGAGACTGCAGGAAGTTCCCGGCACTTGAATATCCACTCCTCTGTTGCCTATGTTTCTTGCCACCTCTCCTTGGCCTCCTTTTGCTGCTGTATTGTCCATTTTTCCTTTGCCTAAAAAATGGGAAGAAGAAGGTACACAAAAATTGGAATCATCGGTAGAGTCGGACTCGGCTGTAGTAAAACCAAATTTCCTCTGGTCCTTCATTTGTGGCCTCTTTCTCCTGCGGGGATGTACAAATCGATCAGATTTCATATATGAAGAGTTTCGTACTCCACCCTGCCATGAAAAGACCCCAGGTATTCAAGCTGGGCCATTTGTTTATTTTACTGGTATCATGGACCGTTCTTTGTGGTAATGTTGTACTCTAGTCCTGACTCTGATGTGTGTATATCACTCCTGTTTACATTGTCATCTTATGTGACTAGTCACTTTATGCACGTTATATTTGGTCCTTGTATTACCATTGTTATATATGGTACCCTCTAGGCGCTTGTTCCCTGGTGTCTCCGCTTTCCCTGTCTAGTCGGTTTCTCACTGCCATCCTTGGTATATTTTAATATTTGATGTTTACTTTCAATAAATTTTGTATTTTTCTATTATGAGTAGTGCATTTTCCTTTATTTGATTTCCATTAATCTGCACGTTATACTCTATGTATATCCTGTATTACACCTTTTTGGTGTTTTTTGGTCTGGTTTATAAGATTAAACACAACATGACGCCCGCAGAACATTCCATCAAAGTCTGCATTACAAAATGGCGCTCCTTCCCTTCCAAGCACTCCCATGCGCCCAAACAGTGGTTTCACCCCACATATGGGGTATCAGCGTACTCAGGAAAAATTGCACAACAACTTTTTGGGTCCAATTTCTCCTGTTACCCTTGGGAAAATAAAAAAAATAGCGGGCTAAAGAATCATTTTTGAGGAAAAAAATGATTTTTTATTTTCACGGCTCTACGTTTATTAATTTCTGTGAAGCACTTGGGGTTCAAAGTGCTCACCACACATCTAGATAAGTTCCTTAAGGGGTCTAGTTTCCAAAATGGTGTGATTTGTGGGGGGTTTCGACTGTTTAGGCGTATCAGGGGCTCTCCAAACGCGACATGGCGTCCAATTTCAATTCCAGCCAATTTTGGTTTGAAACAGTCAAACGGCGCTCCTTCACTTCCAAGCCCTGCCGTGCGCCCAAACAGTGGTTTACCCCCACATATGGGGTATCGGCATGCTCAGGACAAATTGCACAAAAACTTTTGGGGTCTTGATACCCTTGGGAAAATAAAAATTGGGGTAAACAGATCATTTTTGGAAAAAATATGATTTTTTATTTTCACGGTTCTATGTTATAAACTTCTGTGAAGCACTTGGAGGTTCAAAGTGCTCACCACACATCTAGATAAGTTCCTTAGGGGGTCTAATATCCAAAATGGGGTCACTTGTGGGGGTTTCCACTGATTAGACACATCAGGACCTCTACAAACACGACATGACGTCCAGACAATTCTGCGCTGAAAAAGTCAAACGGCGCTCCTTCCCTTCCAAGCTCTGCCTTGCACCCAAACAGTGGTTTACCCCCACATATGGGGTATCAGAATGCTCAGGACAAATTGCACAAAAACTTTTGGGGTCTTGTTACCCTTGGGAAAATAAAAATTGGGGTGAAAAGATTGTTTTTGTGGAAAAAATATGATTTTTTATTTTCACTGTTCTATGTTATAAACTTCTGTGAAGCACTTGGAGGTTCAAAGTGCTCACCACACATCTAGATAAGTTCCTTAGGGGGTCTAGTTTCCAAAATGGGGTCACTTGTGATGGGTTTCCACTGTTTAGACACATCAGGGCCTCTACAAACGCGACATGGCGTCCAGCCAATTCTGCGTTGAAAAAGTCAAATGTCGCTCCTTCCCTTGCAACCTCTGCCGTGCGCCCAAAAAGTGGTTTACCCCCACATATGGGGTATCGGCTTAATCAGGAGAAATTGCACAACAAATTTTGTGGTTCATTTTTTCTTTTAACAGTTGTGAAAATAAAAAAATAGGTTCCGAATTAAAGTTTTTGCAAAAAAAGTTAAATGTTAATTTTTTCCTTCCACATTGCTTCAGTTCCTGTGAAGCACGTAAAGGGTTAATAAACTTCTTGAATGTGGTTTTGAGCACCTTGAGGGGTGCAGTTTTTAGAATGGTGTCACTTTTGGCTATTTTCTATCATATAGACCCCTCAAAGTGACTTCAAATGTGAGGTGGTCCCTAAAATAAAAATGGTGTTGTAAAAATGAGAAATCGCTGGTCAACTTTTAACCCTTATAACTTCGTAACAAAAAAAAATTTTGGTCCCAAAATTGTGCTGATGTAAAGTAGACATGTGGGAAATGTTATTTATTAAGAAATTTGTGTGACATATCTCTCTGATTTAAGGGCATAAAAATTTAAAGTTTGAAAATTGTTAAATTTTCAAAATTTTCGCCATATTTCCGTTTTTTTCATAAATAAACACAAGTCATATCAAAGAAATTTTACCACTAACGTGAAGTACAATATGTCACGAAAAAACATTCTCAGAATCAGCGGGATTCGTTAAAGCGTTCCAGAGTTATAACCTCATAAAGTGACAGTGGTCAGAATTGTAAAAATTGGCCCGGTCATTAAGCTGCAAAATGGCTCTGTCACTAAGGGGTTAATGCATTTTTATTACTTAGTGCAAAGTCAAAAGTTTTCTGGACTGCTCATGTGATGATGTTTTTGTGTTTGGAAGTTTCTGATAGGTTTTTTGGCCACATCTGAGTTAATTAGAGACACACCAGTGGATGTATTTTAATGCAAACCTAAAACACACTGCTTCTTTGTTTAGCATCATGGGAAAGTCTAAAGAAATCAGCCAAGACATCAGGAAGAGAATTGTGGACTTGCACAAGTCTGGCTCATCCTTGGGTACAATTTCAAGATACCTGAAAGTTCCTCGTTCATCTGTACAAACAATTATACGCAAGTACAAACAAGATGGGAATGTCCAGCCATCACACCGCTCAGAAAGGAAACTGGTTCTGTGTCCCAGAGATGAACGTGCTTTGGTCCAACATGTGCTTATCAACCCAAGGACAAAAGCAAAAGACCTTGTGAAGATGATGGCGGAAGCCGGAAAGATTGTGTCAATATCCACAGTGAAACGAGTACTGTATCAACATGGGCTGAAAGGCCACTCTGCCAGGAGAAAGCCATTACTCCAATAGAAACATAAAAAAACCAGATTAATGTTTGCAAATGCACACAGGAACAATGACCTTAATTTTTGGAGACATGTCCTGTGGTCTGATGAAACTAAATTTTAACTTTTTTGCATAATTAGTTAATTACCATCTTTATGTATGGAGGAAAAAGGGAGAAGCTTGGAAGCCTAAGAACACCATCCCAACTGTGAAACACGGGGTGGCAGCATCATGTTGTGGGGTTGCTTTGCTGCAGGAAGGACTGGTTCACTTCACAAAATAGATGGTATCATGAGAAAAGAAGATTATGTGGCAATACTGAAGCAACATCTCAAGACATCAGCCAGGAAGTTAAAGCTTGGGCGGAAATTCCAAATGAACAATGACTAGAAGCATAATGCCAAAATGGTGACAAAGTGGCTTAAGGATAACAAAGTCAATGTTTTGGAGTGGCCATCACAAAGCCCTGATCTCAATCCTATTGAAAATTTATGGGCAAAGCTGAAAAGGCAGGTGGGAGCAAGGCGACCTACAAACCTGGATTAGTTACACCAGTTTTGTCAGGAGGAATGGGCCCAAATTCTGACCAACTATTGTGAGAAGCTTATGGATTGATATCCCAAATGTTAGACCCAAGTTGTTCAGTTTAAGGGCAATGGTACCAAATACTAATGAAATGTATGTAAACTTTTGACTTTGTAGTAAGTAATAAAAATGCCATAAAACATTCTCTCGCTTATTATTCTGGCATTTGGAAAATATTAATAATTATGGTAATCCTAATTGACGAAAACGGGAAAGGTTTATTCTGATTTCATTTCAAATATTGAGAAAAACATGCATATGTGTTATATATGCATGCAAAATTCTGATTTAAACTGTATATACTGTATATATAATAAGTCCAAAATGTAGGTAGAGGGCCCAGAATCATGGCTAAATGTATGTATACACATAGATGCATGTATGTATGTGTATATGTATATACAGCTCTGTCAAAAATTAAGAGACCACTGCATAGTTTTATAAAAATCAGCTTCTCTACATGTCTGACAGCCATTCCATTCCAGTGTCAGTTGAATTACAACCAGAGTACACTTCATTCTACTTAATGTGCTTCTGATTAGGTGATCCCCTTAACAAATCTTATTTAACAAAGAAAAGTATAAAAAACACTGCTGTGGTGTTCACAATCCTCTTGCAATAGGACAAGCTGGATGGCAAAGCAAGTGCTAGTAATATCTCAAAAGTAATAAGAATGAAAAAATAACTTTTCACCATGCCAAAGGAGTTGAAAAGAAAAGGCTTGAGTGAGGAAAAGAAGGGCTCAATTCTGGCTTCACTAGCAGAGGGATACAGTGAGCGTCATGTTGCCTCCATCCTTAAAATTTCTAAGACGGCAGTCCATTACAACAAGGCCAAGCAACAGACTTTGGGGACAACAAAGCTACAGACCGGCAGAGGGCGAAAACGACTCTCCACTGACCGGGATGACCGTCATCTTATTCGAATGTCACTCAGCAACCGCAGGAAGACATCAAGTGACCTTCAAAACGAATGGCAAATGGCAGCTGGGGTGAAGTGCATGGCAAGAACAGTTCGTAACAGGCTCCTAGAGGCAAGGCTCAAGTCATGTAAAGCTAGAAAAAAGCTTTTCATCAATGAGAAGCCAAGGAGAGCCAGGCTGAAGTTTGCCAAAGACCATAAGAATTGGACCATAGACGATTGGAGTAAGGTAATCTTCTCTGATGAGTCTAATTTTCAGCTTTGCCCAACACCTGGTCGTCTAATGGTTAGACGAAGACCTGGAGAGGCGTACAAGCCACAATGTCTTGCACCCACTGTGAAATTTGGTGGAGGATCAGTGATGATCTGGGGATGCTTCAGCAAGGCTGGAATCGGGCAGGTTAAGCTTTGCCAAGGACGTATGAATCAAGTCGCATACAAGGTTATCCTGGAAAAACAGTTGATTCCTTCTGCTCAGGCAATGTTCCCACACTCTGAGGACTGTTTTTTCCAGCAGGACAATGCACATGCCACACAGCTGTCACGCCGCCTGCTCTGCCGCCCTCCGAGCCCGACATACTTACCTGCCCGCGGTATGTCGGGCTCGGAGGGCGGCAGAGCAGCCAGTGTCTCAGCCGTATTCACCTGCCATTGCCTCAGCTGTGCTCCCTCCAGTGTATCAGCCGTATCCACCTGCCATTGCCTCAGCTATGCTTCCCTGCCAGTGTCTCAGCCGTACCCGTCTGCCAGTGCCTTGGCCGTGCCTGCCTCTTTGCTAGTCTTTCCCGCCTCCCGCTTGTGTCTTCTATTGTCCGTCCCTGGGTACCAGCTGTCATGGCAATAATCTCCCTTGGTCCTGCCCCAGACGCTCCCAGCATAGGGGGTGGTTCACCAGGTCAGTTCGCCCAGGGGAGGTTCATTGTCACGGCCCAGCGGGTTCACTCTAGGAGTTCCACAAGTTCTCACAACAGCTAGGTCAATCAATGAATGGATGAAGGACTACCACATCAAATCCCTGTCATGGCCAGCCCAATCTCCAGACCTGAACCCCATTGAAAACCTCTGGAATGCAATCAAGAAGAAGATGGATAGTCACAAGCCATCAAACAAAGAAGAAATGCTTACATTTTTGTACCAGGAGTGGCATAATGTCACCCAAAAGCAATGTGAAAGACTGGTGGAAAGCATGCCAAGACGCATGAAAGCTGTGATTAAAAATCATGGTTATTCCACAAAATATTGATTTCTGAACTCTTCCTGAGTTAAAACATTAGTATTGTTGTTTCTAAATGATTATGAACTTGTTTTCTTAGCATTATTTAAAGTCTGCAAGCACTGCATTTTTTTGACCATTTTTCATTTTCTGAAAATAAATACAAAATTTATTGCTTGGAAATTTGGAGATGTTGTCAGTAGGTTATAGAGTAAAAGAGCAATTTACATTTTACTCAGAAATATACCTATATAGAGAAAAATCAGACAAACTGAAAATTTTGCAGTGGTCTCTTAATTTTTGCCAGAGCTGTATATCTATCAGAAGTCCCCACCCAATCATCGGACATGATCTCTGCGTGTTTGCTGCTGGGGGACTCCCTCTGACGTCACTGATGCTGTGCGGTGTCCCCGGCTGACCTGAACTGAACTTATTAGCTTGGGAAACAATCAATTAAGCTTCCCAGCTAATCCTTTCCTCTCCTGTCAGCCGGGAGATGAGCTCATTCATTGGGGGTTTACTGCGAGGCTGGAGCATTAGCTCCGGTCCACGCAGTAAACATGTTAACCCTTTGTGAAGGATTACAGCGTTGGACCTGACTGAGCACCGGATAGGTAAGAATAATGTTGTTTTATTATTTTTTTTTATTACAGGAGAACAAGGGAATCGAATGAATACCAGTACAATAAAAGATGGTCAAAAACTGAGTGTTTATTTCATTAAAATGATTTTTAATTAATGTGTGCGTGTTTTTTTTTTTTTTCATACAATAGGATTAATAATTGAGAGTTGTCTAATTGACAACTCTCAATTATTAACCTGGCTTAAAGTCACCTTCCAATAGCAAGGTGGCCTTAACCCATTATTAACCCATTAGCCACCGCTACAGGGCAATGGGAATAGACGGGCTAAGTGCCAGAAAGGGCGCATCTAATTATAGATTTGCTTTTTCTGGGGTGGCTGGGGGCAGATGTTAGTAGCCAGGGGGGGCACAAAATAAATGCACCCTCCCTAGGCTATTATTATCTGCCCCCACTCGCTGGCTTTGCCTGTCTGGTGGAGAAAATACAGCGGGAGCCCACACATTTTTTTTCAACGAATTTACACATTTAATTAACCCCTACATGTATGAAATTTTGCACACATACACTCATGTAATTGTTGTGAAAACCATATATCAAACTACATGAAATGACATGGTTAACTGTATGTAAACCATGTGTCATTTCATGTCGGGTTCTGTAATTTCACAAAAGCCGGCAATTGAATTAGCGGCTATTATACTATGTAGAAGTGTACGAACTATAAATATATATATATGTATATATATATGTCGCAATGACATGTATATATATATATATATATATATATGTATTCTATGTGTGTATATGTATTCTTTCTATTCTTTATTAAAGCTGTCAGTGTGATTTTACAGTATAGCCGGGGATGAATTGCCGGCTTTTCTAAAGGAAACGTGCGATTTTATCGCAAGTCACAAGTGTGGTCTGTTTGTAATCCGATTTTTCATCGCACCCATAGACATTGCATTGGCGATTGTCGACCAATAATCGGTGACAATCGCAGCATGCTGCGATTGTCTCGGTCCGAAGAAAACGGCCGAGAAAACTTCGGATGCTGGGAGCTGCTCCATAGATTAACATTGGTCCGACTACAATGCGATATTTCATCGCATTGCAGTCGTCCGTTTTTGTCGCCAGTGTGACCCCGGGCCTAAGAGGCAAAGTAGGAGATAGCCAAAACAGGTTTTTTTGCTATTTTTATCTTTTTTAAACTTTTTATGGGGAACTAATGTAAATTACAGAAAATAAAATACAAATACAAACAATTATTTTGAACAAGGAGGCCAAGGGCCAAGTCGAGGATGAGGTATACATTGTGATGTAGATATAACAGTCCAATTAGGAGGTAGCCAACACTCTTTTTTAGGTATTTTTATACAGTATATCACAAAAGTGAGTACACCCCTATGTGAAAAGGGCCAAATTGTCCCCAAAGTGTAAATACTTTGTGTGCCAACCATTATTTTCAAGCACTGCCTTAAACTTTCTTGGGCATGAAGTTTCACTAGACCTTCACAGATTATCACTGGAATCCTCTTTCACTCCTCCATGGTGACATCATGGAGTTGGTGGATGTTAGAGACATTGCACTCCTCCATTCCATTTGAGGATGCGCCACAGATGCGCAATAGAGTTTAGATCTGGAGACATGCTTGACCAGTCGAGCACCTTTGCCCTAATTTTTTTTTAGCATAGCAGTGGTCATCTTAGAGGTGTGTTTGGGGTCATTATCATGTTGGCATACTGCCCTATTGCCCAGTTTCCAAAGCGAAGGGATCATGCTCTGCTTCAGTATGCCACAGTACAGGTTTGCATTTATGGTTCCCTCAATGAAATGTAACTCCCCACAGGCGGCAGCACTCATGCAGCCCCAAACTATGACACTTACTCCAACATGCTTGACTCTAGGCAAGACACACTTGTATTTGTATGCCTCACCTGGTTGCCACCACACACACTTGACACCATCTCAACGAACCACAGGACATGGTTCCAATAATCCATTTACTTAGTCTGCTTATCTTAAGCAAACTGTCTGTGGGCTTTCTTGTGCATCATCTTTAAAAGAGGCTTCCTTCTGGGACTACAGCCACGCAGACCAATTTGATGCAGCATACTGCGCATGGTCTGAGCACTGACAGGCTGACTCAGATGTCGATTTTGAAAGGACATCCTCTGGATATGAGGCTGAGCAGTGCGCTCAACTTCTTTAGTTGACCATGGTTTAGCCAGTGGGACCTGTCTTGTTAAGCCGCTGTATGGTATTGGGCCACCGTGCTGAAGCTCAGTTTCATGGTGTTGGCAATCTTCTTATTGCCTAGGCCATCTTTTCGCAGAGCAACAATTCTTTTTTTCAGCTCCTCCGAGAGTTATTTGCCATGAGGTGCCATGTTGAACTTTCAGTTAGCAGTATGAGAGAGTGTTGGAGCGATAACACCAAATTTAAACACCTGCTCCCCATTCACACCTGAGACCTTGTAACACTCATGAGTGACATGACATCGGGGAGGAAAAGAGGAAAAATGGATAATTGGGCATAATTTGGCCATTTTCACAAAGGGGTGTACTCACTTTTGTTGCCATCAGTTTAGACATTAATGGCTGTATGTTGACTTATTTAGAGAGCACATAAAATTTACACTGTTATATAGGATGTACACTGACTACATTGTATCAAAGTGTCATAACTTTAGTGTTGCCCCATGAAAATATGTAATAAAATATTTACAAAAATGGGACGGGTGTACTCACTTTTGTGATGTACTGTATTTTTTTTAACGGGAACTAATGAAAATAAAAGAAATAAATACAAAAACAGAGTATTATCATGAACCAGGAACCAGGTCCAAGTGGTGGATGAAGTAGACATCATGAAGGTTAAACTGTCGAAATAGGAGTTATCCAACACTGTTTTTTTTTTTGGCTATTTTTAAATAGAAGTTCATTGTGGATCTCTGAATGATCCAATGTTGTCCTAAATGACTAATGATGATAAATATGTTTGTAATCAAGTCTCCATATAAATGCACCTGCTCTGTAATAGTCTCAGGGTTCTGTTTGAAGCACAGAGAGCATCATGAAGACCAAGGAACACAAGAGGCAGGTCCGTGATACTGTTGTGGAGAAGTTTAAATCCGGATTTGGATACAAAATTATTTCCAAAACTTTAAACATCCCAAGGAGCACTGCGCAAGCGATCATATTGAAATGGAGGAGTATCATACCACTGCAAATCTACCAAGACCCGGGTGTCGCTCTGAATTTTCATCTCAATCTAGGAGAAGACTGATCAGAGATGCAGCCAAGATGCCCATTATCACTCTGGATGAACTGCAGATATCTACAGCTGAGGTGGGACAATCTGTCCTTAGGACAACAATCAGTCGTACACTGCACAAATCTGGTCTTTATGGAAGAGTGGCAAGAAAAAAACCATTTCTCAAAGATATGCATAAAAAGTGTTGTTTTCGTGTCTGATTAGCTGTTATGTGTCCCTAACAGCCGTGGGTGGAATTGTGACCTCCCTGTGGCTGTTAACAAACTCTGACAGCGGCATTTAACATGCACGTGCAGGAAGCGCGTCATTACCTCCTCCCATCGGCGACAGTGTCACATGCCAATGGGTTGGCATGACAACTGGGGTCATCAGGAGACCCCTGTGGTTGTCATAGCCAGATAGCTATGAGCACCGCTTTCATGATTATCTTGCCGGATAAACAGACAATCACCCGATGAATGAGCAAGATGCTAGTTCATTGGGTGATGTATTCTTTTGTGCAGCATAAAACAGTCATTGTTCTCAGCAGCGCATCATTCTGTGTAGACATGACTCACTTCGAGAGCTATGACAGCCTATGCGCACTCAGTAATGTAGCATAAATCGCTTTTGTTACTTTGGTCTGCCTGTCTAAATAGGCATTTATCAGGTATTTGAACAATCGCCAATCGATAGGTCACTGTATTGTGCTGTTGGTCTGTCAATGTAAACGGACCCTAAGCCTGTGTGCAGATGGAGTTTCAGGTAACACTCCTTCTTTGAAGAGTTTTTGGAGGTTTTGTTTTCCGGAATCATTTTTGCAGCCTCCTGATTGGGCAGTGCCTGGTTTGGAGTAGTTTCCATCAGGAGACTATACAAATAAGTAATAAGCACTTTCTCATGTTCCACATGTTCATGTCACAGTTTTATGTTTTTAAAAATTCTGTGGAAGCATGGTTGAAAAGCAATGTCTGACTTTCATTTGTTCATTATCTTAGATGTTTTAGTTATTATTACTTTTGTCAGATTCAATTTATTTATGTGATTATTGTGGGTTTTTCTGTCATTAAACGAGGGACACCAACAATATTGACCACGTTTATATATGCGATTTCCATTGTCTATTACTAATCCTACTGAAGCACTGTTGACCTGTGTAAATGTAACTTGCAATATAATTTTGCCCCAAATGAGACATCAGAGGTTGTGCTCCGCGTAGTCAGACTGTAATCATCAGATATTAGTCATTTATGCTTATGTTTGACTTTTTTATGCCAGGTACATATAACTTCTGAAAGTATAGTAAAGCACAGCATATACCACTCTTCTAAAAATCATGTATCTGGCAAAAAAAGTTGGTGGAAAATAAGCATATTTTTACATTATGTGATGATTACTATAATCTATGGCTTTACACAGAATTAGCTTTTAATACGTTTTTTGTGTGGTTATTTATTATTATTATTATTATTACACATTTATATAGCGCCATTTATTCCATGGCGCTTTACATATGAAAAAGGAAAATATAGACAGGTACAATAAACGTGTGCTAGACAAGGGACACACAAGTACAGAAGGAGAGAGGACCCTGCCCGCGAGGGCTCACAGTCTACAGGGATGGGTGAGGATACACTAGGAAAGGGTAGAGCTGGTCGTGCGATGGTTCAGTAGACTGAGGATCATTGTAGGCTGTAGGCTTGTCAGAACAGGTGGGTCTTCAGGTTTTTCTTGAAGGTTTCCGTTGTTGGTGAAAGTCTGATGTTTTGCGGCAGGGAGTTCCAGAGTATGGGGGAAGCCCGGGAGAAGTCTTGTATGCGGTTGTGGGAAGAAGAGATGAGGGGGGAGTCGAGAAGGAGATCTTGAGAGGATCGAAGGTTGCGTGTCGGTAGGTAGCGGGAGACCATGTCACAGATGTATGGAGGAGAAAGATTGTGGATGGCTTTGTATGTCATGGTTAGGGTTTTGAACTGAAGCCTCTGGGCAATAGGAAGCCAGTGAAGGGCCTGGCATAGGGGGGAGGCTGGGGAATAGCGGGGAGACAGGTTGATTAGTCGGGCAGCAGAGTGTAGGATGGACTGGAGTGGTGCCAGAGTGCTAGAGGGGAGGCCAGACAGTAGGAGGTTGCAGTAGTCGAGGCGGGAGATAATAAAGGGCGTGCACTAGTGTTTTTGTGGTTTCATGGTTGAGGAATGAGCGGATCCGGGAAATATTTTTGATTTTGAGGCGGCAGGAGGTGGCGAGGGCTTGGATATGTGGTTTGAAAGAGAGGGCAGAGTCGAGGATCACCCCAAGGCACCGAGCATGCGGGACTGGGGAAAGCGAGCAGCCATTGACATAGATGGATAGGTCTGGTGGAGGGGAAGAATGAGGTGGGGGAAAGATGATGAATTCTGTTTTGTCCATGTTCAGTTTGAGAAAGCGAGCAGAAAAGAAGGCTGAGATAGCAGACAGACACTGTGGGATTTTGTCAGTAGGGAGGTGAGGTCAGGTCCAGATAGGTAGATCTGAGTGTCATTGGCGTAGAGGTGATACTGCAAACCGTGGGATTCTATGAGCTGTCCCAAGCCGAAGGTGTAGATGGAGAAGAGTAGGGGTCCTAGGACTGAGCCTTCAGGAACACCGACAGACAGGGGGCGAGTTGAGGAGGTGGTGTGTGAGAGGGAGACACTAAATGTTTGGTCTGATAGGTGTTGTGAATGTGCTAGAAATGAATTCTGAGCAGAAGCTCCCTCTGGTGGTTACAAACAGTACTGAACTATTCAATGAAGATTGTGAAGATTGGCGATCAGGTGTTACTGACTGGTCTTATATAAGGGAGGTTCCCTCCCATCAGGGTTGCCGGTGATCAATTGTTCTGGTCTCATCTTTGATTCCTGTTCACTTTGAAGCTTGCTGTTTCGTGCCTGCATCTTCTGCTAACAGATAAGACATTTTCTTCTTTTAGTTTTTTGGTGCTTGCTTTTTGCATTTTGTCCTGCACTTCTGTGGGGTCTGCCGGGTCCCCTCCGGGGGCTTGTGCTCCTCTCAGTTTAGTTCAGCCACTGTTGTTTGTTCATTTGCCTTTTCCAGTTTTTTTCAGTGGCTGCTGTTTAAGTTTTGTTACACCAGAGAACTAATTTAGGTGGTAGAGGTCGTGTGATCTCAGGTGTTTTTGTAATTAGTAGAGTTGGTACTTTTTAGGGTTTTTTGGGATTGCAGTAAGTGTCCTTCCTATCCTTTTCTATCTAGCAAGTTTGGGCCCCAACGTTTGCTCATACTATTTTCTGTCTGTGTCTGTATCTCCTCTTGTCTAACCGCTATTACATGTTTGGGGGCTTTCTATGTTCTTTGGGGATCTGCTCCGGGGCAGATAGTTTTCCTCTTTCTGTCTTTAGGTGTAGTTAGCTTCTCAGGCTGTGACGAGGCGTCTAGGACCAACGTAGGTACGCTCCACGGCTGCCTTTAGTTGTGGTGGTTAGTCAGGGTACTGCAATCCAATAGATTCCAACCTCTCTGGTGTATTTCCTTTTTTGCCTGCTCTCCTCAGCTACCAAATCATAACAGTTAGGTATGATGAGATCCAGGACAAGGCCAAGTCTGTGATGCCAAGAGATGAGAGAATCTGTAGCAGGAGGGAATGGTCCACGATGTCGAAGGCAGAAGACAGGTCCAGGAGAAAGAGGACAGAGTATGTCGCTTGCTCTTGGCAGTTAGCAGGTCGTTAGTGACTTTAGTTAGGGCAGTTTCAGTTGAGTGATGCGGTCGGAAGCCGGATTGTAAACGGTCAAAGAGGGAACAGGAGGAGATGTGGGAGGACAGTTCAAGATATACATGCTGTTCCAGTAGTTTTGAGGCGTAGGGGAGAAGAGATATCGGGCGATAGTTAGACACAGAGGATGGGTCGAGGGAGGGCTTTTTGAGGATGGGAGTGATTGAGGCATGTTTGAAGGATGAAGGAAAGACACCATTTGTAAGTGAAAGGTTGAAGAGGTGTGTGAGAGTAGGGATGAAGACTGTGGCAAAGTTAGGGATGAGGTGGGACGGGAGTGGGTCAAGCGCGCAAGTGGTGAGGTGTGATCTTGACAGGAGAGTGGAGAGCTGATCTTCTGTCATGGTGGTGAAGCTGGTTTTGGAAGAACAGGGCTGAGTGGCTAAGAGGGGACATTGGCGGCTGCGGGCCAAAGCTTTCTCTGATCGTATCAATCTTTTGCTTAAAGAAGGAGGCAAAAGTCTTCAGCAGAAATGAGAGGAGAGGGAGGAGGTGCTGGGGGACTGAGTAGAGAATTGAAAGTGTTGAAGAGCTGTTTAGGGTTGTGAGACAGGAAGGATATGAGAGATGCGAAGTAGTTTGTTTTGCGGCAGAGAGCGTGGACTTGAAGCTGGCAAGGGACTGCTTGTATGCGTTGAGGTGCTCGGTAGAATGGGTTCTCTTCCATCTCCGCTCGGCAGCCCTGGAAGCCCGTCTCAGTTCTTTGGTCAGGCCGGTCAGCCAGGGCTGCCTGTTGATTGTACGAGTTTTGCTCTGCGTGAGGGGGGCGGCCGAATCAAGTGTGGCTTTTATTGTGGTGTTATAAAATGTGGCAGCAGCATCTGTGTCATTAAGTGAGGCTATGTCTGTGAGAGGGAGGAGGGACTCAGAGAGCGATTGTAAATTGAGGTGTTTGAGATTTCTGCGAGGGTGGGTGAGTTTGTGGAGTGGGGGATGCGTACTAACAGAGGAGAGGGAAGAGAATGTCAGTAGGTTGTGGTCAGACAGGGGGAGTGATGAGTTAGTGAGATTAGTGAGGGAACAGAGGCGGGTGAAGATAAGGTCCAGCGTGTGACCATCTTTGTGAGTGCCTGCAGATGACCATTGAGTGAGGCCGAGGGAAGCCGTGAGCGATAGAAGTTTAGAGGCAGCCGGGGTGGAAGTGTCAATGGGGATGTTGAAATTGCCCATGATGATGGTGGGGATGTCAGCAGAGAGGAAATGGAGTAGCCAGGTGGTGAAGTGGTCGAGAAAGGTGGAGATGGCTAGTTCCGGGGGGCGGTAGATGACAGCCAGTTGGAGGTTGGGGGAATAGATGCGGATGGAGTGCACCTCGAACGAGGGAATAGCAGCAGAGGGTGGAAGTTGAATAGGGGTAAAGGAGCAGGTATCAGACAGGAGTAAGCCAACTTCTCCACCACGTTTGTTGCTGGGGCAAGGGTGTGAGAGAGATGGAATCCGCCATAGGAAAGCGCAGCTGGAGAGGCTGAGTCAGAGGGGGTGAGCCAGGTTTCAGTGATGCCAAGGAAGGGGAGTTTGTTGGTGATAAAGAGGTCGTGGATAAATGACAGTTTATTGCAGACGGAGCGTGCGTTCCATAGTGCTCCAGGTAGGGGGACCGGGGAGGGGTGTGTGGATGAATAGGTATGAGGTTGTCATGGTTGCAGAAACGTGTGGAGGATCGTGGCAGGGTGTTAGAAATGAGTGTGGGGATGAGTTGAGGAGGGCCAGTATTTGGGGATACATCGCCAGCGATGAGGAGTAGCAGACAGAGTGTTAGAAGGTGAGAGCAGGATAGGACATGATGAGGCCGTGTGTGTCTTGGTAAGAAGGATTGTATGTGGAGGAACAGTTTTGAGGAGGAGGTGAGATGGGTGGGGAGAATGGAGGGGGAAATGACTAATTCCTTACTAGGTGGGGGGATTACAGGGGATAGGAAGAAAGAAAGGAGGATGGGGGTGAAAGTGAAAAAAAACTGAAACATAGTGGTTTTAAATTATGTTACCTTGCAGCCAAATTCCAGTCAAATTCTAGTCTAATTCACAGTAGTGTAAATAGAAATCTGTAAGTTGAAATATGGGATTTGAAATATATGAAGCAGACTACATCTGGAGCAGACCCATGCCACTGAATATATGTGCAGCTAAAGGCAATCAGGTGAGATTGGAAAGTGGGCTGAGACTGCCCAGGCCAGATGTACAGAGTTAAGGAAAGGTCATAAAAGGGGGTGGGGTTACACAGACCATTCAGATGTGTGGTGAAGATAAGAATGGAGTACAATTATGTATACAAGATGGGTGAGCAAATCATACCATAGAACAAAGCAATACACATGGGGGCATTCAGGAACACTGGAAAGATGGGGAAGTTTGCAGTTCATACCATAGAACAAAGCAATACACATGGGGCATTCAGGAACACTGGAAAGATGGGGAAGTTTGCAGTTCATACCATAGAACAAAGCAATACACATGGGGGCATTCAGGAACACTGGAAAGATGGGGAAGTTTGCAGTTCATACCTGTGGGAACAGAAGAACATCTCAGTCACAAGGTGATGATGACAATGCTGTAGGATTAATGTGTGGCCAAATGCATTCTATGATTCTAGTCTAATTCACAGTAGTGTAATTAGAAATCTGTAATTTGAAATATGGGATTTGAAATATATGAAGCAGACTACGTCTGGAGCAGACCCATGCCACTGAATATATGTGCAGCTAAAGGCAATCAGGTGAAATTGCAATCAGGTGAGATGGTTTTCACATGCATTCACTTGGCTGATGCTGATTGTCATGTAAAGATCCCCTTATTCTAGATTCGTTCCACGTTTTATATATATCCAGCTTTCATACAAACAGTAGTATGCACTGTGTATATATTGATATGTTGTGTTTTATGGATTTGTAACTTGTTTGTGTTTTACAATGGTGGTCACTGGATTTTTCTTCTCACTGCATAATGTTACCATTTTACACGTGTGTGTGCAGGACACTATCGGGGCATAGCTGCCCTGACTGGCGTATGGGCCCGATGAGCAGAGTGGGCCCGCATCAGGCCTCGTCTCTTCTGCTCATCGGGCCCCAGTGGCAGGCTTCTGCAGGTGCAGTAACTGAACTTGCGTGCGAGATGCAGGTTCATTTAAACTCTATTGCAGTGCGGGCCCGCATGGCAATAGTTAAAAGCTGCCAGCCAATCGGAGGCTGGCAGCTAACGTTAGTGCACATGTCGCTGACATATGACGTCAATGTCATTCGCCGGCGAGTCCGCACTTGAAATGCCTGGAGGGAACATTGCCGCAGGAACGCGGCCAGGTAAGGAGAATGTTTTTGTTTTTATTGAAAGCGGCAAGCCGCATATGTTTCGAAAGCAGGATGGAGACACATGGACCATGTGTCTCATCTCCTGGCAGAATGGAGACATGGGCAGAATGGGGACACGGCAAAAGGAGACACGGGCAGAATGGAGACACGGGGCAGAATGGAGACACAGGGCAGGATGGAGACACGGGCAGGATGGAGAAACAGGGGCAGAATGGAGATACGGGGCAGAATGGAGACACGGGGGCAGGATGGAAACACAGGGGGCAGAATGGAAACCAGGGGGCAGAATGGAAACACAGGGGGCAGGATGGAAACACAGGTTGCAGGATGGTGACACAGGATGCAAGATGGAGACATGGTGCAGGATGGAAATAGATGGGGCAGGAATATGGGGCAGGATGGAGACAGATGGGGCAGGACGGAGACACATAGTGCAGAATCATGGGGCAGGATGGAGACATGGGGCAGGATAGAGACACATGGTGCAGGATCATGGGGCAGGATGGATACAATGGAGACATATAAGGCAGATGGGGCAGGATCATGGGACAGAATGGGCAGGATGGGACATCATATGTGGGCAGAATGGATACTCATGAGGGCAGGATGGGAGAACATATGGCTGGAGCCAGGAATGAAACACACAGGGGCCAGGATGGGGATATTATTACCATAGGGGCTAATTAACCCCTTTCTGTCATATGACGTACTATCCCATCCATGTGCCCTGTAATGGACCGCTTCTGGCACATTAACCCCTGGGACACTGCGATCAAACATGATCGCAGTGTTCCGGCGGTATAGGGAAGCATCGCGCAGGGAGGGGGCTCCCTGCGTGGTTCCCTGAGACGCTCTGAACAGCGCGATGTGATCACGCTGTTCTGAGGGCCTCCTCCCTGCAGGACCCCGGATCCAAGATGACCGCGGGGTCCTTCGGGTCCTGCAGGGAGGCGGCTTCCTCAGTGCCTGGTGAGAGCAGGCGCTGAGAAAGCCTCCTGCACTGCCTGTCAGATCGCAGATCTGACACAGTGCTGTGCACAGTGTCAGATCTGCGATCTGACACTATAAAGTGATTTCCCACCCTGGGACAAAGTAAAAAAAAATAAAAATTAACATGTGTAAAAAAAAATTCCTAAATAAAGAAAAAAAATATCCCCCAATAAATTAATTTCTTAAGTAAATAAAAAAAGAAAAAACAATAAAAGTACACATATTTAGTATCGCCGTGTCCGTAACGACCCACCCTATAAAACTGTCCCACTATTTAACCCCTTTAGGGAACCCCTTAAAAAAAAAAACAAGGCAAAAAGTGGAATAACACGCGATCAAAAAGACGGATATAAATAAACATGGTACCGCTGAAAATGTCATTTTGTCCCGCAAAAATCGAGCTGCCATACAGCATCATCAGCGAAAAAATAAAAAAGTTATAGCTCGCAGAATAAAGCGATGCAAAAATAATTATTTTTTTATATAAAATAGTTTTTATTGTATAAAAGCGGCAAAACATAAAAAATGATATAAATGAGGTATTGCTGTAATCATACTGACCTGAACAATAAAACTGCTTTATCAATTTTACCACATGCGGAACGGTATAAACGTCCCCCCCAAAAGAAATTCATGAATTGCTGATTTTTGCTCCTTCTGCCTCCCAAAAGTAGTAATAAAAAGCGATCAAAAAATATCATGTGCCCGAAAATGGTATCAATAAAAACGTCAACTCATCCCACAAAAAATAAGACCTCAGATGACTTGTGGGCCAAAATGTAGAAAAATTATAGCTCTCAAAATGTGGTGATGCAAAAACTATTTTTTGAAAATAAAAAGCGTCTTTTAGCGTGTGACAGCTGCCAATCATAAAAACCCGCTATAAATAGTAAATCAAACCCCCTTTATCACCCCCTTAGTTAGGGGAAAATAATAAAATTTTAAAAATGTATTTATTTCCATTTTCCCGTTAGGGTTAGGGTTGGGGCTAAAGTTAGGATTAGTGTTAGGGTTGGGATTAGGGTTAGGTCTGTGGTTAGGATTAGGGTTAGGGTTGGGATTAGGGTTAGCGGTGTGTTAGGGTTAGGGTTGGAGTTAGAAATGGGGGGTTTCCACTGTTTAGGCACATCAGGGGCTCTCCAAACGTGACATGGCGTCTGATATCAATTCCAGCCAATTCTGCGTTGAAAAACGGTGCTCCTTCCCTTCTGAGCTCTGCCATGCGCCCAAACAGTAGTTAACCCCCACATATGGGGTATAAGCGTACTTAGGACAAATTGCAAAATAATTCTTGGGGTCCAATTTCTCCTGTTTCTTGGGAAAATAAAAAATTAGGGTGAAAATATCATTTTTGTGGAAAAAAATATTTTTTATTTTTATAGCTCTACCTTATAAACTTCTGTGAAGCACTTGCGGGTTCAAAGTTCTCCCCACACATCTAGATAAGTTCCTTGGGGGCCTAGTTTCCAAAATGGGGTCACTTGTGGTTGTTTCCACTGTTTAGGCACATCAGGGGCTCTCCAAACGTGACATGACGCCTTTAGACTATTCCATCAACGTCTGCAATGCAAAGCGTCACTACTTCCCTTCCGAGCCCCGACGTGTGCCCATAGAGTAGTTTTCTCCCACATATAGGGTATCAGTGTACTCAGGACAAATTGAACAACAACTTTTGGTGTCCAATTTCTCCTGTTACCCTTGGGAAAATAAAAAACTGGGGACTAAAATATCATTTTTGTGGAAAAAATATGATTTTTTTATTTTCACGCCCGGGTGTTATAAACTTCTGTGAAGCACTTGAGTGTTTAAAGTGCTCACCACACATCTAAATAAGTTACTTTGGGGGTCTAGTTTCCAAAATGGAGTCACTTGTGGGGGGTTTCCACTGTTTAGGCACATCAGTGGCTCTCCAAACGTGACATGACACCCGCAGACCATTCCATTAAAGTCTGCATTACAAAACATCACTACTTCTATTCCGAGCCCCGACATGTGCCCACACAGTAGTTTTCTCCCACATATGGGGTATCGGCTACTCAGGACAAATTGGACAACAACTTTTGGGGTCCAATTTCTCCTGTTACCCTTGGGAAAATAAAAAATTGGTACTAAAAGATAATTTTTGTGAGAAAAAAATAGGATTTTTTATTTTCATGCCCGTGCATTATAAACTTGTGTGAAGCACCTGGGGGTTCAAAGTGCTCACCACAGATCTAGATAAGTTCCTTAGGGGGTCTAGTTTACAAAATGGGGTCACTTGTGGGGGGTTTCCACTGTTTAGGCACATCAGGGGCTCTGCAAACTGAACATGACACCCATCAAAGTCTGCATTCCAGAATGTCATTACTTACTTTCCGAGCCCTGCCGTGCACCCAAACAGTATTTCCCCCCCACATATGGGGTATCAGTGTACTCAGGACAAATTGGACAACAACTTTTGGGGTCCAATTTCCTTGGCAAAAATTGGGGTCTAAAAAGTCAGTTTTGTATAATTTTTTTTCTTTTTTTTTCACACCCAGGCATTATAAACTTTGATGAAACACTTGGGGGTTCAATGTGCTCACAACAGATCTAGAAAAGTTCCTTAGGGAGTCTAGTTTCCAAAATGGTGTCACCTGTGGGGGGTTTCCACTGTTCAGGCACATCAGAGGCTCTCCAAACACGACATGGCGTCCAATCTCGATTCCAGCCAATTTTGGTTTGAAAAAGTCAAACTGCGCTCCTTCCCTTCCGAGCCCTGCCGTGCGCCCAAACAGTGGTTTTCCCCAACATATGGGGTATCGACGTACTCAGGAGAAATTGCACAACAACTTTTGGGGTCCAATTTCTCCTTTTATCCTTGTCATTTTTGTGACTAAAAAGTTAAATGTTCATTTTTTCCTTCCACGTTGCGTCAGCTCCTGTGAAGCACTTGAAGGGTTAATAAGCTTTGTAGTGATAGTAAGACTTCACTATACCTTTGTATGTGGTTTGAGGACCTGTGATGAGGTCACTGCCATGTGACCTGTCATGTGCTCTGTGTTAGCTGAATGTCTGGTATATATAAATGAGCCTAATGCTGACCACAGGTGTGAGTGGCTGGAGGTGTGGAAACTTCCAGTGTGGGAGTTCTGAGGAGACCTCCAGTGTGTGTGCTGAAGAGACTACTCAGTTAGAGTACCAGGATGTTATAGCTGTTTTTTGTTACTTTGTGCCAGAGAAGGCTGTTTTGTTTTCTGTTTGACTACAAGTTTATGAACTTTTAATAAACTTGCTTAAAGAACCAAGAAGAGTCGCCCTCCTGCTTACCTCCGGTCGCACACAAGCGAGACCACATCCCTACAATTGGTGGAGAATGTGGGCAGCGTTCCCAGCAGAGAAGTGGGACTGGTTACTGCATGTCGTGGGTCAAGGCTATAGCAAGCCAGCCAGCATTGCCGGAGAAAATGGAGGACCTGCTGAAACACTTGGTCCAGGCGCAGGTACAGCAGCAAGAGGCCAACAGGATGTTGTTGCAACAGATGCAGCAGAGCCAGCAGGAGCACCAACAGCAGATGCAGGAGAGCCAGCAGGAGCATCGGCAGCAGATACAGCTGAGCCAGCAGGAACATCGGCAACAGATACAACTTCTGACAACCGCCATCCAGGGCAGGACGAGTGCCCCAACCCCAGGTCTGGCTAATGACAACCACGTCAGAAAGGCGGTAAGACGCACATTACAAAAAATGACCCCCGGGGATGATGTTGAAGCCTTCCTGACTGTATTTGAGAGGGTTGCTGAGAGGGAAAGACTTCCCCCAGAGCAGTGGGCAGAGGTACTGGCCCCGTACCTGACAGGGAGCCCCAGAAGGCGTACTACAATTTAACGGTGCAGGACGCTCAGGAATCTCCTAAGCTAAAGGTGGAGATCCTCGCACGTATGGGGGTAACAATGACTGTCAGGGCACAGAGAGTGCACCGCTGGGCTTATCACAGGGACAAACCGCCGCGCTCCCAAATGTTTGACCTGCTGCATCTGGTCCAGAAATGGCTGCAGCCAGAGTCCGCTACACCGGCCCAGATGGTAGAAAGAGTAGTAATGGATCGGTTTGTGCACTCCCTGCCAAAGCCCCTGCAGACCTGGGTTGCCCAGGGTGATCCCCGGAATGCTGATGATCTGGTCGGACTGGTCGAGAGGTACCAGGGGATGGAAGGAGCAGTGGGGAAGCAGCCCATTACGTACTGGCGGCCCCCACAGGGGGCAGAGTCCCAAAAAGGGGTGGAGCGCCCAAGGTCAAAATGGCGGGGGGAGGTGGTGCCCAAGGTCACTGCGGGTGATATTATTTGTTGGAGGTGCCGTGAGCCAGGACACATAGCTGCCCGGTGTCCCCAGACTACCGAGCAGATGGACTGCAGCATAGGACACTGTATTTCATGGTATGCATATCCAGCCTGCAGTGGAAACCCGTTCCCCAATCAGGGTCCTCAAGTCTGTCCCGTGAAGGTGAACGGTGAAGCAGTAACGGCGCTGCTAGACTCTGGGAGCTTAGTGACCTTGATTAGGGCCACTTTTCCTCTCAACATATTACCAGGAAAAAAAGTTGGTGTTCAATGCATACATGGTGATGTAAAGGACTACCCTATGGCCAGAGTGGACATTGAAACGACGCATGGCACTGAGTCCCATGAAGTAGGCGTCGTTCGGGACTTGGTGCGTCCTATAATTATAGGCCGAGATTTCTGTCTGTTTTGGGATCTGTGGAGAAAGGGTTCTGAGGTCCCTAGCGAGAATGGGGAACCAGTAAACCCTAATAAACTACTGCCACACTCAGAAGGGGCGGAGTCCCAAACTGAGTCGATGAGGAGAAAAGAGGGGGCAGCGGATGAGCCGAGGAACTGTTGCCGGGTTCAGGGTTTGAACAGCGTATGTCGCGAATGGTGTACTGACTTTACATCTGACCGGGGGGCACGAACTGTTCTCTAATAGTGAATGGAGAGTGTGTGAGTGGACTTCTAGACTCAGGAAGCCAGGTGACTCTGCTGAGCGACACACTCCCTGTCTATCTGATTCCTGGAAAGAAGTTAGAAGTCCCTTGTGTTCATGGGGTCACTAGGGAGTATCCGGTATCCAGGGTAATTATTGAAACGTCCACTATTATTTCTACCCTTGATGTCCCTGTAGTCCCAGACTTACCCTATCCTATAATAATAGGCCAGGATTGTAAACGGTTTTGGGAGGTGTGGGACGAAGCACTGGCTGATTGCTCAGAAGGGAACCAGAATGACCCTAAGAGAAGCCCATTCCTGCAGGAGGCTGTAGTGGTTGCTGATAGGGTGGTGGGTAAAACAGAGGTAGCCACCCCTGAAGTCAAAGATACCCAGTGCCTGGTGGCCGTAAGAAAGTGTGGCTCAGACCAAAGAGAGGACTTTGGGGTGACTAAATATGGGACCGCAGAAAACTGGGTAGCTCCAGGAATAGGGGTCGACACCTGGTTAAGTGGGGACTTGCTGTTCCAAGATGACAGGGGGAGTGGGAATGACTCATATGCAGATTGTAACTTAACCGCAAGTGAAAGCGAGTGCAGCAAGGTAGAGTCGGGTACAAGTAGCAGATCTCCTCCTCACCGCAAGGGCTGCAGGAAGGCCAGACAGCCTATACGCTCTAAGAAGAGAAATAAGGGGGAAAAGATGGTGCCACATGTACTGGATAAAAGAGAGCAAGTCCATGAGATGGAGCTGCTTAAAGAGACAGTCAGGCGAGAAAGGATACGGAGACAAGGGATTGAGCAACGAGTGGAGGACCTGGAGAAGGAAGCCTCTAAAGTCCAAGGTCAACTGTCAGCGTGCCAGACGGCGAACAAAATCCTACTGAAAGATATGGAGATGCTCAGAGAGGCCCAGGAGAATCATCACCAGGAACTTCTACGGAGAGAGGATGAGCACCGCTGCTGGGCAGAGGAGCAAGAGAAAATTCTCAAAGAACTCCAAATAGAGAAGGAAGCTAATGCCCAGCTCAGGAAATCCACGACAGTCCGGGAAACCGAACGGTTGCGCTCTCCTGGTCCGAGCGTACGGGAGGAGAGTGAACTGGAGAGGCTGACCAAAGAAGGGGCCTCAACGGAGGAAGAAAGTCAGCAAGGGAACCGCCACCCAGATGGCCACACCCGGGAAGTCACAATGAAGCTGGAGGCTGACCTAAGGGATATGACACTACAATGCCTCCGCAAGAAGCAGAGACGACGGGAGTCAACAAGAAAACCTCCAAGTCGGAGGGGGTTGGTGGAAAACCTTGGGAAGATCCGGATGCTCCTGGAGGTGCACCAGGGAAGAATAGAGCAGCTAAGAATTGAGGAGGAGCAGATCAACAGACAGCTGCAAGAGTTGGGGGAAAACAGCAGCCACCTTACCGTAATATAGAGAGGCGCAGAAGTTCGCTTCAGAGTGAAAGTCATCGAAGTGGAACTAAGACAGGACATAGATGGCCTGAAATGAGAGGTAGAGGCAGTGACACCTCAATTAGCTCAGGACTCAGTGACCTAAGCCAAACTGTGACAGACCAGTTAATTGTGGAGACGACTGAAAAGAGTTTCTAGTCGGTGAATGAAATGTGCCAAGCCTACGGCTTTAGGCAGAGGGGGAGGTATGTAGTGATAGTAAGACTTCACTATACCTTTGTATGTGGTTTGAGGACCTGTGATGAGGTCACTGCCATGTGACCTGTCATGTGCTCTGTGTTAGCTGAATGTCTGGTATATATAAATGAGCCTAATGCTGACCACAGGTGTGAGTGGCTGGAGGCGTGGAAACTACCAGTGTGGGAGTTCTGAGGAGACCTCCAGTGTGTGTGCTGAAGAGACTACTCAGTTAGAGTATCAGGACGTTATAGCTGTTTTTTGTTACTTTGTGCCAGAGAAGGCTGTTTTGTTTTCTGTTTGACTACAAGTTTATGAACTCTTAATAAACTTGCTTAAAGAACCAAGAAGAGTCGCCCTCCTGCTTACCTTCGGTCGCACACAAGCGAGACCACATCCCTACAGCTTCTTGAATGTGGTTTTGAGTAGCTTGAGGGGTGCAGTTTTTAGAATGGAGTCACTTTTGGGTATTTTCTGCCATATAGACCCCTCAAAGTGACTTCAAATGTGAGATGGTCCCTAAAAAAATGGTTTTGTACATTTTGTTGTAAAAATTAGAAATCGCTGGTCAAATTTTAACCCTTATAACTTCCTAACAAAAAAAAAAATTTGGTTCCAAAATTGTGCTGATGTAAAGTAGACATGTGGGAAATGTTATTTAGTAATTATTTTGTGACATATTTCTCTATTTTAAGAGAATAAAAATTCAAAGTTTGAAAATTGCAAAATTTTCACAATATTTGCATTTTATTCATAAATGTAAGTTATATTGAAGAAATTTACCACTATCATGAAGTACAATATGTCACGAGAAAACATTCTCAGAATCAAGAAGATCTTTTGAAGCGTTCCAGAGTTATAACCTCATAAAGAGACAGTGGTCAGAATTGTAAAATTTGGCCCGGTCATTAACGTGCAAACCACCCTTGGGGGCTAAGGGATATTATTACTGCAGTGATGTATTTATTTTATTTTTTGAGGATACTGTTTTAAATGGGGGGGCGGTCCTGTTACTGTGCAGAGCGACACTATGTCGCCTTTTTTTCTTCATCAGGTGGGAAAAAAATAAGTAATTGATTGTAAACTTGCGAGCAAGGCCCTCAATCATCTTGGTATCTGTTTTGATCTATGTGTTTATTGTTATGCTGTAATGTCTATTGACTGTACAAGTCCCCACTAAAATGTAAAGTGCTGTGGAATATGTTGGCGCTATAGAAATAAAATTATTATTATTATAAGTAATGTGTTCTGCATGCGTTGCTCTAGATAACTTACTTCCTGCAGAGATGAGATCTGGCTGGAAGACAGTGTTACCTGTACACTGACACTATACACTGTATGCTACTGTATATACAGAGGTCCTGTGTACAATGTCATAGGTGATCACTGTATTACCTTTACACTGACACTATATACACAGCTCCTGTGTATAATGTCATTGATCACTGTATAACCTGTACAATATATACAGCGCTAGTGTGTATGTCACTGTTGATCACTGTATTACCTGTACACTGATACAGTATACAGATCTCCTGTGTATAATGTCACCAATAATCACTGTATTACCTGTACCAGGACTCTGTATACTAAGTACAGATCTCCTGTGTATAATGGCACTTATGGTGATATTAGGTGATATTAGTATAGTGTTTTTTTTTATTAATTATCAGTATTGTAGTATTTAATCACTATGTGGTGGTAATATGTTGTTCGGCCATGGTGTGTTGGTATTTGTTCCTTGTATGTGCTGTTATTTGGTCACTATATTGTGGTAATATGTGGTCTGGTCATGGTGTGGTAGTATTTGTCGCTTGTATGTGCTATTATTTGGTCACTATGTGGTGGTAATACGTGGTCTGTTCATGGTGTGGTGGTATTTGTTCCTTGTATGTGGTATTATTGGTCACCATGTGGTGGTAATATGTGGTCTGGACATGGTGTTGCGGTATTTGTCCCTTGTATGTGGTATTATCCTGTCACTGTGGTGGTAATATGTGATCTGGTCATGGTGCGGTGGTATTTGTAGCTTGTATATAAGATTATTGGACATTTTAAAAATTGAAATATAAATAAAAATATACCTACATTGTATTGCATATTTTAACAAATGTTTAATAGGTTAGAGTAGAGTAGGGCCCGGCCAAAAGAGTCTACCTTGTTGTGGTGGCGGCTTAAAAAAATCTTGTTGCCAAAACAAAAGCTGTTGGTTATTTATGTGATCTGGTGATGGGAACTGTTGTGAATATGCTGGAGGCGGCTTCTGAGCTGGGACTCCCTCCGGTGGTTGCTGAGGGTAATGAACTGATTATCAAATGGCCTTCAGCTGGCGCTGAATGGTAGGATGTAAGTGGCCTGAGTTCCCAGCAGCCTTGCCGGTTATTAATTGTTCCTGCTAGTCTTGCTTGAAGCACTGCTAGTTTCCTGCTCTCCTTCAGATAAGTGTTTGCTTTTTTTTTTTCCTCTGTTTGATTTTCTCTGCTGGTTTGCTGCTTGCAGTGGACTGCAGCCTGTCCCCTTTTGGGGGTCTGGCGCTGCAATTGTGCTCCGTTTGTGTCTGCAACTTTTGCTTTGCTCCTTTGTTACTTTTTATTTGCTGAATAGCGTTTTGTTACACCAGAGATCTGATTTAGGTGGATGAGATCGTGTGATCTCAGTTTTTTTGGCAATCAGAAGTGTTGGTATTTTTGTTAGGGTTTTTTTGGATTGCAGTCAGAATTCTTTCCTGTACTTTTCTGTCTAGACAGATTAGGCCCAGCGTTTGCTCATTCTAAATTTTTGTCTGTGTCCGTGCTTTTCTTGGGGGAACCGCCCTTACATGTTGGGGGGTCCTATTTTCTTTGGGGGTCTGCTCCGGGGAGATACTTTCATCTTTCTCCTTTTTGGGGTTTTTTTCTCTCAGGGTTGACGAGGGTCTAATCAAAGGAAAAGCCCCCCTACTTTTAGTTGGGTGGGTTTTTCAGGGGAAATGCAATCCAATAGGTTCCCCGCCTCTCGGGATTAAAACCCTTTTTTCTAATTTTTTTTTTATTTTTCCTCATTACCCAAACATAACTTAACCGGCCCCAAAAAATTTAAAAATTTTATGGGACCCACAAAAAAATATAATAAGGAAAATCTTTTTTCAATTTTTTTTTTCCCCCCTTTTTTTCTGGGGCGAGGAGGAAAATTTTTTTTTTTTCCAAAAAGTTTTCAAAAAGTTTTTTCTGGCCTTGGGTCAGCTTGCCACTGAGGGTTTGAGTATTCTAAACCCATCTTGCTTTGGGTTCCGTTGTGGGAAACCCAATCCCCATGCCAATTTGTTTTTGGGGTCGAAAAAAATTTCTGAATTTTTAAAAATTTAAATTAAGGTTTTTTTTCCTTAAAACCAAGTCCTCAGGGGAAAGGCACAGCAGGTTCAAATTGTCATCTCCCCGCTGCGGGCGACCCTCAGGATTGGGCCTTTTTCCCCGACACCTGGGATCCCCGTTTTGAATGATATTGAGTATTTTTTCAGGCTC
>JARQOD010000004.1:261236056-261311400 GCA_033576555.1 Oophaga sylvatica | reverse complement strand
ATTTCATCTTCATGGAAAAAGAATGCTCCAGCTCATCAACGTTGAATCATTAGGGAACAACTGATGGAGCCTGGGGTAGCTCAAATGGTGTGGGTCTGCACTTTCTGAATGCCATAGAAAACCTATGGAATGAGCTGCGTCGCCATGTAGAGGCTTATAACTCTGAACCCAAGAACCTCAATGACCTGAGGACTGCAATTCAAAAAGAGTGGGATGCCATGTCTCAAGAGACAGTAAATCGACTTCTGAACAGTATGATATGTCGTTGTCAAACTGTATTTCATGCTCAAGACCACACATGACAAGTTATTGAGACTTGACATTTTTTGTTAGTGTATACCCACCACTGTTGTCTTTTGTTTCAATAAATTGAGATTTTTGCTAAAAACAGCTACCATTTAATGTAGAGACCTTAAGGGCTGATTTCTCTATACTGATCTGGACCCATAGAAGCATTTTAGTATAGTAGTGTTCAAAATAATAGCAGTGCAATATGACTAAGGCCGGGATCACACATGCATGTATGTGTGTCGGCGGTAGTGCCGGGTGTTCATGGAGACTCGTGCGAGTTTCTCGCATGTGTGACCCTGGCCTAACCAGATGAATCACTGTTTTTGGTATAATAGATATTACCACATGTCAAACAATTTACCAGTTGGTGCAGTAGATTCTAAGAAAACCAACAAATTCAGAATGTTTTTGAGTCTGTGTATTAGAATAATTAATGAAAATGGGGGGGGATGTTCAAAATAATAGCAGTGTGGAGTTCAATTAGTGAGATCAATCATTCTGTGAAGAAACAGGTGTGAATCAGGTGGCCCTTATTTAAGAGTGAAGCCAGCACATGTTGTACATGCATTTCTATAGATTGTGAGCCTTTGCGGGCAGGGTCCTCTCTCCTTCTGTACTTATGTGTTTCCTGTATTGCTCATATTTATTGTACTTGTCTATACTCGCCCCCTCTCACATGTAAAGCGCCATGGAATAAATGGCGCTATAAAAATGAATAATAATAATTTTTTCATGAAAGCCTGAGAAATATGGGTCATTAGAGACATTGTTCAGAACAGCGTACTTTTATTAAAAAGTTGATTGGAGAGGGTAAAACTTATAAAAAAGTGCAGACAATGATAGGCTGTTCAGCTAAAATGATCTCCAATGCTTTAAAATGGAAAGCCAAACCAGAGAGATGTGAAGCAGATGGAAGAATAGCCAGAATGGCAAAGGCTCAGCCAATGATCAGTTCCAGGATGATCAAAGACAGTCTCAAGTTACCTGTGAGTACTGTGGCAGTCAGAATTAGGTTAGTGATTCACAGGAATGCTAACAAAAAAGTACATATTGTAAGTTTGTAAAGACAAATGCAGACACTATTTTTTATTTTTTTTTAGAACAGCCCAATGTTCATTTTTTATTTTCTGTAAAGTACCGTAGTTAAAAAATTATATACATTTCTCTTCATGTTTTTAATTAGAAAACAGTGTTCAATCTTCCAAATGCATGGAAATAAAAACTAGTATAAAGATTTTGTGATTAACTCATGTTTTTGAACACACTGATATTTTGAACATTTGTACATGAAATGGCCATCCTCCACACCCATCATGAGTCCTTCCATGCAGCATGTTTTTAACGGATCATAAATAAATGAAAATTTTTTGTACAGATTTGAGTGCCACATTTTTCTTTCTTTTTAGATGTATCTATATTGCCTAAATTTCAGATAGCGCATACTTTAATAAATTTGGTGAATTTGAAGGCCCTCTATTTGGCCATGTTCAGTATTTGACATCAGTATGTGTAAGCCAATACCAGGAGGGGGGGAAATGTAGAAGTGGTGATGTGTTTCTATTATACTTTTCCTCTGATTGTTCCACTCCTTGTTTTGGCTTACAAAATCTATTGTAAAATACTGACCAAATACTGTATTTGTGAACGTGGCCTTACAAGCAGTTCATGCTGTCTAAAAAGTTTGGCACATCTTTAAACAGTTTAGTCAAGTTTATCACACCTATCAGAAGTTTTACTTTGTGCAAAAATGTTGCTGTTTTTTGGTGCTGAATGTTACATTTAGGCTGTACCCTATCCATGTAAGGTCATGCAGTCTTGTTGGCAAGTTGCAGAAAGTCTGAAAAACATACAAAATGAGGTGCATGTCATCAAAGATCACTTTTGGTGCAAATTGCCCAGAATGTTGGAATTGATCCTAAATTTGCGTTTGTCAAATTTGTTATGTTCTTCTGTTAAAACGCATTTTCACTCAAAGAAATAAGGATCATCATTCAGAACTCATGATAAAATGTTTCCAATAAACTACTAAAACTCTTGTGCATGCCCTCATCATCTCCTGCCTTGATTACTGCAAGCACCCTCCTCTGTTGCCTCCCCGTCAACTCTCTTGCACCACTCAAGTCTGTCCTCAACTCTGCTGGCCGACTAATCCACCTCTCTCCTCGCTACTCCCCTGCTTCTCCCCTCTGCAAATCCCTCCACTGGCTCCCAATTCCCCAACGAATCCAGTTCAAACTACTAACACTGACCTACAAAGCCGTCCACAACCTTTTCCCCTCCCTATATCTCTTAATAATCTCCCAATATCTTCCTTCACGTAATCTTCGATCCTCCCAAGACCTCCTACTATCCTCCACACTTATTCATTCCTCACACAACCGCCTCCAAGATTTCTCCCGAATATCCCCATCCTCTGGAATTCCACGCCTCAACATGTCCAATTATCCACCAGCCTTGGATCCTTCAGACAGAACCTGAAAACCCATCTCTTCAGGAAAGCCTATAACCTGCAATAACCATTCTGCCGCCTCGCCACTACTCAAGCTTCCGCCTCGCCACCACCACCCTAGCTGCCGCCTCGCCACCACCTCCCGAGCTTCCACCTTGCCACCACCACCAGAGCTGCTGCCGCACCCCCAACCTTGTTTCTTCCCCATTATCCGTAGAATGTAAGTCCGCAAGGGCAGGGTCCTCTCCCCTCTGTACCAGTCTGTCATTGTAAATTTGTTTACTGTAAACGATATCTATAACTTTGTATGTAACCCCTTCTCATGTACAGCACCATGGAATTAATGGCGCTATATAAATAATAATAATCACTTCTACAATGCCTGCAGCACATAACAGCAGGTAATAATTAGTATACTAGACAGCCAATGTGGTCATTCATTTGGGCAGAACATGTACTCATTTTAACATAAGGAGGACGTTTTGATGACTACAGAAGGAGGGACAGATTTGCCCTGAACCTGATCTAAGATTGTTTTGTGTAAAGTGATGGTCTGTCATACGAGCTGATATCTTCTTAAGACACACCTGTAGCAGACGGGCGCAACTGCTTTCATACATTCCAGCAATGTAAGTTATGTAGATGCTACATTACTATTAAAGGGATGAAAGACTCTTTTATTGGGTACTTCCATGTACAATCAGATGCTGGTTGTGGTCTAACATCACATATAGCAGTTTACATTCCTAATGTAGAGATACAATGAAAAGGTGCTTTTCAGATTAGCTACCAGATGAAGGTGTGAAATTCCGGTAACATTTTAATACATGATAAACATATTAAAACTTTACATAGTAATCATGTCAACATGTACGTCATTGACACACTAATTACATTTGGTCACAGAAAAAAAAAATCAGTGACATAAATAAAATTTTCTATATTCTTTACAAAATCATGTATTTTCAGTCATTTCATTAACTGGTACATGTAAGGCACGTTAGAATGTATATTTATATAAAATAAATTTCAGAATATTAAAAAAACAAAAAACAAACTCATTTAAGTTTGTGCTTCCTAATGGCAGCGCTCAAACTCCATCAAAAGCTGTGTAGCGAATACCGCATTGCATGACAGCTCATGGCACTTTGTGGAGAATGGGTCACTTCACTTGTCCAGGTGTTGCAACAGAAAATATGGGGGGAAGCATAGGGTTAACTTCTTCCTAATGTGTTGAAATGATTGCTTGGCATATGTATTGCTTTACTATAAAATGACATCGCAAATTTCATATGTTTCCATAATGAATTTAAAAATGGCAATGCTTTCATCAGCATTGTGCAATTACATCAGCTATAAAAAAACCTGTCCTTTCCCACCTAGAACACAGGGCTCATTTGAGGCATAATTTACAGTAAAAACATCTCTCCTTTTCATCTTCTTGTACTGTGCAAGACAAGTGTCGAATTAAAAAAAAGGCAAAAAGGGCATTTTAAAAAAATATAACACTCTGTCCTTTAGGAAGAAAAAAAAGACTTCATTTCCAATGCTTCTTTCTCCCCGCCAACACAATCAAAGGTCGGTGACTTTATTCTCTAACGCGGCTGCTATTTGCTGTAACCGGATTGCTAACTGCATGCGCTGAGCACTGGGATCTTCTTCTAGGGCGTTTATTATCTGCAACACAGAAAGCAACAGTGAATGACAGTCCATTAACCTTCCTAGCGAAGCGTTATCCAGAATTACATAGTATATAGCCTGGGTTGTAAAAGGCTCATGTAGTATGCACAGAATTATGGGGCAAATCACAATTACACCCAACATACACAGTAGAAACACCTCCATATTATTGCTGCATGAGACACGTGGCTTACAGTAAGGTGGCAAGGCTAGTATAACCCTTCTCCCATACCCCAAAAACATGTAGTACCCATCAGGTTAGCACAACAATCTTGAAACTATTGAGACAATTGCCCGGTTATCGCTGCACAAAATGTTCATAAAGTGGAGGGAAAAGAAAAAGCAATTTCCTGTTGAGATTTGCTTTTACGTAGGCAATAATGTCATAATATATAATGTGACTTGGTACATCATAAATGTATTGCATTTAGAGTTTTTTAAAGTCTTTGTCATCTGTTATCGAAATAATCGGCACTAAATCCCTAAATGTGTAATCAAAAATAATTTCTGAGAAATTAAGACACCAAGAACCTTTGTGTAACTAAATAATCTGTAGACGTTGATACAAAGCCCTATGTCACTCGGAACTTACCTCGTCATAATATTTCTTTGTATACTGATAGAGTTGGTGTAGTGCTACTAGAGTGTTCAATGATTCTGTATGTTCCTGGGAAAATACACCAAAATATTAACCAAATGGATATAAACAAGAGATAACTACATTTACACAAATAGCTAAGACCTGCTCCAACACCCAAACTCTTCAGTAATACATGGGATAGTAAATGAGATGCCTCCCATCAGTGGAATAATATTAGTGGACCGTATCTATTAAAACCAGCACAATCGCATTCCAGCTTTGTTATTAAAAAAAAAAAACAAAACAAAAAAAAACAAAACAAAACACAAAATAAAGGGCATTGGGGTCTGGAATATTCTGTGTGCTCAATGGATTTTGCTGCAGTTTTACATGCAACAGTTTATGTAAGTTCAAGGACCAATAATGCTGTAATGCAGGCGAGGAGATTAATCGCCATCACTGCAGTCCTGTGAAGCAGTACAGAGACATATTGTGTCACGATTAATGTGGTGGCACCATTTCTTTACGTACAGGATACAGGAATGGCTGCAGGACAGGTTAAATGGGCACTATGGAATACAACATTGGCACTGAAGAAAAATGGCAGCTTTCTCCAGTTGACACCAGTGTTGCAGATCCTGAATTTTTTTTGCTGAGCAATTTTTTTTTGAGAAACAATCCACTTAAAATACTTCTGCCACAATGATTCCCATAATTCCACTCTGTACAAAATGCAATGAATGTACGCAAACTGCTAAAACGTATTATGAATTACACATACCCTTGAAATTTCTGCTAAGTGTGTATTCATGTCCTGGTCACTAACTTGTATCATCTGACGGATTCCTTTGTAATAGCTGTCAGAATTTAGAGAAAGAAAAAAAGTTAGCTTTAAGCCATTAAAAACATTAACGGGAATATGTCACCAGGTTTTGCTGCTATGAGATACGGCCACCACCTTTCAGGCCTGATATACATCATTCTATCATGTTGTATATAAGTCCCTAACCCGACCTGAACGAGAAGAAAAAGAGCTTTTATTATACTCACCTGCGGGGCAGTCCGGTGTGTGGGGTGTCGAGGTTATTGGTCCAGCACCTGCCATCTTCTTACGATCGCCATCCTCCTTCTTGCTTTGTGTGGATGACGCGTCCCTGCGTCATCCACACAGTCTCTGTGGCATCACATTCCTGCACAGGCGTACTTCTCTGTCCTTTTGAGGGCAGATCAAGTAATGCAGTGTGAATGCCGGGAAAGGCCAAAAGCCCTGCGCACTCCAGTACTTTACTCTGCCCTAGTCATGGCAGAGAAGTACGCCTGTGAGGAGCGTGATGCCACAGAGACTGTGTGGATGACGCAGGGATGCGTCATCCACACGAAGCAAGAAGGAGGATGGCGATCTTGAGAAGATGGCAGGTGCGGACCAAGAACCTCGACACCCCACACACCGGACTGCCCCGCAGGTGAGTATAATAAAAGCTCTTTTTCTTCTCTTACAGGTCGGGTTGGTGGGTTATATACAGCATTATAGAATGTTGTATATCAGACCCGAAAGGTGGTGGTCGTATCTCATATCGGCCAAAACTGGTGACCGGTTCGCTTTAAACATGTAAAATCCCACAGACCTTGTAGACATCAGAGATCTGTCTTTTTGGATGGAGATCTACTTTAATTCAGTGTAATTTCTTTTCTATAAAATTTTATGGTCAAGTTTAGCTGTGTGCCCTCCTGTGCGCTGGGCCACCAGGCAATGTCTAATCACTAGGAAAGTTTTGCATGCCATTTAATGAAAACCTAAAAATGTAGGTTTTATCTAAGGGTTTTCAAAGGTATTTTTTACTTCTCCCTAAGATTTTCCTCAGTAATGTAGGCATACATGTAACATACTTATATGAAAAATGGCGATCCTGTCTGACATTATACGTGCTGCCAATATGAGCTGTGACATCACGCTGATGACAATACGTATACGGCCCACATGGTCTTCAGCTGAACTGCCCAATATGTGTAATATCCCTGCCGACTTTAATATTTGGGCAGTGCGGAAGTTCTAGGATCATGCATGCATGATGTCACATTTCTTGCCCTTTTAGGAATACTGAAGAAATTGAATCGCACGAGCACGATCCCCGATGTCAATTCTGCTCTATCTCACGTTGGGTTGAGGGGGATCGGGTATGAAAGGGTGAGGATAGTAATTCTGAAAAAGGTAGACAGTGGCAAGCAGAAGGCAACTCGAAAGGGAGACACAATCTCATGCAGCAGCAAAAAAGGTTGTAGATCCTCACAGACCATTTGTACAGGCTAGGGCAATCTGAAGGTTTTAGATTTTCACATGGATCTCAGAAAACTTTAAAAATGTATTCTCAAATTGTGTCTGTAGCAGAACACAACTCTCTATCTCTCACTTCTTGTTGCTGGAGGGGAAGTCACTTGTAATTCAGTAACAGTTCGGTTTCAGGAGCTTTGTCATACTGATGAGTTTATGCTACTATGAGACACTAATAGTCTGTCATTGCTTGTTCTGAAATCTACACTTATCACTATATTTTCATATAGAAATAACAAGACCTATGAAAAAGCACAAGGTGAGAACAGCAATTAGGAGAACTGCTCTGAAAACTGCCAAAGCCTGGTGATTTTTCAGGACTGATAACAGCTCTATTAGGTTCTGAGAGAGAGGCAGGTAAGCAGCTAACTACTGTATAGAAATCAATGGGTGAGAGAGCTAACTGGGATCTTAGGAGTCAACACCTCGGCATGAAATGTAACTACTGTGCACAGGCACTGATGGTTGATTCCCTTGGAACCAAGCTCTACACTATGTAAAATAAAGACACATTGCAGGAGAACAGCAGCAGATAGAAAAAAGCAAGTCAATTGCAAATTTGCTTATTTTTATGGTGTCTAACTATACCAATTTTATAACATGAGAATATTTCTTTAAGGTGTACTTTAAATTTCAAGAATGAATACAATATAAGAACTTACTCTTCCACCATTTTCTTGTATGTTGAAATCTCCTTTGCATAGAGCAACTTGTTGCTGGGGGATTCCTGCAGACGTCAGTATGAGAGAGTATAAATCACTTGTGTATGTCACATGCAAATTGCCTCTTCAAAAAAAGAGGACTTGTACTCTATAGCGCCACCTATTGGAAGTAGCGATCCTACAAGTCACAATCAACCCTTTAACGAGTCTTGTAATATGACTTCGGATAAAAGCCAAATCAGATCTCCATTTGCAGACACGGTGTTTCGGACTATTGGTCCTCGTCAGTGCAAAGTAGGAGAGATCTGATTTGGCTACGCTGAGAGGCTATGTCACAACACACACACTCAAACAGTACCCCACTGATGCAGCAAACACCATGTCATACCCATCCTCACAGTTTAATGCCATGAAGTTGCCATGGCTTCATTTAAAATCTTTCATCTTGCAAAGATCTAATTACAAATATCAGTTACATTTTGTTAATCCAGTTTACTGCTCATCCACAACCCCTTTCCAAGATTCTTCTGTAAAACACCTAATTTCGCCAGGGACCATGTAATATTACATAGTGACCATTCAGACAAATAATTGTCCATGGAATACAAAAGTGACAAAGTGAGTTCAGAACAGCAGACCTCAGGAAAAGCAGCTCTCAATTCAGGCTCAGAGAGAAGGGTCCCAAATGGACTACATAAACAAGGGATATATAAACGTCTTCACAAGCAAAACCCTTTAAAACAACATGTATACATTACATGAGATAGAATGGCATGCTTATGGTTAACAAAGGCTATTAAATTAACATTCTTTTATCTTTTGTATTTCTGGTAATACAAGTGCAGCTTATGGTTGTATGTATCACGCACTCCTACAATGTCTACGTTTACTCTATATACACACAGAATATCTAAAGAAAAGCTACCGTATAACTTTGGATAAATGTAGGAATGAGACTTGTCTGAGCAGATCTTTATATATGTGCAATCTGTCAGCTCTGCCAGACAATGCCCAGGCGAGCTGTCATCTATAGCGCGCACTGCATGGTCCTGTCACTGAGGCTTCCTAACAGAACACGGATCCTACTTGCACTCACACCAAACATGACATGTCATTGCTGATTTTTATAAACCGGAGAGATGAAGGAATTGGATCCAGCTGATAGACATCAATGAGTCGGTTCACTTACTCTGCTTAGCTTGTGCTCCGTCCTGCTGCAAGCATCCATAAAAGTCTGTGCAATGACTGACAAAGAAGCATCCACTACTTGGTGTACATGGACATCAAAGATGAAGTGAGGGTTCTTCAGTATGTTAACCCAAAACCGTAGTGATAAACTGCAAGGAAGAATTCCATCATTAACAGCTGTCTGGGTAGTTTTTTTTTATTTTAGAATACATTTTTCAGAGCAATGTAGGTATATCTGACAGACATGGAGTGCATGTGCTGTTCCCTGCCAGTCATTTGTGACATGTCTTCAAAGTAAGGTCACTACTACAGCAGCCAATCACTGGGCTCAGCATTCACATGATCTCGGCATGAAGGATGAGCTCAGGGATTGAGGGTCACAGGGTGTGGGATTTAGGTCACTTATTCAGCCATGTCAACAAAGACAGATAAGGGCAACCAAAAGGCGGTAATGGAGCGGTAATCGGTAAGTAAGGGCCCCGTCACACATAGCGACACACCGATATGCACTTGTCAGGATCGCTGGTGTGTCGCTACATGATCGGAAACGAAACAGGCAGCGATCAGGACAGCGACACTGCGGTAACGTCGCTTAGTTACCCGCAGTGTACATTGGATACCAGCCCGCTGGTGCAGGGAGCTAGTAACCAAGGTACACATCGGGTTTCCAGGCGCTGCGCGGCACCTGGAAACCCGCTGTGTACCTTGGTTACCAGCGGATCGCTGGTCTCCCCCTGTCACACGCAGCGATGCGTGCTGCCAGCAGGAGACCAACGATCAAAAAAATGTCCAGACATTCAGCTGACGATCAGCGATACCCAACAGGGAGGCTGATCGTCGCTGAATGTCACACACAGTGATATCGCTGGGGAGATCGCTGCTGCGTCACAAAACTAGTGACTTGGCAGCGATCTTGCTAGCGAGATCGCTGTGTGTGACGGGGACTTAAGGCTGTTTTTAAGAGACAAGTAACATACCAGGACAGTTCATTTCATTCTGGTGCCTAAAATGCAATTTTGTAAGATGATTTTTATACTAAAGTTCTCTTACTCCACAGCCAATAAAAATTACTCCTGCATGTTACTGAGTCATGCTGGAGGGGTTGCAAAAATCACTTCCCCTATTCTGCCATAGCTTAATGCAAAGCTGCACAACAACGTTTCTTCTCTGCCCGTCTTGGCATGCACACTACACATAATAAATGGTAAAACAGAAAGCCCTCTGCTTCCTTCTACACTCAGAGCAGCAAGCTCTCCTTATTATACAACTAAAAGTTGGGCTAAAAGCTGTGTAAAATGTAAAGAACACAAGAATGCAGTGATTTGGAAATCTCTAATATTTCTTGCGCAACAGAACATAGATCACATATCAGAAGTACAAAGTCAGACATTTTCCATTTCATATGAAAAAAGTGACTAATTTAGAAACTGATCATAGCAACACATCTCAAAAAAGATGGGGCATGGTTAACAAAAGGCTGGAAAAGTAAGTGGTACTAATGAACAGCAGCTGGAGGGTCAATCTTCAAGTCACATAACGGTGTATAAAAGGAGAATGTCAGAAGCAAAGATGGTAAGAGGTTCACCAATCTGTGAAAAACGGTTTAAAAATTGTAGAACAATTTCAGAAAAAATTTCCTTAATGTAAAATTGCAAAGACTTTGAATAACCCCCATCTACATTACATAATATCAATAGATTCAGAGATTCCTGAAAAGCCATGTTCACAAAGAACAAGGCAAATATTGGTGGCTTGTGATCTATGGGCACTTAGTCGGCACTGCACTAAAAACAGGTATAATTAAGTAGTGCAAATCACTGCATGGGCACAGAAACAATTCCAAAAATCATTGTTTGTGAACACAGTTCACTGTGCAATCCACAAATGCATGTTAACCTGAAACTGCACACTGTGAACTCCAGGCAACACCAGTTTTATGGTTTATGCACAATATAAGCGGTAAGCAACACTGATTTTTATATACTGCCAATTGGGGAAGATAAATGAAAATTGTAAATGCAAAGCAACATTGATATAACTAAGCAGACTTTCTTAACTGACTGACTGTCGTTAACCTGTTAAGTGTCAGAGGGCATGTCATTCTATGCGCCCATCACACACGAGCATGCTCAGATAACACCTTACCCGAGCACGCTTGCTCATGACTAGTAGCTCTGACAGCCGGGGGGTCTGTTGAAGACCTCCGTGCTCGTAATCACAGAGCTCTTCTGAAACCCAGTCTGGGCTTCAGCGAAGACAGTGATATTTTCTTTTTACTGTGGTATTGCTGTATAAAGCATAAGCGATAAGACGACTGCAGCTCCTAGTCAGCTAACAGGGTTAACAAACACAGTAAAATGTAGAAAAAAAGTGTAAAAAAATAAATAAATCTGAAAAAAAGTTCAAATTACCATCATTTCCCCAATTAAATATAATTAAAAAAAAAATACACGTGGTATCGCCACGTCCAGAAACGTCCGATCTTTTAAAGATATAAAAATAATTAACCCAATTAGTAATCAGTACAAAATTCAATATGCTAATATGGCTTTTTTGTCGAAAAATGCTGAAAAAAGCAATCATAATGTCATAACGATCTCAAAAAATCGTGCCAATAAAATATGTTGACTCGCCCAACAAAGAATAAGACCTCTCAAAGCTCAATAAATAAAAAAAGAAAAACACTACAGGTCCCAGAAAATTACAATAATTTTTATTTTTTACATAAATGTCTTAATTTTTTTTCACCAGTAAACAAATAAAAAACCTGACAAGTTTGGTATTGTCATAATTGCACTGCTGAGGAGAATCTTGATGCCAGGTCATTTTTACCACACAATATACACTGTAAAAACAATTCCCATTCACAATATCAGAATTGCATTTTTTCTCAATTACAGTTCACTTGGTTTTTTTCCTGTTTTCCACTATACCATCTTGTAAGATGAAAAGTATAACTTGTCACACAAAAAACTAACCCTCATATGTCTATGTGGACAGAAAAAAGGAGATTTTTGTGTGCTCACCGTAAAATCCTTTTCTCAGATGCTCATTGGGGGACGCAAGACCATGGGTGTTATGCTGCTGCCACTAGGAGGACACTAAGCAATACACAGAAAAAGTTAACTCCTCCTCCTGCAGTATGCACCCTCTGTTGGCTCAATCCTGAACTAGTTCGTGCCAAAGCAGTAGGAGCTCATAAAAGAGTGCAATATGTCAACAATTCAAAGAAACAACGAGGCTACAGGCTAAACAAGGGTGGGGGCTGTGTCCCCAATGAGCGCCTCGGAGAAAAGGATTTTACGGTGAGTACACAAAAATCTCCTTTTCTCCATCGCCTCATTGGGGGACACAAGACCATGGGACGTCCCAAAGCAGTCCCTGGGTGGGAAGCCATAACAGTAGATGAAGCCTCGCGAACCACATGCATAAAACCCTTAAACAGTCAACAGACAACTTACAGATGTGCAACAGCTGATTGCAGAATTTGTCTGCCAAGTGCCGCATCTGAAGAAACTTGAGCATGGATGTGGTAATGCTTGACAAAAGTATGAAGACTGGACCAAGTCGCAGCCTTGCACACTTGTGCTGAAGCCTGGTGCCGAATGGCCCAGGAGGCCCCCACAGACTGAGTGGAGTGTGCCTTAATCCCAGCCGGGATAGACTGACCTTTGACACGGTACGCCTCTTGGATCACGAAACGGATCCATCTGGCTAACGTGGCCTTGGAAGCAGGAAAACCCTTCCTGCGTCCTTCCGGAAGCACAAACAGGGCATCCGATTTACGGAAAGATGCAGTTCTCGAAATGTACCTTCGGAGAGCCCTCACCAAATCCAAGGTGTGAAGGGCTTTTTCAGTACGGTGAATTATGCGCCAGACAAAACGAGGGCAGGACTATCTCTTTATTGATATGAAAAGCAGAAACGACTTTGGGTAAGAAAGAAGGAGAAGTCCGAAGGACTACCTTGTCCTGGTGAAAAATGAGAAAAGGAGGTTTACAAGACAAGGCTGCCAATTCCGATACCCGCCTGATAGAGGTAATTGCAACTAGGAAGACAACCTTCCAGGAAAGAAGCGATAAAGATACTTCCGGTAAAGGCTCGAAGGGAGATTCTTGTAACGCACTGAGGACCAGATTAAGATCCCAAGGTTCCAAAGGCCTCTTGTAGGGTGGAACGAGATGTGACGCTCCTTGGATAAAAGTCCTGACCTGAGATTTAGATGCGATCCGTCGTTGGAAAAGGACGGATAAAGCGGAAATCTGCCCCTTGAGAGAGGAGTGTGCTAACCCCGAGTCCAATCCTGCTTGGAGGAATTCCAGAATGGAAGGGATAGAAAAAAACCAAAGGGGAACGACCTTTATCCTTACACCAGGAAAAGAATGTTTTCCAGACACGATGATAAATGTGGACGGAAACCGGCTTCCTGGCATTGATCATTGTAGAGGCAACTTTCTGAGAAAAACCAGCCTGACCTAAGATCCAGACTTCAATGGCTATACCGTCAAATTCAGCGCTTTCGAATTGTGATGGTAAATTGAACCCTGTGAGAGAAGGTCCGGACGATCCAGTAATCTCCAGGGTACGGCTGCGACCAGACGCACTAATTCGGCATACCACGGACGGCGAGGCCAGTCCTGAGCGACAAGAATGAGAGGAACGCCTTCCGCCTTGATCTTCCGGATCACCCTGTGGATTAACGGAAGAGGTGGAAAGATGTAAGGAAGGCGAAATTGACTCCAAGGGAGGACAAGCGCATCCGAGCCGATGGCTAGTGGATCTTGAGATCGACTTATGAAAATCTGAACTTTGGCATTCAGCCTGGATGCCATGAGATCCACATCCGGCATTCCCCAACGCTGGCAAATGATGTGAAACATTTCCGGGTGCAGGGACCATTCTCCTGAGTCTAAGCCTTGGCGACTGAGAAAGTCGGCCTCCCAATTGTCCACTCCTGGGATGTGAACCGCGGAGATGGGCGAGCGGTTTGACTCGGCCCACCGCAGAATGTGCGATACCTCGAGCATCGCTGTTCTGCTCTGAGTGCCTCCCTGACGGTTGATGTACGCCACGGCCGTGGCGTTGTCTGACTGGATCCGGATGGGACGACCGGCCAGAAGATGATGGAAATGCAAGAGGGCTAGTTTGATAGCTCTGATCTCCAGGATGTTGATCGGGAGACGGGTCTCTGAGAGAGACCAGCGGCCCTGAGCCGTGTGGTGAAGGAACACCGCTCCCCATCCGAGGAGACTGGCATCGGTGGTCACCACCAACCAATGGACAGGCAGAAAAGATTTCCCTTGATTCAGTGATGAAGCATTTGTCCACCATTTTAGGGAGCGTCTGACTCTGGTAGAAAGACGGAAGCGGCGACTTAAGGACGCTGGGTTCCTGTCCCAGGATGATATTAGCTCCTGTTGAAGAGGTCGGAGATGGAATTGAGCAAATGGTACTGCCTCGATGGAAGCTACCATTTTTCCCAGGACCTGCATGGCGAACCGTAGAGAGTGGGAGCGGCCTAGAGACATCAGGAGCACTCCCCGCCTCAGAGAAGTAATCTTCTCTGGAGGGAGAGAAACCAACCCTTGGGAGGTGTCCAGAATCATTCCCAGAAAAGGAATCTTCTGAGAATGAATGGGGGAGGACTTGTCCAAATTGACTAACCAACCCAGGCGAGAGAGGGTGTCGATAGTAATCTCGACACTCTCTGCGCAGGCCCGAAAGGTCGGTCCTCTGATGAGCAGGTCGTCCAGGTACAGGAGGACCACCACACCCCGAGAGTGTAAAATTGACATGGCAGCCGCCATGACTTTTGAGAACACTCTGGGGGCGGTTGCAAGTCCGAAGGGCAGAGCGGCAAATTGAAAATGCTCCTCTCCGACTGCAAAACGAGAAACTTTTGATGGCCTCTGAAAATCGGAATGTGTAGATACGCGTCTTTGATGTCGATTGACGCCAGGTATTCCTTTCTTTCTAGAGATGCGATGACAGCACGGAGAGATTCCATTCTGAAATGGCGGACTCTGATGAATTTGTTCAGCAATTTTAGGTCCAGAATAGGACGCAAAGAGCCGTCCTTCTTGGGAACCACAAAGAGGTTTGAGTAAAACCCTTTGAACCTTTCCTCGAGAGGAACTGGGACGATGACCCCGCTGGTGCGAAGAATGTTCAAGGCCTGAAGAAAGGGAGTTGCGAGATCCTTGGACTTTGGGGTGCAAGACTGGAAGAAGCGCCTCGGGGGAAGAGACAAGAATTCAATCTTGTAGCCGAAGTGTACAAGATCTCGGACCCACCGGTCTTGAACGACCGCCCCCCAGACCTCGCGAAACAAGAGTAGGCGGCCGCCTACCCTGTTTGGGTCCCCGTCCCCAGCAAGGAGTCATTGGGAAGATAATTTGCGAGAGGAGGAGCTCTTGTTTCCCGACTGGGAAAATCTGTTTCTCCAGGGCTGAGAGGACCTGAAAGATGGTTGCGAGCCCCTGTCTCTGCGAGAAGAACGGGGTGCCCGGGACGAGGTCGAGGCAGAGGACCAATTAAAGGAGCTGCAAAATGGCCGGGAATGACTTTGGTATTGAGACCGAAAGGGTCCATTGATTCTGCGCTGCGGAAGAAATTTACTTTTGCCACCCGTAGCATCAGAAATAATCTGATCAAGGCGATCTCCAAAGAGATGCCCTGAATGATAAGGCAGCGAAGTCAAAGTTCTCTTTGAAGCAGAGTCTGCACGCCACTCTCGGAGCCAAAGGGACCTCTGAATGGCGATAGCATTGGCGGCTGTGAGTGCAGCGCAATTAGCTGCATCTAAGGACGCATGGACCATGTAGTCGCCCGCCCGAGTAATCTGATAGGCCAGATTACGTGCCTCCGGGGGGGAGAGGGATATCATTAGTAGTCTTAACTAGATCCTCAGACCAGGCCACCATGGCCCTCACCACCCAGGTGGCCGCGAAAGAAGGAGAGAGATGCTCCAGCAGCCTCAAAAATTGAGTTGGCGAGGTTGTCGATCTGTTTATCTGAGGGATTCTTAATGGATGAACCATCTGAAACGGACAGAAGGGTTTTAGAAGCTAAGCGAGATACCGGTGGATCTACTACTGGAGATTCAGTCCACTCTTTTGCTACGGTTGTTGAAAATGGGTGTCGTGCTTTCAGGGACTTCAGTCCTGAAAAACGTCTGTCTGGACGATCCCTATGTCCCTGAACAATGTCTGTAAACTCTGGGTGGTTACCAAACACCTTGTGAGGGCGCTTAGCCCTTTTGAAAGAAATAGGATGATTCGGTTGAGACCCGGGTTCTTCGTCTAGCTTCAGGGTTTTATTAACCGCTTCTATGAGAGAGTCTAGAAACTCTTGAAACTCAGGCGAGTTGGGGTCATCACCTGTATCTGACTCGTACACAGACTCATGATCACTGAGATCTCTGGGAGAGGGGGAGCGAGAGCCTTAGCTCGCAGATGCTGAACCGCTAGATGGATTGGGAGATGCATTATGGCGGCGTTTTCTAGACGGCCGCTTTGCTGATGCCGTGGGTCGGCCCCTGTCTGATGAGGTCTCTCTGAAGGCTAACGGGCCCCTTTCTGGAAAAGGGACGCCCTGGCTAGAAGAGGAGCCACGGAAGGTATCCAAGGCCCTAGTCAGAGAATCCATGGACTGTGCCAGAAACGCAGGCCACCCTGAAGGACCCGGCTCATTGGGATCAGGAATAGGTAGGGGCTCCTGAACGGTATGTAGGGGGCTCCTGAGCGGTAGAAGCAGTGGGCTCTTGGGCACATGATGCACAGAACTGGGAACCATGCTTTGACGGCAGGGAAGCGTTGCATGAAACGCAGGCGGCAAATACCACAGTGTAGTTTTTGTCAGCCTTTTTAGAGCCCTTTGATTGCGACATATTTTTGCACCTGAGAGCCTGCTGCAGGAGAAGGGTTAAGCGCTGTGTAAGCTTACCCAGGTCCTGTGTCCGAGCCCACGAGAGGAAGATGAGGCGCTCAAGAATAGCCTTTTGGTACCGCAGCGTTGATCTGAGAGACCGGACGATGGCGGCCAAGATTATGCTGTTTTGCGCTTCTCGTGGACCACGAGAAGAGCCAGAAAACATGGGAGGGAAGAGCAGGAGAAAGTAGGTAGGAGTTAAACACTCCCTGCCAATGGCCGGGTCCTGCACAGCGTGCGATGTGGGCGGAGCCAACTGGGAGGGCGGTAAGCCCGCCCTCCTCTTGAGGCCTAACTTGGTCCGAAGCCGGGGTCTAAATTGGCGGCGCCGGCCCTGCGACGAAATACGGATTTTGTGTTACTCACCGTAAAATCCTTTTCTCCGAGACACTCATTGGGGGACACAGGACTGTGGGTGTATGCTTCTGCCGCTAGGAGGCTGACACTAAGTAACATAAAAAAGGTTAGCTCCTCCTCCGCCGTATACACCTCAGCACTGGCCGCAGGCAAACCCAGTTTAGTGCAAAAAGCAGTAGGAGGCTAAAAAATAAATCAAGAGTTAACACAGATACAGTATATTCAGAAGAAAAAAACTGCTGATACCAATTTAAGGAGAATAGAGTTAACTCAATATAAAGCCAGCCGGCTCTTAGGGAGGGTGCTGTGTCCCCCAATGAGTGTCTCGGAGAAAAGGATTTTACGGTGAGTAACACAAAAATCCGTATTTCTCCTTCGTCTCATTGGGGGACACAGGACTGTGGGACGTCCCAAAGCAGTCCCTTGGGTGGGAAACCGACTCCACAGTGTAATTTATAACCAAGCATTGCTTATAGGTGCGCAACCGCGCCCTGAAGAATCCTTCTACCCAGACTGGCATCCGCAGAAGTCTGGGTATGGACATTATAATGCTTGGAAAAAGTATGCAGACTGGACCAGGTTGCTGCTTTACAAACCTGTTCACCGAAGCCTGATGCCGAAGGGCCCAGGAGGCACCCACCGCTCTGGTGGAGTGAGCCTTGATCCCTGCGGGAACCACCGTGCCTCTGATACGGTAAGCCTCCTGAATGGCTAACCGAATCCACCTAGCCAAGGTTGACTTAGAGGCAGCAAGTCCCTTCCTGCGACCTTCAGGGAGGACAAACAGCGTGTCCGTCTGTCGAAAGGACGCCGTCCGAGATACATATCTCCTGAGTGCTCTCACCAGATCCAGCGTATGGAGAGCCTTCTCCACTCGGTGCGTCGGAGCTGGGCAAAATGAGGGCAACACAATGTCCTCATTAATATGAAATGAGGACACAACCTTAGGCAAAAAAGGTGGTGTTGGTCTGAGCACCACCTTATCCTGATGGAAAAGTAAGTACGGAGCTCGACAAGACAGTGCAGCCAGCTCCGAAACCCGCCTTATGGATGTAATGGCTACCAAAAACACCACTTTCCAGGAAAGAAATGATAGAGAAACTTCCTGCAAAGGTTCAAAAGGAGACTCCTGTAGGACTCCCAGGACTAGATTGAGGTCCCAAACCTCTAAGGGAGTCTTGTAGGGAGGAACTATATGGACAACCCCCTGAATAAAGGTCCTAACCTGAAAATTAGACGCGATCTTTCGCTGAAAAAGAACCGACAAAGCTGATATCTGTCGTCTAAGAGTACTAGGCGCTAGACCTGAATCTAGGCCTGCCTGGAGAAAAGATAGAATGTTCGGAATTGAAAAGAGGAGCGGGGAACAACCATGTTCCCTGCACCAAGTAAAAAAGACCTTCCAAGTACCGTGGTAGATGCGAGCCGAAACGGGCTTTCGGGCGTTAGCCATCGTTGCGGCGACCTTTTTAGAGAATCCAGCCCTGGTCAGGATCCAAGATTCAACGGCCAGGCCGTCAAACACAGGACCGCTGAGTTCTGGTGGTAAATTGGGCCCTGGGAGAGAAGGTCCACGCGCTCTGGCAGTCGCCAGGGTGTGTCGGTGAGCAATTGTACCAGCTCCGCGTACCATGAGCGACGCGGCCAATCCGGAGCGATTAATATCGCTGGAACCCCCTCTATCCTGATCTTTCTGATCACCCTTGGGAGAAGGGCTATTGGTGGAAACAAGTATGGAAGATGAAACTGATTCCATGGTAGGACCAGAGCGTCTACTGCAAATGCCTGCGGATCCCGGTACCGGGAGACGAAGTTGGGCACCTTGGCATTTATCTTGGAAGCCATCAGGTCCACATCTGGGGTTCCCCAGCGTCGGCATATCTGCTGAAAAACCTCGGGATGAAGCGACCATTCCCCTGACGCTATGCCGTGACGGCTGAGAAAATCCGCAGCCCAGTTTTCCTCGCCCGGAATGTGGACCGCTGAAATCACAGAGTGATTTACCTCTGCCCAAGTCAGAATCTGTTTTACCTCGTGCATGGCCGCCCTGCTGCGGGTACCTCCCTGATGGTTTATGTATGCCACTGCCGTGGCATTGTCCGATTGTATTCTGACTGGGTGGCCCGCCAGATGCTGGTGAAAATGTCTCAGAGCTAGCCGAATAGCTCGGATCTCTAAAATATTGATCGGGAGGGTCGATTCCTGCTGAGACCAAGTTCCCTGGGCTGTATGGTGACGAAACACTGCTCCCCATCCGAGCAGGCTGGCGTCCGTTGTGACAACCAACCAAAAATTTGGAGGAAACAACCGACCCTGTCGAAGAGTGGTGCTCTTCGTCCACCACATTAGAGTCTGTCTGACCTGCAGGGACAGACGACACCGAAGATTGAGGGAGTAAGGGCTCCCGTCCCATACTGCCAAGAGTGCATGTTGAAGGGGGCGAAGATGAAATTGGGCAAATGGAATAGCATCCATTGCTGCCACCATCCTTCCCAGGACCCTCATGCAAAACCGGATGGTGTGAGGAATTGGTTGGCGAAGGATCCGTACCTCTTGACGGAGAACCAAGGCCTTGTCCTGAGGAAGAATTATCAACCCTGAGCGGTGTCGAAATTCATCCCTAAAAAGGTGATCTTCCGAGATGGCACAGGAGATGATTTCTTCGTATTCACCAGCCACCCCAGGCGAGCAAGGGTGTCTAACGTAATGCTGACACTTTCCTCGCAGATTTGAAAAGACGGACCCTTGATGAGGAGATCGTCTAAGTAAGGCAGGATGACTACCCCCCTGGAGTGCAGAATGGACACAACAGCAGCCATGACCTTTGTGAACACCCTGGGGGCTGTGGCTAGTCCGAATGGCAAGGCTGCGAACTGAAGATGAAGTTTGCCGACGGCAAACCGAAGAAATCTCTGGTGAGGAGGAAATATGGGGATGTGAAGATAGGCATCCTGAATGTCTATTGATGCTAGAAATTCCCCTTTTTCCATGGCTGCAATGACCGAACGGAGAGATTCCATTCGGAAATGCCGAATTCTGACAAACCGGTTCAGTCGCTTTAGATCCAGAATGGGCCTTACGGTACCGTCCTTTTTGGGTACAATGAACAGGTTGGAATAAAACCCCTGACCCTTTTCGATCTCCGGTACAGGCACGACAACCCCGCTGTGCCGAAGAGACTCGACCGCCCTGAATAAGGCGCGAACCCGAGATTCCTCCTTGGGAAGGCGCGAGGGATAGCCAAATGGGGCGAAACCAGAGTAAGCGGCCGCCTACTCTGGATAAATTGACCGGATTCTGCCTCCAGTCATTTGTCCGAATATCTCTGGGGTTTGGACCCTCTAGATCTTGGTTGTTGAGATCGTCCTCTTCCCAGAGGGTTGGTCCTGTAGGAGACCTGACGATCTCTGGCCTGACTAGGCCGACCTGAACCGCTGGAGGTAGCTGGCGCGGCCCAACCTGGGTTACGAAAGGCCCTAAAGCGAGGCTGAAGCTGTCGGCGAAAAGGCTGCTTAATCTTTTGCTGAGGAAGGAAACTGCTCTTCCCTCCCGTCGCATCAGATATGAGCTGATCCAACCTTTCGCCAAATAACCGACCATTCTGATATGGTAAGGATGTAAGCGATTTCTTTGAGATTGAATCTGCTCGCCAGGTTCTAAGCCACAAAGATCTTCTGATGGCAATTGCATTAGCAGCAGCTAGGGCTGCGCAATTTGCCGCATCCATGGACGCATTAATTAAGAAGTCTCCCGCAAGTGCTATCTGATTAGAAATCTCAGTTACTTCAGATGGTACCTCAATACCATGAAGCGCTCTATTTAGAGACTCCGACCAGGATATCATGGCCTTAGCAACCCAAGTCGCTGCAAAAGAAGGAGAGAGAGCAGAACCCGATGCTTCAAACACCGAGCGGGCCAAACCTTCAATCAGACGATCCGTTGGTTCCTTGATCGAGGAACCGTTAGGAAGGGAGAGGAGCGTTTTAGACGCCAAACGCGACACAGGAGGATCAACCGCAGGAGATTCCGCCCATTTCTTAAGAAGCTCGGGAGCAAAAGGATATCTAGTATTGAGAGCCTTTTGTCCTGCGAAGCGCTTGTCCGGTTTCTCCCGGTGGCGCTGCACTAGTTCCTCAAACTCAGGATGAGATCCAAAAACTTTATGAGCTTGCCTGGCTCTTTTGAAGGACACCTTATGACCGGAGGTCAAGGTGGACTCATCGTCTATCCCCAAGGTTTGATTGACAGCTTCAATCAAACTGTCAATTGTGTCCTGACAATTTGGTGCCTCCAAATTAAGGGACCCTTCTGAATCAGAATCCGAATACTGATCACTTGTCAGAGGTGAGGGAGAGCGGGAGACGGAACTGAAAGATGCCGAGGCTCCGGACGGCAAAGGCGATGCAGTGTGGGTTCGCTTCCCCTGCGTCTGCCTAGTGAGAGCGCGGCCCCTGCAGGCCGGAGGTTCATGAGACGTCGCCAGGACGGGTGAACCACTGTCCCTGCTCCTATCGGGAGCTTGAAGGGACTCGATTGCTCTAGTCAATGATGCCACAGATTGAGTCAGGGACAGAGCCCATTCAGGGGGACCTGACGCACTGGGTTCCGTAATAGGAGCGGGTTCCTGAGCCCGTTCGGAGTCACAGGCTTCGCAAACCCGAGTAATCTGGGCGCGCGGAAAAGGGGACCTACAGGCAATGCATGCGGTATACAGTACCGTATGAGCTTTAGTTCTTCTGGACATACTGAGTCTATCACAGAGTCCGCAATGAACTGGATGTGCGACGGTCAGTGAAACGGAGTGCAGAAGTACTTAGTGAAGCGGAACAACCAGGCTGGAGGTAGAAGCACTTACCCCAGTCCTGTACCCCCTGCGTCCTTAAACCGCGTAGCAGTGGCGTCTGGCTCCAAATTTTTCAAAAAGAGCGCCCCCCTGTTAGGAAGGCGAGCTCAAGTAGCCGAGCCTTTAGGGGGAGGATCGAGAGGCGCGGCCTAGCTGTCAGAGGCCCGCCTCCAGCCGCGGCCTAGTCTCCAGCAAAAGCCGGGGACTAAATTTACAGCCGCGGCCTAGCATCAGCCGAAGCCGCGGCCTAGATTTCCGGCGGAGGCGGCCCCAAAACCAGAGGGCGGGCCCGCCGGAAGGAGACAATGCCGAGGGCGGATCCCCGCGACCGCGGCCCGCCCTCCAGCCGACACCGGACGCTACATCTTGGGCCGCGGCCTAGTCCCCGGCAGAAGCCGGGGACTAAATTTGCAGCCGCGGCCCAGATTTCCGGCGGAGGCCGCCCCAAAATCAGAGGGCGGGCCCGCCGGAAGGAGACAATGCCGAGGGCGGATCCCCGCGACCGCGGCCCGCCCTCCGGCCGACACCGGACGTTACATCTTGGGCCGCGGCCTAGTCCCCGGCAGAAGCCGGGGACTAAATTTGCAGCCGCGGCCAGCACCGCCCGAAGCCGCGGCCTAGATTTCCGGCGGCCGGCGCCGGACGCCACACCTCGGGCCCAGTCCCCGGTCCTTGCCCGAGGCCTAACACCGCCGAAGCCAGGGACCTGACTCCCCGGGGGGGAACACGGGCCAGGAGTGTACCTGGCTGGAATCCAGACGCTTGAAACCTGCGGTGCTCCATGCGTGCGGCGTTTCCAGTATCTTCTCCGTTTTCAAAAAGGTGAGCCATAGAGGGGGGCTTTGTAGTAAAAAAGGTGGGACGGTGCAGGAACCCTAACTCCATCACCCCTTCAGGGGGCGAGGAGAGGGACCGTCCGCCTCCTTGCAGCACCGCAGTCTAGCATTGGTGGCGCAGTGGGGGCTGCACGGACAAACTCCTGCCTCTGTGCAACCTAGGGTTTCAATACCTCAGGGTGGACAGGGCTAAGTCCGGCATTCGTGTCCCACGTTGCGGGAGAGGATACGCTGGAGGCTTTACTCCACGTGCTCGCCCGTTGATGGTTTGGGGAGATCGGACCCTTTCAATAGGATCCGTCGCCCCTATCTCATCTTCGTGGGGAAGAAAAAAAAAAAAAAAAAAAAAAAAAAAAAAAAAAATGGTCTGGAAAAAGAACCAGACGTGTGCCTCCATCAGACACTAAGCAATAACTGGGTTTGCCTGCGGCCAGTGCTGAGGTGTATACGGCGGAGGAGGAGCTAACCTTTTTTATGTTACTTAGTGTCAGCCTCCTAGCGGCAGAAGCATACACCCACAGTCCTGTGTCCCCCAATGAGACGAAGGAGAAATAGAGATCGCAAGAGCGGCCGGCGCCGATCTTGCGACGTGAAACAGAATGCACTAGCGGCCTCGCCCAGGCCGCAGTCGGGGACTTAAATTTTGTGACGCCGATCCTGCGACCCGAAAGGGATCGCAAAGGAGGCTGCGACGGGGACAGGAGCGGGAATCCAGGCGGCGGCGCCGCCAACAGTGCAGCAGGGACAGACATCGCAATAATCGGCATTTTTCTGATGTACTCACTGCAGAGCCTCCTGGCTCGGAGTACCGATGGCTGGCGCGTCCATACGTCCTCAATCCATCATCCCTTTCTTAGGGAGGCGGAGAGGGTTCCTTTTCAATCATCCTAGCACAAGCCGCTTTCATTAGTGGTGGCGAGGGGTTAACTGTTCCCAAAATTCCGGAGCGCGTCTTACAGCCGATAGACACATGGGGAGAGCGGCCCATTAGAGGGATCCGTCACCCGATGGTAGCGTTGCAGGAGGGGGTACGTGGAGGTGACACTCCGCGTTCCCGCCTGTTGATGGTTGTGGGAGATCGGGACTTTTCCTACAAGACCCGTCGCCCTTCCAAATCATTGTAAAAAAATATTAAAAATAATATTAAAAATAAAAAATAAAAATAATCTTGGGGTCTGAAACCAGACCCTAGTGCCTCCTACAGACACTAAGCAAGAACTGGTTCAGGATTGAGCCAACAGAGGGTGTATACTGCAGGAGGAGGAGTTAACTTTTTCTGTGTATTGCTTAGTGTCCTCCTAGTGGCAGAGCATAACACCCATGGTCTTGTGTCCCCCAATGAGGCGATGGAGAAATAAGTAATAAAGTTGTGGCTCTTGGAAGAAGGGGAGGAGAATACAAAAACTGAAATTGACCATGTCGGGAAGGGGTTACAATGGGCTGAAGAAAAATGGAAAACTGTTCTGTGGTCAGCTGAATCATGGCTTGAAATTCTTTATGGGAATCGCAGACCATCCAGCTTGTTATCACAGCACATTTTAAAGCCCTGCATCTCTGGTGGTTTGGGGTTTTTAGTGCCTACTTCATGGGCAGCTGAGCATTATACAGACGTTTTAGAACAACATCTGTTCCCATACAGACAGCATGGCTTCTCAGAAGAGTTTGGGTGATGAACTTGTCTGCTGCAGTCCAGACCTTTCACCAATAGAAAACATTTGGTATTTCATGAAATGAAAAATCCTGCAAGAATGATCCAGCACTACTGAGCAGCTAGAATCCTACATCAGACAAGAATAGGACATTTATAATCCAAAACGCCAGCAATTAGTCTCCTTACTTCCCAGATGCTTGAAGACTGTTGTAAAAGAAATGAAGATCCTACACAATGGTAGACATGGCTCTGTCCCAACTTTTTGGAGATGGGTTGCTGAAAATTTGTAAAGGAGTTACATTTTTCAAATGAAATGGAAACATGTCAAACATGTCTAACTTTCACCTTCTGATATGCGATCTATGTTCTGTTGTGAATAAAATACGGCTATGAGAGATTTCCAAATCATTCATATTCAATTTGAAGGTGGCTCACTATGCAAATAGCACAGTCACAATGAAGATTGGTGCAACATCTGTGAGATTGAGTCACTTAAAGCCTACTTATCAGTACATTATGCTACCCCAATGATATCACAACTTCAACTAAATATGATGTTTGAAGACTAGTCTGCTTGAGGTTATGCTAGCGTGGTGGAAGACCGGGGCATCTGTCTCTTTCCTATGCTATAATCAGGTTTTATATAAAAGATACCAACCTTTTTGGGGAGCAGATGCAATTTATCTTATTTCTAACCTTTAAGGTATAGCTAATATGATTTATTAACTTGAAGCTACTGAAATAAAACTTTTTTACAAATAATTATTTTTTTCTTGTGATGTCATACCTGTTTGTTTTCCATATGTGAACCGTATCTTCATCTTTGATTTCATACTTCTCTGCTTGCTCGTCCAAAAAGTCAAAAAAATATTTAACAGCTGGAGGTACCACTTGATTGGAATTAAGGACACTGTGAAAAAAGTTATCTACAAATTGCTGGAGCGTACCCTGGTTAAGAAAAAAAACCGATTAGCTACTGATACACTAATCCAATCTGTCAGAAAGCAACTGCACATGAAGCCACCTTACCTTGACGGACAGAAGCCTTGTCAAATAGATTTCAGTGATGGCCTTTGTCTGTTCTTTCGCCTTCATACTTCCCCTTTTAGATTTACCGTCATCAACTTCATCTGCTGGACGTACAAGATGCCATACTTTGTTTTCATCTTCTAGTAAGGCATGCCCTAAGTAGGAGGAAGACAAAATGTCGTTTTTTGCTTTTTTTTTTTTAAATGACATCTTTTAGAAACACTTGTTTGGAAGGGAAAATATGCACAATGGAAAAATAAGAAAAGTCGTGTTCTAGTAAAATTGTTAAAATAACTGAAAAGTTTATACAGTTAATGAATAAAAATCATCCTTTTGGCAAAGATTAAGTGTGGCATCTGTTCTTCTCTATGGTTTGAGTGGGCCACTGAAATGGAGCAGATATTGAAGTTAATATGGAGTTTTAGATCTGGAGTTACAATGGTTGGCCTAGCTGCCATCTGTTTGCTGAAGAAGTAAGCGGATGAGCACATGAAAATCACTTAGGGAATTATTTGATTAGTAGTCGGTGCTTTATCATGCACTGTTTCTCTGCTTCTCACTCTCTATTTTAGCGGAGTTTTCATGCTAACTTAAAAATGAGTAATTTTTATACTTGTTGGCTATTAGGTTGGAGCATATGAGCACAAGGCATTCTTTGTCTGTTCACTTTATACAATTGTCAGATGTTTTCAGGTTGAGATGACCCTATGGCTGTCACATCCTATAAGGGGTGGCTATCGGGCTCCACACCCACCTGCAAATCAACTCTTAAAAAAAAGAGAATCGGCAGCAGCCCTTATACGTGATGAAGCTCCCACGGATTGCTTCCTGGGGCCACAAGTGGCTTGCGATGCCATTCTGTGCAGCCCTCAACCATATGCACAGAAAAATGCTTGTCTGAATGGCTAACAATATGTGAGCAGCCACACTCAGAAGTGTAGTGGAAAGCATCCGAAGCAGGGACTGGAAACTACTAATAGTACACTGTGTGGGCATCTGTGGATCTTTCATAAATCAGTAGAATGGGGTTTCATCACCTGTTTTACACTGCATTAAGGAGCATAAGAGACCTTTTGTGCTGGTGACTCTCTCCATTGTAGTTTATGAGGTTGTGAAATGTTAGAACATAAGCTTAAAACCATAGGCTATTGAAACTGTTAAACTGTAAAGCGCTGCGGAATATGTTGGCGCTATATAAATAAAGATTATTATTATTATTGTAGAGAACCGTATATTCAAACTGTTTTTTTACAAGGATCTAGAAGCGGATTTTACGGCAAAATCAGCATTAAAAATTGCTTCAAATATTTTTTTCCTATTGGTTTTACTCATAAAGGTTTAAAATAACGTGAAAAACACAGTATGTGTACAATATAGGAGCTTTCCTATTAAAATCAGTTGGAAATCTATTCAAAGAGTATTTGACACAGTTTTAGATTGTGGATTTAGGAGCAGAATCTATTTTGTCCAAGAACTCTGTGAACATACAATGAGAGTGCTGATTGGTGGAGGCAAGAGTCTTTAGTAGAATTTACACTTACCATATACTTATGGTATATATGCTGGATATGCCATAAATATCCTAGAAAGTAATGCCTCTATTTTTTAGTGTAGCCCTGGATTGGTTCAGTATGACTATGTGGCCTGTTATAGGGCCTTCTGCCTTGGTTTAGAAGATTGAGAAGTCGGACCTTCTCCTTGTAAGTAGGGCCTGTAGTAGCCTACACCATTTAAGTACTTTATATGTGGCACACAAGTTTTTTTTAGTACTTGGGATTTCAATAAACGTAAATAAAATCTTGCTAAAATGGGAAATGATTTACCAGTCTAAAGTATCAACTGACAAATCGATCTAATTACTGCTGTACTGGCAATAAAACACTTCACATAAGGTTATAACAAACGTACTTTCTCCTGGGAGGTCTTGGTGATTTTCCTCCTGCTGCTGAGAAATTCCAATTCTTGATAAAATAAGTGTGGCATTATCCCTTACCTGCAAATAGAAGCACAATGTTTAGACGTGCTATTAGCCAAGAGGCATTTATCAAATCCACCTCAGGAAAATTAATTTTAACTTTTTTTTAAATTAAGTTTAATTTAATAGCAAGAAACATTAAAAGTAAAGCCTGCTCACATTGTAATGCATTAGTGTATTAATCCGCTTCGATCTGCCTTCTTTCTGTGACGTTAAATCCAAATCAGACAGTATTTGTGCGGTTGAGCCTGGTCTCCATTCTGAAAAGAGAAGCCGCAGCACACGGATTACAAACATTTCCCTTTTATGCCATAACACACACGACAATATGTTTACGTAAACTATTAGGAAAAAAATATACAAAAGGTGTGAATAGCAATAACGTTAATCAGCTTAAAACAGATTAATGATCTGTGATTTGACAAAATTGAAAGCCTTGCTAAAATGATTAAAGTCAGGCCTGTCATTGCTCCCAAATAAAGGAGCTGGTACTGCTGCTGGATCTACTGAGTGTGGGCATCCTCGCCATGATGTAAGTATCCAGCAAAACCTGGATATCAGGAAAAGGCTTTCCAACCTACTGGTGCCATATTATAGTAGAGCAGGAGGACCTGAACAAATTGACATATAATGTTGTGTAAAACAATTCAGTATAGCCTGTAATTTATAGATTGAAAACTTGTTCAGAGACTAGAATTCCAGCTAGCAGACTGATCAGTAACAAAGTCTTCCTTACTATACTTTTTCTTTAAAAAATACAAAAATAATAATAATACAGGAAGGAAAATGCAATGAGGGTGGTAAAAAAAAAAACACATTACTGATAGCTGATGGCAAGGCTAATTCACATGAATAACCAGGCAAGATGCAGGCAAAGCGCATACATTGTGTTTATGCATGATAACAATGATGTGTGTGTTTTGACTAAAGCCCCCGTCACACTAAGTGAGATCGCTGAAGCGTCACCAATTTTGTGACGCAACAGCGACCTAGCCAGTGATCTCGCTTAGTGTGACAAGCAGTGACGACCAGCCCCCCTGCTGGGTATCGCTGATCGTCGTTGAATGTCTTGGACCATTTTTTCATCGTTGGTCTCCCGCTGGCCAGCGCGCATCGCTGCGTGTGACAGCGGGAGGACCAACGATCAGCGAGCTGGTATCCAATGTACATATCGGGTAACTAAGCACCGCGCGGCACCTAGTTACCCGATATGTACCCTGGTTACCGGCTCCCAGCTTCTGCTGTAGAGCACTGAGAGCCGGTATCTAGGGTACATATCGGGTAACTAGGTGTCGCGCAGTGCTTAGTTACCCGATATGTACATTGGATACCGGCTCTCAGCGCTCCATAGCAGAAGCTGAGAGCTGGTATCTAGGGTACATATCGGGTAACTAGGTGCCGCGCAGTGCTTAGTTACCCGATGTGTACATTGGATACCAGCGTGCTCGCTGGTCCTGATCGCTGGTGAGTCTGCCTATGTGACAGCTCACCAGCGATCAGCTAACGATGTCTCAGCTATCCCATCCACGTCGTATCGTTGGTGGGATCGCTGGGACATTGAAGAGTGTGACGGGACCCTTACAGTTCATCGATCTTGCTTCCTCTAATGAGACAACTTAACCCCAATTTTGCTCTCTTAAACAAAGTGGGTCAGTCACAGTGGTCAGACCTGAACAAACAGCAAAACATGTAAGTAGAGGACATCAGAGCTCAGCCTAAAAATGCTAATTGTGCAAAACTAATCCTCATCCTTTCACTTACCTATTGCCAAGCTGTCAGCTTTTGGTCTATGTGAATATGGAAGGCTTTTGTAAACTGTTCAACAATTTTTTCCTTGACTTGTGTGATTGTATCACAGTTTAATACTTTTACTGGCACAGGCTCTAAACCTTCATCTTGAACAATGACGTTAACAGTCTGGGAAAAAAGATTATTAATGTTAATTACACAAATATATTATTACTACTTAACCGTTCTATATCCGGGTGGAAAGCATTTTGATAGTTACATTTATACATGGTCTTCAATAAAGTGGCAGCAGAGATTGCGCAATGCGCAGGTGCTGACTCAGGCGTCATTTTATTGAAGTAACGTACTACGTCGTCAAAAATAGCAGTGCGCATGCGTTGGACATAGGGATAATGGCGATGGCCGGCACGTGTGCACTGCTATGTTGACGATGTCTTATAATTCTTCAATAAAATGGCGCCAATGCCCAGCACGTGCGCACTGCTATATTGACGTTGTAGTACATTACTTCAATAAAATGACATCAGTCAGTGAATGTGCATGCCACGATCTCAGGAGCCATTTTATTGAAGTTATGTACTAGAACATAAACATAGCACTATGCATGAGCCGGCCATAGGTATAATGGTGAAAGCCAGCGCATGTGCACTGCTATGTTGAGTTTGTAGTAGAATTCAATAAAATGGCGCCGGAGTCAGTGCGTGCACATACAGTGCTATTCGGCACCATTTTTGTATAGACACGGTGTCTGCAAATTCGCATATACAGAGTTTTCAATAAAACGGCATCGGAGATCGCCGTATGCGCACATGCTGTGTCCGGGGCCATTGTATTGAAGTAATGTACTACGCCAACATAGCAGTCAGCACGTGCCAACCATAGAGATAATGGCAACGGCCGGCGCGTGCACACTGATATGTTGACATTGTAGTACAATTTTTCAATAAAATGGTGCTGGAGTCAACGTGTGCGCATCAAAGCGATCTCCGGGGCCATTTTGTTGGAAGACAGTGAGTCTGCGAAATCGCATACAGAATGTCTTCAGTAGTAAAATGGTGCCGCAGTGCAGTATGTGCATGCACTGACTCCTGCAACTCACTGCACAGGCGTCCATCCCGGCTTCGGACAGAAGGACATATCAACAGTTATATATACAATTGCAGATTTGCTAGCAAAATCTGAAGCAATCCTGATGCCAGCAAAGTGAATGAGAAGGAAAAAGAAGAAATGTTCCAGCTTCTGGTTAAATTTTCAGAGTAATCTTTATTCCATCAAAAAACAATTAAAAATAGTGAACAGGAGCCAGTGACACGTTTTGAACACGGTTGTTCTTTATCAAGCTTGCTCCTGTTCACTATTTTTTAATTGTTTTTTGATGGAATAAAGATTACTCTGAAAATTTTACCAAAAGCTGGAACATTTCTTCCTTTTCCTGCAATTAATATACATGAGTGGTCGGCTCGTGGTTCCGTGCATGCTGGACTCCTACAAACTACAACGGTGAGCTGGCATTATCCTTCTCGGTTTTCTGCAAAGTGAATGAGAAACCTGATGTGTCACGCACACGTGAGCATTTGTGACTTGCAGATATGGTGCATGTCAATTCTCTGTGCATTATTGACAGCGTTTCTCACCATTTACCTCACTCAAATCAGTCAAAAACGCAAGTTTTTACAGCTGCGTTTTTCCTTCCAAGAGATGCAGAAATGTCTGCATCCATTTACTCAACGAGTGCACATAGCCTTAGAGGAATGATATGAGGATTAAAGGACATTGAACCCAACAATTATTGGTAAAAGTAAACAGAAAAACTGTTTATATAGGTCAGTCTTGGAGATATACTGCAAATATCACAAATGGTAATTTCCCACTTTTGCCAACTTAAAGAGAACGTGTCATCAGGATTGTATGCCCAAAACTAAGGGCATGTATGTAAAGGTGCTTTAAGAGCCTGTGCACACGTTGCGGATTTGCCTGCGGATTTTTCGGCGCCGAATCCGCACCTCTTGGCAGAAAACGCATGTCCTTTTTTGATGCGGTTTTTCATGCTTTTTCTCATGCGTTTTTGTATGCGTTTTTGACAGCTAAATAAAGATATGTTGTTTAACAAAAAAAAAGATTTGTGATGTCATTTCTTGTCCAACCTCTTCTTTTACATTTGTCCAACCCACACTCCATTACACACACACAGATAGAGATAGATAGATAATAGATGCTGATAAGATAGATAGAAAATACATAAGATAGATGGATAATAGTTAGAAATATATATAGAAAGATAGATATATAGACAAAAACATATATAGGTAGATAGAGGATAGATTAAAATGGTACATAAAGACACACGCGCACACACACACAAAATCTTAACACAATATAGTTAATAAAAAAAAAATAGGAAAAAAAATGGCGTGGGCTCCCGCGCAATTTTCTGCGCCAGTGGGGGAAAGCCGACAGCCGGGGCCAATATTTCTAGCCTGGGAAGGGGTTAATACCCATGGGTCTTCCCAGGATATGAATAGCAGCCCGCAGCTAGCCTTCACTGGCTATTAAAATAGGGGACCCCTCCAAAAAATGACGTGGGGTCCCCCTATAATTTATAGCCAGAAAGGCTAGGCAGACAGCTGCGGGCTGATATTCATACTCTAGGAAGGGGCCATGGATATTGGCGCCCCCCCTGGCTAAAAATACCAGCACCCAGCCGCCCCAGAATTGGCGCATCTGTACAATGCGCCAATTTCGGCACTTAGCCCCTCTCTTCCCACTCCCCTGTAGCGGTGGGATATGGGGTAATAAGGGGTTAATATCACCTTGCTATTGTAAGGTGATATTAAGCCCGGTTAATAATAGAGAGGCGTCAATAAGACGCCTATCCATTATTAATCTTATATTAATAAAGGGTTAAAAAAAACAACACACGCATAAGAATAAATTATTTTAATGAAATAAAACACAACACGGTTTTCATATCTTTATTATACGCTCAGATCCAAGCGACGCCCTCGATCTCCTGTAATAAAACGTAAAAAAATAAAACAACCGTATACTCCCTGTCCGACGCAGTCCAATTAATAACGAGTGTCCCACGACGGTCTCCCCATTCAGGTGATGCCACAGCTCTGTAGGGCCTCCAAGTGATGCACTGACAGGAGACAATGGCTCCTGCAGTGCATCACTGAGGTTACCGGAGTTCATTTTCTCACTTTATGGCAATGCTGCGTGGGAATTTTCTCACCCATCATTGCCGTAAGAGAATGAACTGTAGCAACGTCATTCTCTCCTGGCGGCAGAGCGGTACACAGATCGATGGCGTCGGGGAATAGGTGAGTATATACTCTATGTGTTGTATGTCATGTGTATGTTCTGTATGTCATGTGTATGTTATATGTTGTGTATGTCATGTATGTGTTGTTTTTTTTTTACATTCAGCACATTAGCCGGATGATGGGACTACTACTGTCCCATCATTGGCTAATGTGTCAGTCACTGTCACTGTAGCAGGCATCGCCGGAAGGGACTTGTAGTCCCATCCGACGATGCCTGCATACGCGGAGACAAACACACACAGCCCCGCACACCGCCACACATACACCGATCCCGCACACAGCCCCGCACATATACCGATCACGCACACCGCCGCACATACACCGATCCCGCACACAGCCCAGCACATATACCGATCCCGCACACTGCCGCACATACACCGATCCCGCACACAGGCCCGCACACCGATTACGCAGACGCCGGCACACAATCACTGCCCACACACATAGCGCCGCACACTATACACGCCCACACTCGGCCCACACACTTCCCTCCTCCCGAACTGCAGCGGTTTCACCCGCAGCAAAACCGCAGATCTTTTTTAGACCTGCGGTTTTGCTGCGGAAGTGCCCGACTCAATGCAAGTCAATGGGCGCCGAACCGCTGCAGTTCCGCACAAAGAATTGACATGCTGTGGAAAATAAAGCGCAGCGAAACCGCATGTTTTTTTCCGCAGCATGTGCACAGCAGACCTGCGGTTCCCATTGGATTACATTGGTAGTGCAATGTGCTGCGGGTTGGATGCGTTTTCGCACATTGAAAAACGCAGCGGAAACGCATCTAAAAACGCAAAGTGTGCACAGGGCCTAATGAGAAGTAAATCCTTACCTAGCTTGTAGACATCTGGTTTGCAATTTTAGAAAAATCCATAGGTGAAAGGATATGCTAATCAAGTGCAGTGTATGGGCACTTAGAGTTCTCCTCTTTCTTGTCACTTATAGACAGGGCATGAGCCACCTGTCAGTCTAACAAGGGCGGGAGACAGGTGGGGAATAGAGAGAGGCAGGAGAGCTTTACGTTTACGGCCCACCCACTGTACTTGTAACTCACCATCATACAATTTCATCTATGGATTTCTCTAAATCCGCAACATGGAATTCTAGAAGAAAGGTAAAGATTTACTCAGCATTAAAGCAGCTTGATATACATGCTATTACTTTGGGGTATACAATCCTGATGACAGGTTCTCTTTAAGAGCGCTCATAGCATTCCTGGGCTCCAACTGTAGACCGTGGGAAGGGAGGTAAACTGTTGCTGCAGCCATCCACTGATTCGGGAGAAGGATGTCAACATATAAAAGAATCTTTTATACATTTTGCACACTTACTACAAATCACAAAAAAAAGGATGCAATGAAATGATAATAAAAACAGTCTATTTTTCTAACTTCAAAACATTGTCTACACTTACTACTTCTTAGTGGTGACATTTTGATGAAAACTTCTATTGAAGAGTGAAATAACATTTTTAGAGCTTCACTTACTGCCATTTCAAGCCATTCTGAAAGATTAGAGATGTAATTCTGTCCGGGGTTGTTATCCACAATGATTGCATTGGTCACCAGAACAAACCCACTGTGTGGGCTGTGCAATTGTATCTGTTCATTTACAAAAGAGGCCACTTACCAACTGTGAGTACTCCACATCATCCCCCAGTAATCCAGTATCATTCAGGGTGTATTTGGCTTTAATTTGCACAGCATCCACGGGGCCCTTCTCCACTTGGTGTTTGATTGCCTTGAAGAGTTTGTATAGATGCTCACCAGCTGTGTCCTGCATTTGAAATAAAAAGAAAAACATGTCCGCTAAATGGATCAAGGAATAGCTTTTAATGATGTAGTGAACATCTGAAATCCCCATTCCCCAGTGGAAACTATTCTTTCTCCATGCATGAGCAGCGGCTGCTTTATGACAGCTGAAGAGGAAGCCAAATCTTTAATACTGCCTCTCAGTTGGCATGGGTAAAGCAATACAAGTCACTAAAGAGCATGTCCTGAGGGCCAACATGTGCAAATCCTCCCCAATCTGACCTTCCCAAATGGCTGCAGTGTATTAGGACAGTGTATCCATTACTTACCTTTAGGTACTGATACAAACAAATAGACATCCAGTTTGAAAGCATTCTCTCTACGACAGTTTCTGATCTGCAAATAAGGGGAAGAACGTGAGAAACAGATTTGCTCCTTTCACATCTGCTCACCAGGTGCCTCCATTCCCACATGTTGCTGACATATTGCCGAACTAGCAGAAGTAAAGACTCACAGGTATGTCACAGTGCCATGTAGACATAGTGTTATGCCTGAAGAAGGAGCCTTTGAGCTCTGAAAGCTAGCGAACATATAATTTTCTGGTTAGCCAATAAAGGTATCAACTTAAGAATGCTCTTGTCATAATTGGACGGAAAAGTATTCACATCGATTTTTCTGGCTAACACGGTACCACAATATAATTTATTATTGTACACCATGGGAAATTATCAAATGTTACTGAAAGGAGTATTACATTCCTCAATAATCTCAGCAGTATAGCTGATCTATATCCCTTTGGAGTTTTTCCAGCACAACAGCACCCCAGCTGCTTATGTAAACAGGGCGGTACTGCATCTTCCTGTGCAGTAGATGGCCAAGAGTGTCATTGAGGAAAACATTTTTGCATTTCAAGGTTTTGGCATATTCAGCACAGACGGATGGCTAAGGCTCTATTCTGCACCATCAATGATTTATGCACCATAGGCCTGACCCAAGGAGCGTCCTTCCGCACAATACATACGGTATTTATAACCTATCGACGGGATAAGAGGAACATTATTATATACCACTGCTGGGATCCCCAGCAAACATGGACATGTATGCTCAAAACAGGGTTTTTTGTGAGTACTCACCGTAAAATCCTTTTCTCCGAGACGCTCATTGGGGGACACAGAACCATGGGTGTTATGCTGCTGCCACTAGGAGGACACTAAGCAAATATACAAAAAAGTTAGCTACTCCTTCTGCAGTATACACCCTCTGCTGGCTCTGTTCTGAACAAGTTAGGTGCCAAAGCAGTAGGAGCTCATAAACATAAGTGCAATATGCCAAAACCAAGAATAACTATAAGCCAAATGGCCAAACAGGATGGGTGCTGTGTCCCCAATGAGCGTCTCGGAGAAAAGGATTTTACGGTGAGTACTCACAAAAATCCCTGTTTCTCCATCGCCTCATTGGCCTCATGTTGGTCCCTGGGTGGAAAAACATCACAATGTGTGAGACCTCACGCACCCAATGCCTTAAAGACTAGTCGACTAGAAGGCAGACTTACAGATGCAAAACTGCCAATTGCACAATTTGTCTGCCAAGGGCCGCATCTGAAGAGGCTAAAGCATAAATGTTGTAATGCTTAGCAAACGTGTGAAGACTGGACCAAGTCGCAGCCCTGCACTCTTGCTGAGCGGAAGCCTGGTGCCGAATGGCCCAGGAAGCTCCCACTGATCGAGTGGAGTGAGCCTTAATCCTCGCTGGGATAGGCTGACCTTTGACACGGTAAGCCTCTTGGATCGCTGAACGAATCCATCTGGCAATCGTGCTCTTAGAAGCAGACAGACCTTTCCTGGGTCCCTTCGGAAGCACAAACAGGATATCTGATTTGCGGAAAGGCGCTGTTCTGGAGATGTACCTCCTGAGGGCCCTGACCAGGTCCAAAGTGTGAAGAGCTTTCTCAGTACGATGGACTGGGGCCGGACAGAATGAAGGCAGAACTATGTCTTCATTCAGATGAAAAACCGAGACGACCTTAGGCAAAAAAGCCGGAGACGTCCTGAGCACCACCTTGTCTTGGTGGAAAAATCAAAAAAGGAGGTTTGCAAGACAAAGCTGCCAGTTCCGAGACCCGTCTGATGGACGTTATTGCCACAAGAAAGGCAACTTTCCAAGACAGAAGAGAGAGAGAAACTTCAAGCATGGGCTCGAAGGGGTTCTCTTGTAAGGCACTGAGGACCAAATTAAGATCCCAAGGTTCCAAGGGCATCTTGTATGGAGGGGCAAGATGGGACACGCCTTGGATGAATGCCTTAACCTGCTGCTTGGAAGCTATCCGTCGTTGGAACAGGACGGAAAGAGCCGAAATTTGACCTTTGAGAGAGGCCAGCGCTAGGCCAGAGTCTAAGCCTGCCTGAAGGAACTCCAAAATGGCAACGGTGGAAAACACCAAAGGAGACCGACCGTTATCTTTACACCATGAGAAGAATGTCTTCCAAACACGATGATAAAGGCGCATGGAAACAGGCTTCCTAGCGTTGATCCAGGGAGGCTGGATCCTTGTCGCAGGCTGAAATCAGCGCCTGCTGGAGGGGACGGAGGTGAAATTGAGCAATTGGCACTGCCTCAATGGATGCCACCATTTTTCCCAAGACCTGCATGGCGAACCGCAGGGAGTGAGACCAGGCAAGAATTAGCAGTTGAACTCCCGGGACAGGGAGGATATCTTCTCTGGAGGGAGAAATACCAACCCTTGGTAAGTGTCCATGATCATCCCCAAAAAGGAAATTCGCTGGGATGGGACTGGGGAGGACTTTTCTAGGTTCACTAGCCATCCTAGGCGAGACAGAGTGTCGATGGCAATAGTGACACTCTCTGCACAAGTTTGATAGGACGGGCCCTTGACGAGAAGATCGTCCAGGTAAGGTAAGATTACCACACCCCGAGAGTGTAGGATGGACATGATGGCCGCCATGACCTTTGTAAACACTCTGGGGGCGGTGGCGAGACCGAAGGGCAGAGCAGTACACTGAAAATGTTCTTCTCCGATCGCAAAGCGTGGAAAACACTGGTGACTTGGGAAGATTGGTATGTGAAGGTATGCGTCTTTGATGTCAATGGACGCAAGATATTCCTCTTTTTCCAGGGAGGCGATGACTGAACGGAGGGATTCCATCCTGAAGTGGCGTACTCTGATGAATTTGTTCAACAGCTTTAGATCTAGGATGGGGCGCATGGTTCCGTCCTTTTTTGGGACCACAAACAGGCTTGAGTAGAAACCCTTGAACCTTTCCGTGGGAGGAACTGTGACAATGACTGCGCTTTTGCGGAGGGCATATATGGCCTGATAGAAAGGAGCTGCTAGTGCCCCTGTCTTTGGGTACGAGACTGGAAGAAACGCGTTGGTGGAGGAAACTCGAATTCGATTTTGTATCCGAAGGACACGAGGTCCCTGACCCATTGGTCGTGGACGACCGCAAGCCAGACCTGAGAAAACAAGAGTAGATGTCCGCCTACCGTGTCCGTGTCCTCCGGACACGGCAGGGAGTCATTGAGAAAACTTGCGGGAAGGAGTGGTCTTAGGTCTAGACCGGGGAGATCTGTTTCTCCAGGAGTTAGATGGTTTGAATGAAGGCTGCGAACTCCTGTCCCTGAGTGGGGGACGGGCCGAACCCGCAGAGGCGGGTGATGAAGACTAGTTTGTGGATCCGTGAAAGGCTTGGGAGCGAACCTGAAATTAGTTCCGAAAGGGTCGAGTAGATCTAAGTTGGGTAAGAAATTTACTCTTTCCCCCCGTGGCATCCGAGATAATCTGATCTAGTTTTTCTCCAAACAAGCGCCCATTTTGATATGGCAAGGAAGTCAGAGATTTCTTTGAAGCGGAGTCTGCTCGCCATTCTCAGAGCCAAAGAGCTCGTCTGATGGTAACTGCGTTTGCGGCTGCCTGTGCAGAGCAATTAGCAGCGTCTAGGGAGGCATAGACAACGTAATCACCAGCCCGGGCGATCTGGTAGGCGAGACTGGATACCTCGGGAGGTAGACTATTGTGTCGACTGATTCCAACTAGGGCCTCTGCCCAGGCTACTATCGCTCTGGCTACACAAGTGATGGCAAAGGAAGGGAAAAGTGCTGTCCCGGCAGCCTCGAAGACTGACTTCGCCAGGTTGTCAATCTGGCGATCAGTGGGATTTTTGATGGAAGATCAGTCTGCCAGAGAGAGGAGAGTTTTAGAAGCTAGTCTCGATATGGGTAGGTCGATGGCAGGGGACTCGGTCCACTTTTTGCTTAGACAAGATGCAAAGGGGTACCGCACCTCGAACGGCTTTTGGCCTGTGAACCGCTTATCTGGGCGACTTCTATGTCTTTGCACAATACCCGTAAATTCGGGATGGTTGGCGAAAAGCCTGCGAGAGCGTTTTGTTCTTTTGAAGGCCACGGGGTGGTCCGGATTGGACCCAGGTTCCTCCTCTACTTTGAGGATCTGATTCACAGCCTCGATTAGAGAGTCTATGGATTCCTGGAACTCAGGAGAGTCCGGGTCTGCGGCTACATCTGACTCATATTCAGAGTCGTGTTCGCTGTGGACCCCTGGTGAGGGGGAACGAGACACAGAATTAGATGATGCCGAGGCATCTGAGTTCCGTGGAGACGCATCACGGGTACGTTTCCTAGAAGAATGTGCGCTCTGTGACGCCCTCTGGGCCCTGTCTGAGGAAGACTCCCGTGTGGCTGAGGGGCAGTCTAGAGAAGACGGAGACGCCCTGGCTTGAGGAGGAATCACGAAAGGCTTCTAAGGCCTTAGTAAGCGAGTCCATGGACTGTGCCAAGGAATTAGCCCACTGAGGAGGGCTGGCATCACTGTGGTCGACAGTAACGGGGGGCTCCTGAGGGCATGAGGCTTCGCAGTCCGCACAAAGAGGTTTAGGGTCTCTCCGAGGTAGGGAGACGTTACATGAGGCATAGATCACTGTGTGATTTTCCCGCCTTCCTAGCAGCTCTTGGCTGAGACATATTGCAGAAGCCTGTACGGAGCTGCGTCTGACTGCTAACAGACTGTGGTGCAGTGCTTACAGTGTATCTGCAGCGGAGGGGTTATGCTATGTGTGCAGGCAAGGGGATAAGTGGCTTGTGAAGCTTACCCAGGTCCAGCGTCCTGTGTCCGTGCCCCCAGAGGAAAAAGCTCTGCCCGACGTCCGTGCAGAAAATGGCACTTCCCCTCTTCCTGGGGATGGGACGCGCCAGGAAGGCCCGAGACGAAAAAATCTGGCGCTTCTCGTTTGCGGTGAGAAGCGCCAGAAAAGGGTGCGAAGAGAGCCGGGGGCGGGTTTGGGCCTAGCGAGGCCTAAAGCCGGGGACTAAATTTGCGATCACTGTAGAGGCGGAGGGGACGCTGTCCCATGCTAATGGGAACGATCCCCCCCCAGGGACACGGACACTGCCCAGGCTCCAGAGAGAGAAGCTCTCCCCCCCCCGCTGCTGTACTCACTCTGCGGTGCTCCAAGGATGTAGCAGAGTCGGGAGCGCTGCGTGGCCGCACAAAAGGAGGATCTGGTCCACTCCTTTCCTCCTCAATCCACCAACCCTTTAATTGGGAGGTGGAGAGGGCTCTTTGTCTCCTGTCACCAGCCGTTCTCCACAGTGGTGATGCAGTGGGGTCCCATAGATGCCACAGGTAAGCCTCTTTGCTGCTGCCCGGGGACCGAAGCGGGCTGAGGGCCTGGCTCCGGAAGGGGTTACGTGGGGGCGACAAACCCATGTTCCCGTCCGTTGTCGGTGCGGGGAGATCGTCCAAATTAAAGGATCCGTTGCCCCTGATGAGAGCCCAGGCAGATGTAAAGGTTGCAGGAGGGGGTACGGGGAGGCGACACTCCGCGTTCCCGCCTGTTGACGATTTTGGGAGATCGGGACCTTGAAAAGCCCTGTCGCCCGATTATTCCATGTAAAAAGTAAAAAATTTAAATTAAAAAATAAAATAAGAAAGTTGGGGTCTGATCAGACCCTAGTGCCTCCTACAGACACTAAGCAAGAACTGGTTCAGAACAGAGCCAGCAGAGGGTGTATACTGCAGAAGGAGGAGTTAACTTTTTTTGTGTATTTGCTTAGTGTCCTCCTAGTGGCAGCAGCATAACACCCATGGTTCTGTGTCCCTCAATGAGGCGATGGAGAAACACTTAATTTTCCTTAATGTGGTTGGGATTAAGGATTAAATAACATAACAAAATTGAACATGAGCACTGCTGCTCCAGCGTCTTTGGAAAAGACAAGATAGCCCAGTACAACGCTACACTATGTCTATTAGTCCCGGGTCATGAATGGATTAGCAGTAAAAAGAAAGGAAAGAGGAGCAGTGCTTAAGACTTGAAGAAAGAATGGAAAAAACAGTCATCGTGTACGGTCTACAAATTAGCCCATAAAGTAATGGTTGTGGCAGCACGCCAAGTAAATGCTAACCATATATTGTACTAAAGTTCACAGGATGCAATGTTTAGGCTGTAAATTAGCCATTTTCAAACATGCTGCATTATAATTATAATCAATACAACATTTGGTTTGCAATTATTTGGAGTGCAGCCTTTGTCTTTACTTTATAAATGGAGAAGCAGCATTTATGTGCAACTAAGCCGTTAGTAAGTGAGTAACAATGTGGGGTTAAGACAGACTTCCTCATGATTGGTAGAGGTCTCAGCGACGGGATCCCAAGCCTTCAGACATTTAACTCCTATCCTGAAGATCAGGGGTGGGCAATTCATTTTCCCGAAGGGCCACAAGAGAGACCGTGATTGTTGTGGAGGACCGAACCAATAGGCTGAAATTAATTCTGCTCAATATTAACATTAACTTATTAATTATTATATATTAATATGAATTGTATTACTTAATACTGAGCAGAATTAAGTATGCGGACATTCACCTATATACCGTATGAGCCAGCACAGCCCCGCTATATGGTGTATGAACCCACACACAGCCTCAATATGTTGTTAGAGCCCACACACAGCCCCCTATATACAGAATGAGCCCCCATATACAGTATAAGAAACCACATCGCCTCTCTATAAAAAGTGTGATCCCCCACATAGCCTCCTATCTACAGTATGAGCCCCCACATAGTTTCCTATATACACAGCTCAAAAAAATAAAGGGAACACTTAAACAACAGAATACAACTCCAAGCAAATCAAACTTCTGCGAAATCAAACTGTCCACTTAAGGTACTGCCACACTTAGCGATCTGGTTAACGATCTCAATAACGACGCAAGCTAATGAGATCGTTGGTGTGATCTCTTTTAGGTTGCTAGTAGCTGCCAAACAGGAGATCTCATAAACAACTCATCAGCGGTCAGCGATCTCTTTAACGACTTTGGCGGTTGTTAGGATCTATTAGCATGTACTGAGCGCTTCTGATTCATAGGAATTTCCAGCATCGCTCCTGCTCTCTGCGTCCTGCTAGCCTGCTTTGCAACTTCTGCGATCCACTCCGTGACGCAAAACAGTCATGCGTCACAAACGAGGTCGCTCGTCATTCGCAAAAGGTGCCAAAACAGCGATTCAGGCTCACCAGCGGGACGCCAACGATCAAAAAACGGTCCAGAACTCTAGTGAACGATCAGCGACATCACAGCAGGGGCCACATCGTTGCTACATGCCACACACAACGAGGTCGCAAACGAGATTGCAAAATAGTGACGTTTTAGTGATCTCGTTTGCGATCTCGTTTAGTGTGGCATACCCTTTAGGAAGCAACGCTGATTGACAATCAATTTCACATGCTGTTGTGCAAATGGAATAGACAACAGATGGAAATTATTGGCAATTATCAAGACACACTCAATAAAGGAGTGGTTCTGCAGGTGGGGACCACAGACCACATCTCAGTACCAATGCTTTCTGGCTGATGTTTTGGTCACTTTTGAAAGTTGGTTGTGCTTTCACACTTGTGGTAGCATGAGACGGACTCTACAACCCACACAAGTGGCTCAGGTAGTGCAGCTCATCCAGGATGGCACATCAATGCGAGCTGTGGCAAGAAGGGTTGCTGTGTCTGTCAGCGTAGTGTCCAGAGGCTGGAGGCACTACCAGGAGACAGGCCAGTACACCAGGATAAAAGGAGGGGGCCGTAGGAGGGTAACAACCCAGCAGCAGGACTGCTACCGCCGCCTTTGTGCAAGGAGTAACAGGAGGAGCACTGCTAGAGCCCTGCAAAATGACCTCCAGCAGGCCACAAATGTGCATGTGTCTGCACAAACGGTTAGAAACTGACTCCATGAGGATGGTCTGAGTGTCCGACGTCCACAGATGGGAGTTGTGCTCACAGTCCAACACCGTGCAGGATGCTTGGATTTCGCCACAGAACACCAGGATTGGCAAATGTGCCACTGGTGCCTTGTGCTCTTCACAGCTGAAAGCAGGTTCACACAGAGCACATGTGACAGACGTGACAGAGTCTGGAGACGCCGTGGAGAGCGATCTGCTGCCTGCAACATCCTTCAGCGTGACCGGTTTGGCAGTGGGTCAATAATGGTGTGGGGTGGCATTTCTTTGGAGGGCCGCACAGCCCTCCATGTGCTCGCCAGAGGTAGCCTGACTGCCATTAGGTACCGAGATGAGATCCCCAGACCCCTTGTGAGACCATATGCTGGTACGGTTGGCCCTGGGCTCCTCTTTATGCAGGACAATGCAAGACCTCATGTGGCTGAGTGTGTCAGCAGTTCCTGCAAGATGAAGGCATTGAAGCTATGGACTGGCCCACCGGTTCCCCAGACCTGAATTTGATTGAGCACATCTGGGACATCATGTCTCGCTCCATCCACCAACGTCACGTTGCACCACAGACTGTCCAGGAGTTAGCGGATGCTATAGTCCAGGTCTGGGAGGAGATCTCTCAGGAGACCATCTGCCGCCTCATCAGGAGCATGCCCAGGCGTTGTACGGAGGTCATACAGGCACGTGGAAGCCACACACACTACTGAGCATCATTTTGACTTGTTTTAAGGACATTACATTCCACTTTAATTTTGTGGGTGACTCTAAATCCAGGCCTCCATTAGTTAATAAATTTGATTTCCATTGATGATTTTTGTGTGATTTTGTTATCAGCACATTCAACTTTGTACAGAACAAAGTATTCAATGAGAATATTTCATTTACTCAGATCTAGGATGTGTCATTTGAGTGTTCCCTTTATTTTTTTGAGCAGTGTACAATATGAGCCCCGTCATAGACTCTCTCCTATGTGAGCCCTCATATAGCCTCCTAAATACAGCATGAGCCCATAAATACTGTATGAGCCCCCACATATCCCTGCTATAACCAGTATCAACCCATATAGCACCCACAGCCCACAATATAAAGTGTGAGCCCCCCACATAGCCTCCTATATACAGTTTAAGCCCTCACATGGCATCCTGTATACAAACATCTCATAAACATAAGAAAACAAAAACAACACATACTCACCTAGCTCCCGTTCCTTCGATGATCCAGTTTCCGCTTATTTAACTCTCTCGACAGCTGACATGATGAAGTGACACCATCGCGTCAGCTGGCTTAGTCGCACACGCTGATTGGTGTAAGAAGCCGATGGCTTTGTCCTTCACTAATGTATTCATTGCCATCTGCATCCTGAGGATGCAGACAGCAGTGACATGAGCAATGGCAAACGGACAGCGGGTGAAGGCATGGTGCAACCATTTTATTGCTAGAAATCTCCAGTGTTGGTGCATAACAACCTTTTCTTAAACCTAATATTCTGTGCAAACCTAAATGTACCTTTAGGAAATGGGTACAATGTAAAAGCATGGTGGGCAGTTCATTAGTCTTGTGCTATACCAACCATGAAGGCAAATTGCTTATTACTTATCAGAGAATATGATCTATGCTGCCATTATAAATCTATAACTAATTTTACCTCCTCAGCATCAGTTTGGGATTCTTAGCCACATACTGCTCCATCAGCTCCACAAATAAAGTTCTCATGATATCTGTGTAGTACTCCAGCTTTCCATGCAAGGCAATTGTAAGCAGGGAGGCAAAATAAAGCTTCTCCCTGGCAGAGAAGTCCTTCTGGTTTTCCAGAGTGTGGATAAACTAAGAAAGAAAAAAAATATATATGATAGGAACCTTAATGTATACCAAGATAGCACCAGCTTTAAGCTACTACTCTTACACCCTGGAGAGTGAAGGTATATTCTGTCTGCAACTGCTCGCTTATCTGGGTGGTACAGGAATTTGTATACCACACAAATATGAAGGAGCTGAAAGTGAGCCAGCCTATCATCTCACTGCCGCTGCTTTCATCAAGTCATTGGGAGCCGTTACTCACTACTAACTATAGAATGTAACAACTTATAATTTACTTTGACTGACAACATGCTCTGCAGCTTGTATGAAGAGCAGGTGGTCAATCAAAAAGACGGGGAACAATTACAGCCAATCTCACCATGTAGTGAGCAGTGACTATATCCACTCCCTGCACCTGGCCAAGGACTAGAAGCGAATAGCTGCAGAGAGAATATAACTCCTTTTTCCCAGTAGCCGCTGGTATATATATATATATAATAACACACATCAACAAACTTTTGCGTGAAAAAACAGATTATCATACCAAAACATAACAATAAGGAAACTAACTTGTATGCTGAAAGCAGCTTTATATATTATTAGGACACGTATGTTACACTACAGGATAGCACTTGGGACTGTTCATGTGATGACAATCCAGAACCCTCTGCATGCTTTGCAGAAATGGATGCAATCCTGAAGCCCCAAACTGCTGATCACTAGAAGCGTGGTTGGAACATATTTGGAAACCATAGAACTGTAGTTTTCACCAACAAATTTGTGACAGTATAATAGCGAGGAAGTATTAACCGTAGTAATTGAACAGGGACATTGTGAAATAAAAACCATGCTACTTGAGGTATAATAGAGGCTGATGGATAAAACACCCAAGTAATGAACTTACAATGGTCAGGAATGATTTGCTGTTGAGGAGGTTTGAAAACTGGTTCAGTGCCTGCTCCACAGTCTGTCTCCTAGCTTCTGGAATATCAAGCTTCCCAGTAATCATAACATCTTTCTCCCCATCTTTAGACGGCCAGAAAAACACTCTGTCCGTGTACATTTTGTAGTCCAAAACAGGTATTCCAGTGTCATTGAGGTCATTGGTTTGGTCTTCCATTTCTATCATAAGATCTAAAAAATAAACCCAAGAAAAACAAAAATGTTAGTATAAAAGTATCTTTGGGAAGAAAAAGAGAATAAGTGCTATATGAGAAGATTCAGAAGTTTAATACTTTCAGTGAGGTTACACTGTCTTCACATACAGCTCTTTTACAGCTTCAGCATACATTAACACTAGAGAGCATGCCTTTCCCAACAAGATAAGATCAGTTCACCTGTGAATTCCTTCTTGCAGCGATCTCTGACACTTTCCTCGAGTCCCTCTAGTTGCTGTCTCACTTTTTCATACTCGCGCTCTGCCTGACGACTCTTCCGCCTTTGGACATAATGTCATATCAGATACATAATGAAAACAATACACTTCATTGCGATTATCGGGAACCCCAAGTGGCAGATCAGTTTAATTTCACATTCAGGTTCAAACTTTTACCGCCAGACTAGCCATTTTCTTTCAATGTAAGCAAATATAAATAAGCAAATTCTTAACAAAAGGTTCTCAAAGGCAAAAACTAAGCTAAGAAAAAAATTAATATAATTCTTTAACAAAGATTTAAAGGTAACCTGATAGCTTCGTCAGGCCCCCCAAAGTTGCTTTTACACGGGTATCGACGATATGCTAATTAGACTAGTTATCCAAGTAATCGCTCTGCGCATGCCCAGGGAGGCAGCGGTGACATAGGACACATAGTTTAGAATTTGCCGAGCCGGCAGTACAGTCTGGCTGTGCCTTGATTCACCAATGCCTCCCTGTGTGGATGAAGCTTGCGTGCATGCACCCATCTTACTGCGCATTATCAGGAAGGCAGAGATCATTATTCACACCCATAGGGGCATGATGATATGATTAGTAAGGGAAAACAATGTCCTCTCAACTAGTCACCCACAAATTAGCATATTGACACCATAGTTGTAAAATAGTTTTTTTTTTGGTATATACAGTAATCAATAAGGCTTTGAAATGACCTTGTTAGTAAGGATATAATACCGTACATGTTGGCGGTTTGGGGGCATGGAGAAGCTGTCAAGTTCCGTATAAACTACAAAGCAATAGCTTAATAAGGCTAGTTTCGCACCAACATGTTACGGATGAATTTTTGTACCTACAGTCATGGCCAAAAGTTTTGAGAATGGCACAAATATTAGATTTTCACATGATCTGCTGCCCTCTGGTTTTTATGTGTGTTTGACAGATGTTTTTATCACAGACAGAAATATAATAATTACAAACATATGAGTAACAAAAGCTTATATTGACAGTTAGAATGAGTTAATGCAGCAAGTCAATATTTGCAGTGTTGACCCTTCTTCTTCAGGACCTCTGCAATTCTCCCTGGCATGCTCTCAATCAACTTTTGGACCAAATCCTGACTGATAGCAGTCCATTCTTGCACAATCAATGCTTTCATTTTGTCAGAATTTTTTAGGTTTTTGTTTGTCCACCCGTCTCTTGATGATTGACCACAAGTTCTCAATGGGATTAAGATATGGGGAGTTTCCAGGCCATGGACCCAAAATCTCTATGTTTTGTTCCCTGAGCCATTTAGTTATCACCTTTGGTTTATGGCAAGGTGCTCCATCATGCTGGAAAAGGCATTGTTGATCGCCAAACTGCTCTTGGAGGGTTGGGAGAAGTTGCTCTTGGAGGACATTCTGGTACCATTCTTTATTCATGGCTGTGTTTTTAGGTAAGACTGTGAGAGAGCCGATTCCCTTGGCTGAGAAGCAACCCCACACATGAATGGTTTTAGGATGCTTAACAGTTGGCATGAGACAAGACTGGTGGTAGCGCTCACCTTGTCTTCTCCGAATGAGGCGTTTTCCTGATGTCCCAAACAATCGAAAAGGGGATCCATCAGAGAAAATAACTTTACCCCAGTCCTCAGCAGTCCACTGCCTGTACCTTTTGCAGAATATCAGTCTGTCAATGATGTTTTTTCTGGAGAGAAGTGGCTTCTTTGCTGCCCTCCTTGAGACCAGGCCATGCCCCAAGAGTCTCCGCCTCACAGTGCATGCAGATGCACTCACACCTGCCTGCTGCCATTCCTGAGCAAGCTCTGCACTGCTGGTAGCCCGATCTCGCAGCTGAAACACTTTTAAGAGACGGTCCTGGCGCTTGCTGGTCTTTCTTGGGCGCACTGGAGCCTTTTTGACAACAATGGAACCTCTCTCCTTGAAGTTCTTGATGATGCGATAGATTGTTGACTGAGGTGCAATCTTTCTAGCTGCAATACTCTTCCCTGTTAGGCCATTTTTGTGCATTGCAATGATGACTGCACGTGTTTCTTTAGAGATAACCATGGTTAACAGAAGAGAAACAATGATGCCAAGCACCAGCCTCCTTTTAAAGTGTCCAGTGGTCTCATTCTTACTTAATCATGACAGATTGATCTCCAGCCATGTCCTCATCAACACCCACACCTGTGTTAATGGAGCAATCACTGAAAAGAGGTTAGCTGGTCCTTTTAAGGCAGGGCTGCAATGATGTTGAAATGTGTTTTGGGGGATAAAGTTCATTTTCTAGCCAAATATTGACTTTGCAAATAATTGCTGTTAAGCTGATCACTCTTTATAACATTCTGGAGTATATGCAAATTGCCATTAGAAAAAGTGAAGCAGTAGACTTTGTAAAAATGAATATTTGTGTCATTCTCAAAACTTTTGGCCATGACTGTACTTCTGAGCACCAATTATTACTTTTTTAACCCTTAAATTTAGCTACGTGTTGGAGAAAATCTTGGAATTGTAACATACATGTAGAATAGTATATTTGTATGAGGATAAGTGGAGACACTACATACCGATAAAAGTAGACAGCAGTCACAATTATTAGGATCATTGGTATGAGGACTACTGGAATAATTATGTGTAAAGGAATTGCTGGGGATTGTCCATATTCTACTTTTCCCAATATCCATTCTCTGTTTCCAAATCGAACCTATGCAGGAAAAAAGATTTAAAAAAAAATTATGTTTCTAACACCTTTATTGAGGAAAGTCAGGACAGACCCATAGAAAAAACATGTTTGAAGAAAATGTCCATACCATGAACTCTGGCAAGTTGTCTGTGGTGTCTCTCTTGTGGCGTTTCCTCGGTGCCGGCTGCTCCTCGGGTGGAACACAATACAAGTCGGTTGCAGTCAAAGTATTTATCTTGCAAGGTTCATCACCAACATAGGCTTCGGCCTCCTCTATGGTCATGGCAGCATTAAGTTGATTGCCCTAAAAATATAACATCACATGAATAGACTAATACACAAACTACAAAACTCACATTACAATAATGACCCAGTCATTGACTTTAAGCCTTAATACGGGTCTGTAAGGAATTACGGACATAAAGAATAATTATAAACTGGAAACGTGCATCACATGGTGGAAATAGACAGAATGGGTGGATTGAGAGAGCTACTGACAAAGGTAGCCTAAAATTAGCCTTGTCCGCATATGTTCCATATATACAATTAGGACTATTTGCCTACTATTATAAATGTAATTAATGCAAGCATATCAGATTATGGACACTAGGGGGCACTACAAGCAAAATAACCAGTTATTAGATTGCAGGTCTTTGTCAGGGAGAGTTTATTATTCATCTTAATTTGATCCAAGAGTTGATCCGTGATAAGATGCATTACAAGACAAGCGGCAGCGACAGAAAACCTAACGGTAAAAAGCTAAATTACACGGAAGAGGGCTTCACATTGGCTGCTAGAAAAGGCGACATTAAATAATGTAAGCGAGTAAGCAGCGGACGTACCTTGGCGTTAATGAAAGTGTTCACTTGTTTTTTGATACCATCTGTGAAGTTATCAAAAGTAGGATCGTGGAGATAATTGAAAGAGAGTTCAGTTGTCTGCAGAGGTGTCATAAACCCATCCATTTTAATCACTACAATAACCTCAGAGTTCAGGTTATTTTCCTGCACTCGAGGAGAGGAGAATATTATTACGGTGTCACTGACTTTTTCAAAGACATCTTGCTTTTCTATCTGTAAAGAATGAAGAAAGAAAACCGCTGACCTCTCAAATATCACGGCGTGGATAAATGGAACAGGAAATTTTACACATTTATGCACAGTTAGTAGACGTGAGACTGTTACACTGAAGTGACCAATGAGGAGCCTAAAAAGTGGCAGAAAGTCTTGGGTAATAGCGAACATGTTTTAGAAGTGTGCATCAACATGCATCTTTAAAGGGGTTGTCCGGCCTTAGGCTACAAGTTTTATTTTATTTTTCAGCTATATTCTAGTTATTTATTTCTCTCTTATGGGATTCTGACTTTCCATGGTTTGAGTCTCGTCCAATTGGAAATTTTTTCGATCTGTTGCTGTCCGGGTTTGGTCGAGATTTGGGAGATGCTTAAAGAAGAAGAAATGCTATTTCCATTATTCATTATTTATTGTTTATTTAATTGTAGGATGTATACAATATAGATCAATTCATAGTTATTCATTATTTATTTATTAATTGTCACTATTGTTGTTTTGTTTTTTTAAAATAATACTTTTTTCATGTTTTTATTTTTAATTTTTATTTTTTAATTTTTATTTTTCACTCGTTCACTTTTATATATGTATTCATATGTACCAGTATATCATATACCTCAATATCAGAGGCACTTCAATATATTTTTTCGCTCATGCTATGGTCTAACTTATTGAATTTTTATCTTAATATATTCACATTATTAATTGTTTTATTATCTATATTTCCTTATCAATTGATCTTGAGTAATATGTCCTATATTTTTCCACTACGATCAACAGTTTAGATCTTTTTCAAAACTCAGTGTTCTCCCCTCCTTTTCACGGATTTTTTTGTCCATATTGATATGCTGGAAATCTTACCGCTTGATTCTACTTGTGGCTGGTGCGCATGCGTGGATGTTGCGATGTCCGGGACCTCCCGATGCGTCCAATTGGCGCGACAGTCGCTCCCCGCTGCTAAGCAGCGGTGGAATGCCTGCGCTCCACGGACGCAGGAGGAAGTACCCTATGTGGTATCGCGCGCCCGCGCATGCGCCGAGATAGCAGCCAATGCCCTATGGCAATACATTTATTCATCGGCAGTATTATGTTACGGGCTTTATAAGTGGGGGACACACAGACGTACTATGACACACTGAGTGGCAATCAATTTCTGTTGCCAGCTATTGGACCATAATTTACTCCCACCGGACACTTTTTAGTATATATGGGGATACAAACCTGACTGAAGCCACGCCTCCTGACGAAGAACGGCGAAACGCGCGTTGGGGCGGCAGGCTGAGGTCAGGACTTTCACCTCTATGTAAGTTCAAATTCTGGCATTTGCACTTTATTGAATTGACCTTCTATGCACCATTATTTCCATAGTGCTGTTACTACTGTCATCGCCATCCCTTGCACAAAAGCACTTTATGTATTTACTACTTTTGGATGACAATATCTTGTGACCGCATTGTAGGCATGGGTGCAGCACTATGTATAATTTAGCTTTTGCACCTTATTAATCCTATCCCTTATGCACTATTTACATTTATAGTACTGTTGTTGCTATCATTGCAATTCGTCTGCACATTAGCACTTTATTTATTAATTCAGTACAGATGATAGTGCTATAGTGTCGGAGCACAAGTTTTCATGCAGCTCTATTTAGTCCTGCACATTATGTACAATTTTTATGGTGTGCACTAACATATTGGGTGAAAAATTGTCCTATTCCTTCTGACCTGCGTTTTCTGTGATACTCTGTTTTGTGTGATTTTGTATTTTATTTATTATTCATTAAAATTTTGTATTTTATTAATTAACTCTTGACCCCTTGGTTTTTTCTTTCATGGGGTTTATGTTACATGCTATCTAGAGTTTCTAATTTGATGAGTATTCCGATTTGGGATTTTTGTGATCTAATTACTAGTATTTTGTTTTATAACAGTTTCGATCTCCCTAAATGGATCTTAAAGCCAGAGAAAAAGTCTGGCAGGATAAAGCCAGTAATTTATTCAAACAGAGTACCACACCCGGTTTTAATATAACACAGAGCAGTAATAAGGAATTAATGTCTAAATATAAAAATACTTTGAATAAAAAAACTAGGATCTGGTGGACTAAAACAACATTGGATAACTATATTCAACAAAAAATTATACCATGGGGCTTACGTATACAACTGTATCCCACCTTTGGACTAGATGATGAAGAATTGGTAAATAAATGGATTGATGCTGCTTCAATATGTTCTATTTCATTTATGGAAATCATTAATAAAAAAAATATGTCCACCCTCGCTGAGATTGATGGGGAATTAAATACCTTGTAAAAAGAGCTGACTGATAAATTGACTACTGAAGAACTAAATAAATTTCATGAAGAGATCAATTTGGATATTGAAAAGTGGGAACAACAGATCAGCACGACCAAAATTAAAAAATATTCTCGTGATAAGCAGGATTATGAACAGAAAAAAGTTTTCCGATGGCAAAGTAGATCTTGGGATCAAAGTAAGTCAAAATCCCATATCAGGAGTCCCTCTGTTTCTTCTATTTCCTCTGCCTCAAGCAGCGTTCCCTCTAATCAGGAACCAGAACACCATAACTCCAGACAAATGAATACTTGATTTGGAGGTAATAATCGATACCGAGGAAGACAAGGAAATAAATATGACAACAAGAGAAATGATCACCCGAAGGTAATTAATTTATCTTCTCATGTGCTTTCTCCCGAACATTTATCTTTGCTTGAAAAGGGACTAACGTTTTCTCCCCCTCAATCTCTAGACTTATTCACGACAGTAAAAGATATTCATTTATTTGCAAGAAAACTCATTCTCAAAAGGTTCCATGAAAAGAATATGGGGTTAACACTAAACTCTACTGAAGAAATGGAAGCCCTTGCCATTTTGGAATCTCTTGCCGAAGAAAGCAATTCTCAGGATACGGTGAGCACATTTCCCAACTTTCTTTTTGATAAATTTAAAAAATTTTTTTCTAATATTAATATTTGTCCGGCTGTAGATATTTTTGTTAAATTAGTTACCCAAGATCTTGAAAAAAATCAATAAAAAATACCACCTCGGACCCTCTGATCTTAGGGATAGAAAAATCATCCAGGAACTGCAGGGATGGAGTGATATCACTTTTAAAATGGCTGACAAAGGAGGTAATCTGGTTATATGGCCAAATGAACTTTACGAGAAACAGGCATTCAATGTAAGGTTCTATGTATATATTCCTGAAACTCAGTTTGTTCGTCAGCCATTTTACTTTCTGTCTTGCTGCAGCTATCTTGCCCTCAGTCAAAATGGAGTTTCCAGCTTGCATGTTCCCGCCCTGATTCTCTCCTTTGCTTCTTAAGCAGCCACAGCTGAGCAATCAGTGCTTCAGAATCTAGCCTGCAGTGAACCTGTGACTTGACTCCTGTAAGCCTTGGACCTTGTACTCCAGCTATTCCTACAGAGGAACTCTGAAGCACTTGTGGACTCTGAACCCTGCTCTTTAAAAGACCCACGTTTGCATGGACTTACGGTAACAGAGAAGAAGATCCTGAATCTGTATTGGAGAGTGATTGCTGAGCTTGGATTACTCTGGCCTGCTGTGTCTCCTGTTTCTGTGTCTGCAAACTGTGTGACTATTTCTGCCAACTTGTATGAAGTAATACAGGACTTTTCTATATCAAACCTGTGACTCCTGTGTTTTCATTGCACCCAAGCACAAGACGCTATATGAACTGTACTACATACATTACATTCAAATTGCTATTTGATAGCAAATGCTATAAGAAATTAACGTATGTTCCTCTACAACAATATCAGAAAGAATTGGTGGACACCCTTGCGGAGGCATATACAATGGGAATTATCCCTAAAAAACTTCTTGATTTTGTGGAGACCATGAAACCTAGATTGCCTACCTTTTACCTCCTTCCTAAATTGCACAAAAATTCCAGTGACCCACCTGGGCGGCCCATTGTATCAGGCAATGAGAGCTTGAATGAAATTATCTGTAAAATCATTGACCATTACCTGAAACCTATTGTGGCCACGCTACCCTCCCATGTTCTTGATACGACTGCAGCATTGAGACAGCTTGATCAACTCCATTTAGAGGAAAACATGATATTGGTCACAGCCGACGTGGAGACGTTATATACGTCCATACGTCATAGTCAGGGTTTAGCGGCCGTCTCTTGGTTTCTAAACAACAGTAATTTGGAACATGATTTAACCACGCTTATTCTTACCCTCTTGGAATTTATTCTAACGCATAACGTCTTTACCTTTAAGGACCAAGTGTTCCTCCAACTACAAGGTACAGCCATGGGGGCAGCTTGTGCCCCCTCGTATGCTAACTTATTTTTAGGTTTTTGGGAGCGTGATCTTTTTCAATGTTCTTCTATCCCAGGCATAGAGAGGGTGCATAACTGGTCGAGATATATCGATGATATTATTTTTGTTTGGGAGGGGACTGTAGATGAACTTAACAGCTTCATGTCAATTTTGAATAACAACGACCTGAATATCTACTTGACCTATACATATGGACGCCATGTCACCTTTTTGGACATCGATATCTCAGTTAAGGATGATGGAACTATCTCTACCAATGTTTTCAGAAAACCCACTGCAACGAATTCTATCCTGCATGCAGGGTCATCCCATTTACCTGCAACAATTAGATCAATCCTGGTTAGCCAATATCTACGGGCAAAAAGAATCTGCTCAACAGAACAAGCATATCAAGAACAGGCGAGGGATCTCTATTCCAGGTTTCGAGAAAGGGGATATGGGCACCGACCAATTAGATCTGCTTATCGTAGAGCACAAGGAGTAACGAGAAATCATCTATTGTACTCCAAAAAAGAAAAGAAAAATCTGTCAGATGCTCATCAAGTTAGATTAATAACACCCTTCAATAATCAGTGGAATGAGATGACGAAAATTATACATAATCGGTGGGGTATTTTAATGGCTGATCCGATTTTGAAGAAAACCCTCACTACCAAACCACTCATTACTGCCAAACGTGCCAAAAATTTGTCCGATTTACTTGTGAAAAGCCATTATTGTTCAAAAAAACCAATCCAGATGAATGTATTCGGTGAAGTAAAAGGCTTCTTTCCCTGTAAAAAATGTAAAGCGTGCACTAATACAATCAAAAGTAAGGAATTTTCCAATTCGGACAAAACAAGAAAATTTTCCATCAGGAAATATCTGACTTGCTCCTCTCAAGGAGTTATATACCTTGCACAATGTCCATGCAATCAGATATATATTGGCATGACTACCAGGGAACTCCGCATAAGAATAAGAGAACATGTGCGGGATATAGAAAGAGCTAAGGAATCCAAAGAAGGGGAACAACTAAAAACCCTACCAAGACACTTCAAAGCTGTACACAATTCTGATACACGTGGATTAAAAATTATGGCAATTGACCAAGTAAACCTGGGCATCAGGGGAGGTAATCTATTTAAAATACTTTCCCAAGTTGAAAGCCGATGGATTCACCGCCTTAACACTGATGCCATTCGGATTGAATGAGAGCCATGGGTTTGGGTCCTTTTTATGATTAGAGTAGGTTCCCCTTAGAAAGCCAATAGGTCCTGCATTAATGAATTTAGACTTTGTGTTATTTATTTTATCCATTTTTACTTTTGTTTAGTATCCTGTAATTTCTTGTTTTTAATATATATTTTTTTATTTTTCAGCTATATTCTAGTTATTTATTTCTCTCTTATGGGATTCTGACTTTCCATGGTTTGAGTCTCGTCCAATTGGAAATTTTTTCGATCTGTTGCTGTCCGGGTTTGGTCGAGATTTGGGAGATGCTTAAAGAAGAAGAAATGCTATTTCCATTATTCATTATTTATTGTTTATTTAATTGTAGGATGTATACAATATAGATCAATTCATAGTTATTCATTATTTATTTATTAATTGTCACTATTGTTGTTTTGTTTTTTTAAAATAATACTTTTTTCATGTTTTTATTTTTAATTTTTATTTTTTAATTTTTATTTTTCACTCGTTCACTTTATATATGTATTCATATGTACCAGTATATCATATACCTCAATATCAGAGGCACTTCAATATATTTTTTCGCTCATGCTATGGTCTAACTTATTGAATTTTTATCTTAATATATTCACATTATTAATTGTTTTATTATCTATATTTCCTTATCAATTGATCTTGAGTAATATGTCCTATATTTTTCCACTACGATCAACAGTTTAGATCTTTTTCAAAACTCAGTGTTCTCCCCTCCTTTTCACGGATTTTTTTGTCCATATTGATATGCTGGAAATCTTACCGCTTGATTCTACTTGTGGCTGGTGCGCATGCGTGGATGTTGCAATGTCCGGGACCTCCCGATGCGTCCAATTGGCGCGACAGTCGCTCCCCGCTGCTAAGCAGCGGTGGAATGCCTGCGCTCCACGGACGCAGGAGGAAGTACCCTATGTGGTATCGCGTGCCCGCGCATGCGCCGAGATAGCAGCCAATGCCCTATGGCAATACATTTATTCATCGGCAGTATTATGTTACGGGCTTTATAAGTGGGGGACACACAGACGTACTATGACACACTGAGTGGCAATCAATTTCTGTTGCCAGCTATTGGACCATAATTTACTCCCACCGGACACTTTTTAGTATATATGGGGATACAAACCTGACTGAAGCCACGCCTCCTGACGAAGAACGGCGAAACGCGCGTTGGGGCGGCAGGCTGAGGTCAGGACTTTCACCTCTATGTAAGTTCAAATTCTGGCATTTGCACTTTATTGAATTGACCTTCTATGCACCATTATTTCGATAGTGCTGTTACTACTGTCATCGCCATCCCTTGCACAAAAGCACTTTATGTATTTACTACTTTTGGATGACAATATCTTGTGACCGCATTGTAGGCATGGGTGCAGCACTATGTATAATTTAGCTTTTGCACCTTATTAATCCTATCCCTTATGCACTATTTACATTTATAGTACTGTTGTTGCTATCACTGCAATTCGTCTGCACATTAGCACTTTATTTATTAATTCAGTACAGATGATAGTGCTATAGTGTCGGAGCACAAGTTTTCATGCAGCTCTATTTAGTCCTGCACATTATGTACAATTTTTATGGTGTGCACTAACATATTGGGTGAAAAATTGTCCTATTCCTTCTGACCTGCGTTTTCTGTGATACTCTGTTTTGTGTGATTTTGTTTTTTATTTATTATTCATTAAAATTTTGTATTTTATTAATTAACTCTTGACCCCTTGTTTTTTTCTTTCATGGGGTTTGTGTTACATACAAGTACTGCAGGCATGCTATGCGTCTGCAGACTTGTGAATTCTCACACCTTGTGTACTGCCCGCTGTGAGGATTCTCTGGTGCCAGCTGAAAGAATGTGATTTTCATGTGGTCACGTGCCAACTAGATGGGCACGGCCTCGCTCAATGCAAGATTATTGAGCGAGGCCGGACACAGACCAGTCAGAATGCGGCTGGGAGTATGGATATCATATTCATAACCGCCCTCTCCTGGAGCACATAGAGTGACGGTAGACTTGTAGGCCAAGGCCGGAAAACCCCTTTAAGTCCACACACTCTCTTATGTCTGTGAGTGACCACTGGTTACAGCCACCCCCGCAATACCTCAGTATTCCCTTTAAAGTGATGCACAACAGCGCTGGATCTAAAATGAAATGAAAACCACAATGCAGATGTGAACAGTGCCTTAAGGCTTATACACACTGCGTTTTACTGTGCATTCATGTCTCCGTCTGGGACTTCCAAACGAATCCCTGAAAAACATAGACATGTCCCTCACCGAACCATTGCTGTCACCAATTAAATAAGCCTATCTTCACATCGCTTGGTAGAAGGCCCGTATGTTTATGGCAATAGCAGCGTATTCCTGCTCTGGATAGTGTCGCACACTATGCTATACAGTATACATAGATTAAAATAAAAACATGTAGAGGAAACTCTTGGCTTCCATTTGCCAAAAACCTCTGTGTTAAAATATACATTTATAGCCTTGGTTGTGACACATTATTAAATTACTTACTACATGAAAAGTAGGTTCATCCAGTTGTCTTTTCTCTCTTCTTGATTGAGACGTGGCCATCATGCTGAAATTCTGAACAAGGTTGAACCCTATTCCAGAAATGGTGATGTTTCTTCCTCCACTAAAACAAATCAGAAGGCACATTAATACTCTAGCCTGAAATCATAAATAAAGTGAACATCTATTCAAAGCAGAATATTCCTGCTGTCAGTGATATGGTGCTCAGAACAAGTTAAAATTGTAAATGTGTGCAATTTAAATGGTCACTGCGCTTTCTGCAAACTCATTTCATTTGATAGATGACGTGCCAGATAGGCAAAATTCACTCCAACGTGCTGGCCACTTTGTCTTCCTTCTGACTGCCTTATTGTCCACTGTCTATCAGGTGTAATCCATCTGTAGCGGTAGAGACATGGAGACAAATTACAGAAAGTGGCACAGATATTGGTCTTTTGCACTGGTTCTCCTGTCTGTCAGACTGCATGCAGGCATAATGGAGAGGTTTATGAACTTTTTTTTTACAATGCCAACAGCAATGCATGCTGAGAAATGATGGAAAGGAAGTTTTTGTGGACATAGTGCTGGCAGAATACTGATGATGAGGAACCGTGCACACTCAAGCGCAATAGATGACCAATTACAGAGCATGAAAATCAAGACAATTATTGAACATATTAGAGCTGTTACGTGCATCAAAAGGAGGTTTAACCCAGTTGTTTGTGATGGGGCAGCAAGACCATGCTTTTACTCCAGATTTGCATGAAAATGACAGTTACCGGTATAAGGTAAACAGTTCAATATCAAAGCTTCTCTATTATCCAACTGCACATTGTTGGTGGGCATCTATAGAATGACTCCGGATCTAGGCATTCCAGAGACCCTGGGTGGACATTGCTGCACTCAGGAGGACCTTTTGCCTTAGCAAGAGAGAGCAATGGCTTATGATCATGACTCCATAATGCCACCAAGGGGCATCTTCAGGTTCAGCCTTTTTACATTGTTCTTTAGGACAGGAAACGATCAGTTTCTTATAGTTATTTTGGACAAAGTTTTCAGCAAACAAGGGCAGAATGCTACCACAATATGACACAAACGTGACATTTCTTCTAGTGTAGAACAAACTGAAAGCTACAATAATGCTTCTACTGTAGGTAAACGTATTAGCTGGTGTTACAACTCCTTCAGCAAAATTCATCTACTCTGGACAGCACCTATCTATGCTTATTACTTACAGTATTTTATCCTCTAAATATAATGCTATGGGAAAGCAAAACACTTTCAGGACTGTGACATTATGTAATCCGAAATAAGAGAGTTTTCACTATTGTCGTGTAATATTTTTCTCTGTAGGAGTTGCCCAAACAAACAGGAGCAAAACAGAAAAATAACATGTCCCACAATAACACAGATTTATCACTGTGTGAGACTTAATGATACACCTTTGATCTCCTGGTCTAACCTCCTACATGTTTAGGAAGTGCTAAGACGTTAGAATACATGTGAATACCACTAGTCCTACTGGGTGAAAAGCAGCACACCTGAGTTTAGCTGTGCCACATTACAAACCCTTCTATCAACTTTCCTCCTGTCATAGCTTGCCTCTTACCCCACACACTGCCTGTCTGGAGATGAGTCACACTTATGTCTGTTGTGCCAAGATCAACTTGTAATCGTTCAAGAGAGCACATCAAGCCACTTCTGTGTGAAATGTAATGACACCCTGCTCTGCTCTCACTGCAAGGAGACTACAATTTCCTGTGAGCACAAAAGACATAAGTGTGACTCATCTCCAGACAGGTGGTGTGGGAGACGGGCAGTACAGCAGAGCTGACCAGGCTATGAGAGGAAAGAAGATACAAGGGTTTGTAATGTGACATATTTTAATTCAGCTGCACTTTTTAATCATGCAGGTGGTCAGACCAGGAGATCATTACATCTAGCACACTGAGAAACCTAAGATGCAGGGGGAGTATGTTCTTCTTTCCTTTAAGTGTTGTTGTCTGCTTATGATTGGGCAACTCATACAGGGAGAAGTACGCGCCTGCAGTGAAAACTTTCTAATTTTTTTTTTAAACTCATTAGGTGCCACATACTTTGATAATATTTGTACAATGAAGAGGCAAAATAAAGAAACCCCAAAACAATTATTTCTCTCTATGGGGGCACTAATACATCATGTCTCCAGTTCAATACGAAAAATGTGGTTAAAGGTCCTCTCTAATATTGCCTTTATTTATATATTTTCATATCCATATTTGGATTCATATCCAAAACGATTTTATTTATTTTTGCAAGAGAAGTGGCAGACATTGTTAAGCAAACAATAATGTTAGCCCCCCCCTACATACAAAGAGTATAATAAAGGGGGGGACTCATGGCTGCATAATCCCTGAATATTGCAGGAAATATTTGGTATTTGTAATGTCAATGTGGTACTTCAGGTAAGCTGTGGGGTGTCCATGAGCAGGCTGAAACCGGTTTTTTTCTGGCTTTTGGCGCCTAAATTTATGTGTTTTTGATTGGTTTAAGAAGGTTTTGGCGGGCTGTTTTATGGATATAAATAGCCCTGCTGTCGCCCGTTGGCTCCTGTCATCGTCTGTGAAGAAAAGAAGATAAGAGATAACAGATTACCGGGAAGATGGAGAATCTCCTTCAGCAGCTGATAGCGAGATCCAGGGAAGTGGATGGAGAGAATTGGCTGAGGAGCTGCTTAGCTTTAAAACCTGTCACTGCAGCTCCTGAAGCCGTTCCTCCTCCACATGAACCTTGCCCTCAGCAGCAGCCTCCATGTCAAGCTGGGACTTCTCTTCAGAGCCAGAGTGGCTCTTCAAGATCCAGGAAGCCCCGGACATCCTTCTCTCCCTCAGCGTCGCCAGCAAGATCATCGAGCCGTGCACGGGAAGCAAGTAATAAATCATCCCGCCCTCCTCCTACGAAGTCTCGGAGTCCGGCGCGGGAGTTCGGCCAGCATCTTCAGGAATTGCCGACGTCAGCTGAAGCCTCCGGCGGTGCGGGTACCCGTCGTGGCCGTAAAAGCGCTGCGGCGGTAACACCATCCCGTACCGCTGCGGCTTCGCTTACGCTGGCTCACGGCAGCAGGATCGCTTCTCCAAGACGCTTCCAGACAGTTCAGCCAGGAGATGAAAATGATGTCCCTGCTTCCACCAGCACACAGCTGCTCTCCCCTGATTCACAGGGTATGAGGGCTGGCTGTTCTTCGGATCAAGACACGGACCACTGCCTGTCAGGTAGGGGTGAGAACTTCAATGTGCCCTGTCTGTCCCCAAGAACGATTTTAAATCTATTTTTAAATCATTGTTGGTTGAAGCTTTGGGTAAAGCATTTCAGGCTCCCTCCCCTCTATCTGTTACTGAGTCTAGTAAATCAGCGGAGCCTGTCAATTTAACCCCTCATAACCCTTTTAAGGAGGCTCTCACTTGCGAGCTATCTCCTTTAGGGTTTCACCTAAGCTCAGCCACTAAAGAGTTAATTTGGGAAGGAAAGTATGTTGATTTATTTTCGCTTCTCCCTCGCAGGGAGCAGTTGGGTAAAGTTGAAAAAGATAAATCTGAGTCTGATGAAGTCAGGCGTAACTCCTTGAAATCCTTCAATAATTGGATTCAAGCTTTTTCTATTTACTCAGCTGTCCTTGGCGAAAAATCCCCGAACCTTTGTAGCCAATTATTCCAGCATGTAGACATCATTTTAGAAGCTTTTAGGAATTTTGGTGGCTTCGCCTGGTTAAACTATGATGAAGCTTTTAGGCAAAAACTAGCTGTACACCCTGAATTAAAATGGGGCGTTAAGGATGTAGGATTATGGATTAACCTTTTGCTCCCGCAGCGTCAGTACATAAATAAGCAAAATCCCAATCCTGCAGTTAAACGAGGTTTCTGTTTTGCATTTAACGACTCTACATGTAAGTAGAACAACAGTTGTCGTTTTCGACACGAGTGTTCCTTTTGCGGTAATTCACACCCAGTTTCCAAGTGTTTTAAAAAACAGGCCGCTCAACAATCAGCTTCCAGGGATACTTTTGCAAAAGGCCCTGACTCCTGTGAAATTGGAAAAAATGTTAATCTGGTTAAACAATTACCCAGATCAGGAGATTAGTGGCCTCTTATTTAACGGTTTTGCTTTTGGTTTTCGCATTCCTCCTTTCAAAGGTCTCGGTTGTCAATTATCAAAGAATCTTTCTTCTTTATCTTTATATCCTGATGTAGCTAGGGAAAAATTTTTTAACGAAATCGCTTTGGGTAGAGTTGCGGGTCCATTTTCATCTCCTCCTTTTTCCAATTTTCGTATTTCCCCTTTAGGCATTGTTCCTAAAAAGGAATTAGGTTCCTTTCGTTCAATTCATCATTTATCTTACCCGAAAGGGTCCTCGTTGAATGATGAGGTAGACAAATCTGTATGCTCAGTTTGCTATTCCTCTTTTGATTCAGCCGTGGATCTGCTGAGAAAATTCCGGAAGAATTGTTTAATGTCAAAGTCGGACATCAAGTCAGCTTTCAGGATTCTTCCGGTTCATCCGGATGGTTTTAATTCCCTTGGTTTTTATTTTGAAGATGAATATTTTTTCGATAAATGTCTTCCCATGGGATTCTCCCTGTCGTGTTTTTATTTCGAGAGTTTCTCAACATTTTTACATTGGACTCTTCAGTCCAGTTGTATTAACTCCGGTATTTTGCATTACCTTGACAAATTTTTGTTCGTCGGCCCTTCTGAATCTCAAGATTGCTTCAGCACTCTCGAAAAATTCATACAAATGTGTCGGAGCTTTGGTGTACCAATAGCTCACGAAAAGACAGTCTTTCCCTCAACCTGTATTGAATTTTTGGGCATCACCTTGGACTCCGAGAGGATGGAATGTAGACTCCCGTTGGAAAAAATCTCTAAGTTGCACAATGCTCTGTCCATGTCTCTTTCTAAGACGAAAATTACTCTAAAGGAGCTACAATCTTTGTTAGGTCTATTGACTTTCGCCCTGCGAATTATGCCTATGGGCCGGGTTTTTTCCAGACGTCTATTTGATGCAACAAAAGGCCTCTCTTCTCCTTTCTCTCATGTGAGAGTTTCTTCAGAAATGAAAGAGGACTTACGGGTTTGGCTTTCCTTCCTTTCTGAGTTCAATGGTAGGTCTTGTGTTCAAGAGAATTTTGTCCCGTCTGACTCGTTTCCTTTTTTATTTTCAAGTGACAATTTTTCTGGTTGTAGCGGGATATTTTTATCCCATTGGACATTTCAGCGTTGGCCTAAGAAATGGGTGTCGAGTAAAATAACGGAGAATTCTACTGTTTTGGAGCTTTTTTCCATATTTTTATGTGTCTTCCTTTGGGGTGCCTTGATGCAGAATCTTAGGATTATTATTCTTTCAGAAAATCAGGAGTAATTTTTGCCATTAATACACTATCTTCCAAAAATTCGCGGTCGTCTAAGATTTTAAGAAACCTCGTTTTACTTTGTCTGAAGCACAATATTTGGCTAAAAGCTAGATTAGGAAGGAGTGAAAAGGCTATGCTTGCTAAGTCTCTGTACTTGTGTGAGCGGTCAAATTTTCATCTGCAGGTTCCCAACACAGACGCAGAAGCAACGCCTTGCCCTTCTTCAATCTGGGACATAATTTAAATATAATTCCTCATTTTATCGAGCAATCCTTATCAAAAAGAACATGGGCCGATTACTCGGCCGCATGGTATATGTGGGTAAATTTTTGCGAAGCGTTTAATTATGAAATTTCGCTGTCTAGTCCTGTTTCAGGCTTAAAATTTGCGGAATTCTTAGTAAAAAAGGGGTCTTTCTTTTGCAGCTATTTCAAAGCATTTGGCTGGCGTTTCGTTCTTTTTCAAATTGTCAGGTAGTCCCCCGTTAACAGGGTTTTTTCCAATAAAGCAATTTTTGAAGGGTTTTAAAAGAGGTAATTTTAAGCCTGACTCTCGACATCCCATATCCCTTTCTTTGTTGAGGGACCTTTGTTTGGTATTAGCAAGCGTTTGTTTGAATTCATTCGAAGCCACTTTGTTTGCCTCTGCGTTTTCTATTGCTTTTTTCGGAGCCCTTCGGGTTAGTGAATTAATTTCTGTTAAAAAATCGGAGCCTGCTGGCCTTTTGATTTCGGACATCAGTTTGATTGATTCGGTTCTTTTTCTCTTTATTAGGAAATCCAAAACGGATCAATGTGGTAGGGGGTCTAGAATTAAATTGGGATCTGTTCCAGATGATGTTATTTGTCCGGTGTTCAACATCAAAAAAGACGGATTTTGGTAAGAACTTACCTGAAAATCCTTTTCAGCGTAGGAAGGAAATGGAGACACCCTAGTTCATAACTAGTGGGTAGGCGGAGCCCAGATAGGATTGACACCTCAGATTAAAAAGAGTGTTGACCGGCCCCTCCAGCTTGGGCTCCTCCTACTCAGCTCTTCAGTCGTACCCAAGCTTAAGGAAGAACAATATCACCAGCGAAGCAACATAACCCCTTCTGAAGGACTTCAGAGAAAAAATATAAGAGTACAGGTTATGCATGCATTTGGCAAAAAATCACACAGTTCCAGGTACTACTCACTGAACCTGACTACTGCGATAAGCTGGCAATGCTGGAACAGAGCCGTAGCGCGTCGACCTCAGTCCAGATAATCGCTATCAGAGAAGGGTCACGCTGCATCTGTAAATACAACAACACACTTCTGCCATGGGAGGGAGCTGTGTCTCCTTTCCTTCCTTCGCTGAAAAGGATTTTACAGGTAAGTTCTTACCAAAATCCGTCTTTCAGCAGCAGGTGGAAGGAAAGGAGACACCCTAGTTCATAACTAGTGGGACGTCCCAAAGCAGTCCAAAAATTAGGGTGGGAAAAAACCAAAATAGGCAGAAACCCAACAACCTAGATAAATGCGCCACAGGCGCCAAATACAAGTTAACTAGAACTTTAAACTACCGCTGCCTGCAGGACCCTACGTCCTAAGGCCGCATCAGCGGAAGCACTAACGTCCACCTTATAAAACTTTGTAAATGTGTGGACAGAGCGCCAGGTCGCCGCTCGGCAGAGCTGAGCTGCCGAAGCCCCTTGATGAAAGGCCCACGATGAAGCCACAGCCCTCGTGGAGTGAGCTCGAATCTTAATCGGGCAAGGTTCGCCTTTAAGTCGGTAAGCCTCCAAAATGGCCGACCGAATCCAACGAGCTATAGAGTCCTTGGAAGCTCGTTGACCACGCCTGCGACCTGCTGGAATTACAAACAGAGAATCTGACTTCCGAAAACCTTGAGTAATAGACAAATAGAACTTCAAGGCCCGCACCAAATCCAATGTGTGCAAGGCTCGTTTCTTTGCATTCCTCGGGCCCGGGCAAAGCGAGGGCAACAAATATCCTGGTTAACATGAAATTGCGACACCACCTTAGGTAGAAAGTCGCCCCGTGTGCGAAGCACTACTCGATCAGAGTAAAAACTCCAGGAAAAGAGGCGAGCAGGAAAGAGCCGCCAACTCAGAAACTCTTCTCAAAGAGGTTACTGCCACTAAGAAAGCAACCTTCCAAGAAAGTAAAGAAGGCTAGCAGAACTCATAGGCTCAAAAGGCACATGCTGAAGAGCCTCCAACACAAGGTTGAGCCGCCATGGAGACACAGGCGCCTTCCGGTGGAAACTGACGGGTTACTCCGCGAAAAAAGGAACGCACGTCCCTACGGGAGGCGAATAGGCCTCCGAAACAGTAAGGACAGAGCACAAACCTGACCTTTCAGGGTGCTCACTGCCAAACCTTTGTCCAGCCCGTACTGCAGAAAAGCCAACAAATTGGGAATGGAAAAAATCCTCGGGTTCCTTGAAGAACCCGAACACCACGAAAAGAAGGCTTCCCAAGTCTTGTGATAAATCCTAGTAGTAGCCGGACTTCTGGCAGCTCGCAGAGTGGCAATGACTTTGGCTGAAAAACCTCTAAGGGTCAATATTTCGGTCTCAAGAGCCACGCCGTCAAACGCAGAGACTTCAAGTCCGGATGACGAACGGGACCCTGGGTCAACAGGTCCGGGCGAAGAGGAAGTGGGAATGGCGGCGCCGCCAAAAGCGACACCAGTGTCGAGAACCACGTCCTCCTTGGCCAATCTGGGGCTATCAACATAGCCGGAATTCTCTCCAGTCTGATCCGACGCAGCACCAGAGGGAGTAAAGATATCGGCGGAAACACTAGACTAGCTCGAAATGGTCCCACGGAGCCACCAGAGCGTCTACCGCCACAGCCTTCGGGTCCTTGTACCTGGACATGAAGGTCGGTAGTTTGGCATTGAACCTGGATGCCATCAAGTCCACTTGGGGAGTTCCCCAACGGGAGCACAGCAGTGCAAAAATTTCCGGATGAAGACTCCATTCTCCGAGATCCATCTTCTCGCGACTGAGGAAGTCCGCCGTGGTATTCTGGACTCCTGGAATGTGAATCGCAGCGATGGCTGGAACCCTGGTCTCGGCCCATATCAGGATCCGAGATACCTCCACCATGAGTCTGGAACTCCTTGTCCCGCCTTGGTGGTTGATATACGCGACCGCTGTCGCGTTGTCTGTCTGCATTCGGACTGGTAGACGGCTCAAAGGGACCGTCCAGTGTTAGAGGCAAAGGAAAATTGCCCTCAATTCCAGGATGTTGATCGGTAGAAAAGACTCTTCCGATGACCATAATCCCTGAATCCAGAGATCGTTCCAGACACCTCCCCAGTCGTCAGGCTGGCATCGGTGGATATGACCGACCACCTCGGAGGAAGGAATGACTTCCCCAGGGATAACGCTCCTGGACGTAACCACCATCCCAGAGATTCTCGCACCCTGCGAGAGATGATGACACTGCCATCCAGCGAAGCCTGCGATCGATCCCAATGACTCAGAATGAGCCTTTGGAATGAATACTGGGCAAACGGAAGTGCCTCCATGAACGCCACCATTAAACCCAGAAGGCGCATACACTTCCGAAGAGACATTACTGTCGAAGACTTCATAATCTGTACATGTCGAGGGAGACATGCCCGCTCGTCTGGAGGTAGAGACACCACTGCCCGTACCGTGTCGAAATGCATTCCTAAAAATAGGATAGACTGCGATGGTTCCAGAGACGACTTCTCCCAATTGACCAGTCACCCGAAGTCCTCTAGGAGCTGAAGGAATAGATTGCGAGCCGTCACTGCCTCCTCCTTTGAGGACGCCACAATTGAAAGGTCGTCCAGGTAGGGAAGAATCGTATGTCTACGAAGAATTGCCATGAGAGGCGCCAGAATCGTTGTAAAAACTCTGGGCGTTAAGGCCAAGCCGAAAGGCCGAGCCACAAACTGGTGATGGTCCTGACCTATGGCAAAACGAAGGAAGTGCTGGTGAGCCCTTCCGACGGGAACATGCAATAAGCGTCGCGAATGTCGATTGACCAAAAAGACGTTCTGCGACAGGGCTGCCAAAACGGAGCGAAGCGACTCCATGCTGAATGTTCGGGTGTGGACAAGCCGATTCAATTTCCAGAATAGGGCGAAATTTGTCCTCCTTTTTGGGGACCACAAAGAGGTTGGAATAAAAATCCTCTTCCCCGGTCCTCTGCGGAACCGGTATCACCACACCCTTCTGCAGAAGAGAATCGACCACTCGCAGTAGAGCGGCAAATAGTTCGGCTCTGACGGAATGCGAGATTGGCAAAAAAAAAAAAAACTGTCCGGGGGTCGAGAACGAAACTCTATGAAGTAGCCTGCCAACACAACCTGTGTCACCCAGGCGTCCGACACACGGGAAACCCAAGTCGGTTTAAATTAGAGTAAATGACCCCCCACTCGAGAGCGCTCGAGTGAGACCCAGACTTCAGTCCGCCTTAGCGGGTTTTTTGTCTGTCCTAACAAGTTCTGTTTCCAGGGTATGCGGAATTTCTGAGAATTCCTTTTAAAAAAAAAAAAAAAAAAAAGAGGGGGACGACCCAAACCCCCAGAGGGTTGACCGGATCATCCCCTGAACCGAAAGGACCGCCGACAACTACCGGCACTAGTCCTGCCAGACGCAGAAGTCACAGCTCTACGCTGCGGTAAAGCTGTTTCTTTGCCTTTGCCTTGGCAATCAGCTCCGTGAGGTCAGATTCAAATAGCTGACCACTTTCTAAGCTAAAGATAGCAAACCCTGCTTGGAAACCGCGTTCCACTGTCTAAACCACAGTGCTCTGAGGAGCTGCTTCCAGCAGCGACCATCCTCTGGGACCTCAAATTTAAGACTGAAGAGCTGAGTAGGAGGAGCCCGAGCTGGAGGGGCCGGTCAACACTTTTTAATCTGAGGTGTCAATTCTATCTGGGCTCCGCCTACCCACTAGTTATGAACTAGGGTGTCTCCTTTCCTTCCACCTGCTGCTGAAATGGCTAGGTTGTAGGCCCAATACTATGGGCCCATTATTCCTTCATCAAGATAGATCCCCGGTTACCATTTTTCAATTTAACTCCGTTTTAAAAAAATGCTTATGTTTCCTAGGTAAAGATAATCTTAAAATCACTTCCCATTCTTTTAGGATTGGCGCAGCTACTGAAGCTGCCAGATCGGGTTGGTGTTCTTCTGATATTAGGAAGCTAGGTAGATGGGAATCTGAGCGTTATAAATTATATGTTCGCCATGATTTGTATGATTATTAATTTTATTTGTTTGCAGGTCCTTTGATAGTTTGGATTATCGGTCACTCTTTTATTTATTGGGCTCAGAAGCGAGCTGGTCAAAGATCTTATACGGAGAACCTTTCTTTAGTCCTGACCAGGTTCAGATTTTTTGGCACAGTGTTCGAGGTTTACGGTGGGCGAATTTTGTTATTGAATTCAAGAAATGCTGTAGTTACCTTCCTTACCCAAATCTAGTGATATTTCATGTTGCTGGGAATGATCTCGGAAAAATTAAGACGCTAGATTTACTAGCTTTTCTAAGATCCGATGTTACTGGCTTGAAGCAATCTTTCCTGAATACTGTGTTTGTTTTTTCCGAGATCATTCCTAGACTGTCTTGGTCTAAGGGTAATTCTTCATTTTTAGACAAAATTCGTAAAAGAATTAATAGAGGTATGTGCAAATTTTTGCCCCTTTTGGGTGGTTTCTCTTTTCGGCATGAAGACTTGGAAGGCTTTGTTCCTGGGTTGTACAGAAATGATTTAGTCCATCTTTCTGACATTGGTCTAGATATTTTTAATTTGAATTTACAAACGATGGTGGAGAAATGGCTGTGCTGTTGTGGGGGGCCTTGACTCTCCGAGTCCCGGCTTTTGGGAAAATCGTCCAAGTGATGGGTGGATTGGTTATGGTTGGAAGTTTAATAATTTATATGGATTTATTTATTGAAGTATTTATTGATTAATTTATGTAACCCTAAATAAACATCACGCCATTTCTGCCATACAATAAAATATTTGTGTCATGTTTTCTTTGTATGAATGGGTTTTGTGCGGCCATGTTAGCCCCCCCCCCTACATACAAAGAGTATAATAAATGGGGGGACTATGGCTGATAATCCCTGAATATTGCAGGAAATATTTGGTATTTGTAATGTAAATGTGGTACTTCAGGTAAGCTGTGGGGTGTCCACGAGCAGGCTGAAAACGTTTTTTTCTGGCTTTTTGGCGCCTAATTTATGTGTTTTTGATTGGTTTAAGAAGGTTTTGGCAGGTGTTTTATGGACATAAATAGCCCTGCTTCGCCCGTTGGCTCCTGTCATCGTCTGTGAAGAAAAGAAGATCCCTCCCGCCCCCCCCTTTTATTATATTTGTCATGATGTTATTTGTGGAAAATCGCCCAAGTGATGGGTGGATTGGTTATGTTGGAAGTTTAATAATTTATATGGATTTATTTATTGAAGTATTTATTGATTAATTTAAGTAACCCTAAATAAACATCACGGCCATTTCTGCCATACAATAAATATTTGTGTCATGTTTTTTTGTATGAATGGGTTTTGTGCGGCCATGTTAAATACCTGGCAAAACTTCGATCAGGGATAAACTGTGAAATGATGGGATTACTTCGATATGCAAACTTTCCAGCTTCTTTTTAAGGTGTTGGTACATAGTATCAATTTCCCCTTGACATCTCCTACTTTCTTTGCTTGACTTGTAATGCAGACATGTTTTCATCAAATGAAACACTAAAAAAAAAAAAAATCAGGAATTGATGAAAGTAGGTAAGGCTTTTACAACAAAATTACTGGTGAATAAGCATCAGGCAAAAAAATATTACATCATTCCCGCTTCATTTCTTGCACAGGTAAACAAACCATATGGCAGCTAATATGTCCTCAAGGTTAACTGGGATAATTACTAGCAAATCTAAAAAACAGGAATAATCTTTCACAAATAGACGATTTTAAGACCTCTCAAGTCTTAATTTCAGAAGTGTCATTTAGGAACAAATGGAATTGTTTCTAATGAAGAGTTTATTAATAGATAGGGCAGTAGCTAACAAATTTGGACAGTTTATAAATAGACTCAGCTAAATTTTTACAATAAACAATCGGGATTAAATGCATCAGGATATCAAAGAAGAACTACTATCATGCTGTCTTAGACCCTTGAAGCCAAAAGAAAAGGCGTTTCAAAAACATTTTCAAGAAGGCTTGGGGCAAAAACTTCTTAACTAAAAGAAACCATGAAGTAATTTCCAATTCTTCCGAATTATTTTCTTTAAATAGACAAATAATTGGAATAATCTAGTATCAATTCCAGTTTGTGAGTATCGATTCCACCATGTGGTCCATTGAATACAACAGTAATCTGTAGCTAGGATGGGAGCCAGAGAATTGCATCTTATGTGACGGCATCCGCTGCTCTTTTGATTACCCGGGACTGGAAAATGTCATGTGCGTCATGCTGCAACAATGACGTTGTGTCAGGCTGTCCAAGCAAAATAATAGTTGGGGCGTTGAAGGGTAGGATTTGGGTTCTCATAGCTCCTGTCCGGCAGCCAGAGGTTACGGTTGTGCAAGTCAAATCGCACCAACTCTATAAAATGATTCATCAATATTAATTTCTCAAATCTGCTTGTGTTTTCAATAGGCCGTACCTATGAGGCCTATAGATGTAATGCAAAACTATTGTCTGTCACTTAAGATTATGTCATCCACTTTAGGCACATGTGGCTTCTATTTTACTCCATAAAGAGACATATTGATGAGTTCTTTGTACAAATCCTAAATATTTTTGGGCCTGTCTTAGTCTGTTTGGAAGAATTCTCGCATAGAAGCACTGATTTAAAGTCTAAAAGTACAAATCTGAAGGAGCCAGTATGGCAGCACATGGATGATGTATGGTTTCATACAGACTCCATGCCCTGCCGCACAGGTTGAGAACAGGGCTTGGTTATAGATGGTTAGAGACTAGAATACTTAGGATATAGAATAAAGAAGGCCAACATTACACCTTTATAAAAAACATACACTAAACCAAATAGCTTTTTGTATCAGTTGAATTTCTAGGTCATACATGCTCAGCGTTGCGGTTAACATTATATTGCAGTTCTGTGGTAAAACACTGGATTGGATGACGAGTAGGGTTGAGCATTCCGATACTGCAAATATCGGGGATCGGCCGATATTGGCTGTATCGGAATTCCGATTCCGAGTTCCGATATTTTCGTCTTATCGGATTACCGGAATCGGGATTGTCACTGTCACTGTCAGTGTCCGTCGGTCGGGTCTGTCAGGAGTCAGCGGCACTTACCCGGCAGAAGATCTCGGCGGTCCACGTCCTGGACTGCTTCATGGCCGCCATCCTCTTCCCCCGGCGGTCACATGCAGTTTCTCGCGATAACTGCAGTGACTGCTGGTAATCCCGGCCGTAAAGCAGTCAGTCCGAGACGTCACCGCCGGGGAAGCAGGTAATCAGCGTGCTGCGTCGCGATGACAGGCTCTGCTGTCATTGCGATGTAGCAGAGTTGGATCGTCGTGGGACTGTCGTTATGGACTGCGTCGGACAGGTGGTATACTGTTGTTTGTTTTTTTTCTTTTTTTACAGGAGATCGATGGCGTCGCAGGAATGAGAGTAAATAAAATTAATGAAAACTGTGTTGTCTCTTTTATTTCATTAAATACTTTTTTCTTGCTGTGTTTTTTTTAGCATTTAATAACTTTGGGATTATAATGGATGGTGTTTATTGAACCTCTCCATTATAACCGGGTTATTGTCACCCGGCAATCAACGGTGCAAAATTATTACCCCCTTGCCCCCCGCTACAGGGAAAAGTGGGAAAGCCGGTAAAGTCCACAATTGGCACATTTTTGTGCCCAAATGTGGGGGCTGTAGCCGGTATTATAGGCTGTTGAGGGCAAAATATGGGCCTACAGTTTTAATACCAGGCGCAGCGTCCGATTTTACTTGGCGGTTAACAAAAAGGGGGGATCCCCCGCCTTTTTTTTTTCGAGGGGACCCCTTTTTTGTTAAACCAGCCAAGCTAAGGACTGCGTGGCCTTATTTCAGGCTGCAAGGCCAGGATTTGGATCCTTCCAGTGAAAAAAGGCCTCACGTTGTTCATTGGCTGGTTAACAAAAAAGGGGGGGACCCCACGCCTTTTTTTTCGAGGGGACCCCTTTTTTTTTTAATCAGCCAAGATAGCAGATCTGGGCCGGTATTATCAGGCTGGCGGTCATGGATCTTGGCCCTTAAAGCCGAAAAACCAGGCCTCAGCGGTCTCTTTTCTGGCTGGTTACAAAAATAGGGGGGACCCCAGCCAATTTTTTTCGAGGGGATCCCCTATTTTTGTTAATCACCAAGAAGCATACTGCGGTGGCCTGGTATTACAGGCTGGAAGGTCCATGGATTTGGCCCTTAACAGCCTAAAATCCGGCCCACGGTCTGCTTCATTGGTGGTTAACAAAAATAGGGGGCCCCACCCAATTTTTTCGAGGGGACCCTATTTTTGTTAATCAGCCAAGTATGCAACTGGTGGCCTAGTTTAACAGGCGGCAAGGTCCATGGATCTTGGCTCCTTAAACCCTGAAAACCAGGCCTCAGCGGTTGCTCTCTGGGGTTAACAAAAATAGGGGAAGCCTTTTTTTTTGAAGGGAAACCCCATTTTTGTTAATCATTTCCCCCTTTGACGTCATGATTGTGTCCCTGGCTGACCAAGTGAAAAGCAATCATTAAGTTTTCACTTAAGGGCCGTCCACATCGTATGCTACCAGATCGCTGTGAGTCATATTTTTGACGCGCAGCGAGTCACCGCGATATCGTGTGTGTGACTCAGCACGATCACCCCCCTGCCGGTATCGTGATCGTCGCTGAAATGTCGGACCTTTTTTGATTTGGTTTCCCCGAAGGACGCATCGCGGTGTGACAGGGGGAGACCGCGATCCGTGGTAACCAAGGTACACAGCGGGTTTCCAGGCGCGGGGCGGCTAGAAACCCGCTGTGTACCTGGATACCAGCGCCCTGATGCAGGGAGCTGGTATCCAAGGTACACAGGGGTTCCAAGCCTGCGCGGTTGGAAACCCCGCGTGTACCTTGGGGTTTTCCAGCGGATCGCTGGTCTCCGCCTGTCACACCAGGATGCGTGCCTTCAAGGGAAACCAGCGATCAAAAAAAGGTCCTGACTTTCTGCGACACAGCGATACCCGGCAGGGGGGCTGACGTCGCGAATGTCACACACAGCGTTGTGGGAGCTCGCTGCGTCCAAAATTGTGATCAGCCGATTCGGTGCGAATCGCATTGGCGGGCCCTTAAACGATGTTACCCGAGTGTCCGTCCCGATCGCTGCCTGAGCTGCCTGTTTGGCAGCCAGCAGCGTCATGAAGCGATCACCAGGATCCTGACAATGCATATGTTGTCGGGATGCTGGTGTTGTTAGGACACCCAATTTACTCCCTTTTCAGGCAGGAGAGGAACCTATTTGGGGTTTACTGTGGGCTGCGCATTACTGCGGTCCCTGCAGTAAACATTAACCCTTTCGAAGGATTACACCGTGGGATGATGTGCATGGGAAGGTAAGAATAATTTTGCTTTTTATTTTATTTTTATTACAGGGAAAAGTTTTGCAGTAAAATAAAATTTGGTTTTAAAAACATGTGTCTTTATTTCATTAAAATGAATTTTTTAATTAAAGTGTGTGTGTTTTATTTTTTTTTCATGCAATAGATTTTAATTAAGTTGTCTAATTGAAGCTCCAATTATTTAACCGGCTTAAGGTCACCTTCAATAGAAGTGGCTTTAACCCCAATTAAACCATTGCCACCGCTACGGGCAATGGGAAAAGGGGAAAGTCCAGAAAGGGAATCTAATTATTTGATTTGTTTTCCGGGGTGTCGGGGGCGATGTTAGTAGCCGGGGGGGGGGGGCAAAAATAATGGTCCCCCCTCGGCTATTATTATCTGCCCCCACTCAACTCCCCTGTTTGTCTGGGTTGCGAAAATAGGGGGAGCCCACCATTTTTTTTTTTAAGAATTTACCCTCATATATAATATAAAATGTCATTGAATTGTGACACATATATATATAAATATTTATATTTGTAGTTCATACACTTTACATAGTATAATAGCCGCAACAATTGGGGCCCGGGTTTGTGAAAATGTAAACCCGACATGAAATGGGCACTTTGGGGTGCATAGGGTTAACTGTCTTTTCATCCTTTTTCTTTTCTAATTTTCACAAAACAATTAAATCATCTTGTGTCAAAATTTACACCTGTAGGGGTTAATTAAAGGGTAAATTCGTAGCAAAAAAATCCGTTTTTTTTTAAACCAAGAAATTTCACCTTTAATTTTAACCCCCACAGTTAAATTTTGCACACATAGACTGATTTAATTGTTTGGGCAAATTAGATAGCAAACGACAAAGAAAAGACATGGTTCCCAATTTCACCAAAGGTCATTTGTCGGGTGCTTTGTCTTTTCACTGAACCGGCCTTTACCCGCAATTGAATCAGAGAGGAAAATTTTACTAAGTAGAATGTATAAACTATAAAATAATTGTTTTATAAATATGTCCCCAAAGAATGTATATAAATATATAATATGTTTTCATGTGTGTATATTTAGTGTTTACAAGGAAAAATGGGGGGTTTTTTTTTGTTGCGATATTTTGTTCCCTAGACTTACATGGGCTTCCCGTGTTCGGAAACGGGTATTTGCCGATATTTTAGTGATATCGGCGATACCATTCCGTTCCATACTTTAGGATATCGGAAAGTACGCTCACTCTAATGACGAGGCCTTTGCATTAAGGAAAGTCACTGTACTAAATGAATTTGTCTTCAAAAATCAATTTTTGTGCTCGTGAAAGCCTGGATCAAAATGTAAAATACCTTGTTTGATTTGCTGATGTGAATATTAGCTGGAGAGGGAAAGTGAAGTTACGTATAATTTAAAAGGAATTAAAAATCATTTGGGGCCTTTGTTAGTAACACTGTATCTCTCTGCAGCCAAATTGGAAATCTCTAACGCAAAGCTTCGCAATACAACAGGGACAGCTGGAAAATTTGGCAATTCTCCAGCACACTTGAAGTCAAAAGTTCTGGTGACCCACAGTAACCCCTTCATTCACACAGCATTGCTATTA
>JARQOD010000004.1:261195364-261235956 GCA_033576555.1 Oophaga sylvatica | reverse complement strand
GACGAATGACCCCAGTGTAGGATCCTCTCCCGATCGGGTACCGATACGAATGTCTTACCAGGAGGGAGACGATTTAGACTCACGGGAGCCACCTGCATCACTCTGGCGGGATCAATGATATGTTTAGGTTCCTCCTCGAGATCCGACACCAGGAAGGACCGGGACAAGGCATCCGCCTTGATGTTCTTGTCGGCCGGGCGAAAATGTAAAAGAAAGTCAAAGCGGGCAAAAAACAATGACCACCGGGCTTGGCGAGGGTTAAGTCTCTGGGCATGCTGGAGGTAAGCCAAATTCTTGTGGTCAGTATAGATAATTACTGGATGAAGAGCCCCCTCGAGCAAGTAACGCCACTCCTCCAATGCCAGCTTGATGGCCAATAACTCTCGGTCTCCTATGGAATAATTGCGCTCAGAAGAGGAGAAGAGTTTGGAGAAGAAGCCGCAAGATACCATCCTCCCGGACGAAGATTTTTGAGTAAGTACCGCTCCGGCTCCAGAAGAGGAAGCGTCCACCTCCAGGAAGAACTGCTTGTTGCCGTCCGGGCGATGCAGCACTGGAGCGGAAGAGAAGGCCTGTTTTAAGGACAGAAAGGCCTCTTCTGCTTCGGGCGTCCACTGTTTGGGGTTAGCGTCCTTGCGGGTGAGCGCGGAGATTGGAGCAGTCCGGGAAGAGAAGTGCGGTATGAAGAGGCGGTAATAATTGGCGAATCCCAGGAACCGCTGAATGGCCTTCAATCCCTCCGGTCGGGGCCATTTCTCGATGGCAGATAGTTTCTCCGGATCCATTCGTAGGCCTGTCTGAGAAATGATGTAGCCCAAAAACGGAAGCGAGGTCTGCTCAAAGAGGCACTTCTCAAATTTAGCGAAGAGGTGATTCTGCCTGAGCCTGAGCAGAACCTGACGAACGTCCCTCCGGTGAGACTGGAGATCCGGAGAGAAGACCAAGATGTCGTCTAGGTACACCACAACGCAGGAGTAGAGAAGGTCCCGGAAGATGTCATTGACCAACTCTTGAAAGACTGCCGGAGCATTACAGAGACCAAAGGGCATCACCAAATACTCGTAGTGGCCGTCCCGGGTGTTGAATGCCGTCTTCCATTCATCTCCCCGACGGATACGGACTAGGTTATAAGCCCACGAAGATCCAGTTTGGTGAAGATTCTAGCCCCCCTCAGACGATCAAACAATTCAGGAATGAGCGGAAGAGGGTACTTATTCTTCACCGTGATCAGGTTTAGACCTCTGTAGTCAATACAGGGACGGAGAGAGCTGTCTTTCTTTTTTACGAAGAAGAAACCTGCTCCCGCTGGGGAGGTAGATTTCCGGATGAATCCCTTGGCCAAATTCTCCTCAATATATTCGGACATCGACCTGGTCTCAGCAGCGGACAAGGGGTAAATACGCCCACGGGGAGGCGTGGTACCGGGTAGCAGGTCGATTGGGCAATCATAAGGTCTGTGAGGGGGTAATGTCTCTGCTTCCTTTTTATTAAAGACATCAGCGAATGACCAATATGGAATCGGGAGCCCTGGTAGATTAGTTGGTGTAGGAGAAGGACGGACGGGATGAACAGGAACCAAACACGTTTTATGACAGTCCTGTCCCAGCGAAGAATCTCTCCAGTCTGCCAGTCGAGCACGGGTGCATGCTTTTGGAGCCATGGTAGGCCTAATAAGAAAGCGTGAGAGAGTCCTGGCAGAACATGAAACGAGATGCTCTCAGAATGCAGCATTCCCACCTGCAGGGTTATGGATTCGGTGATAAGTTGGATGGGACGTGGTAGGAGACCCCCCATCCACAGCAGCGACAGATACTGGTACAACCAGAGGTTTGGTAGGAATGCGATATTTTTCTACCAGAGCTTGTGAAACGAGATTCCGGCTGCTCCAGAATCAAGTTGGGCTAGTTCGAATAACGATTCTCACCGAGAAGAATTGAGACTGACAGCAGCCGAGATGGAGAGGATTTATTCTGGTCTAGGTTGACCTCTCCGAGCGAACCTAGACACAGGCGTTTCCCGACCTCTCTGGACAGGTACGGATCAGGCGCTCCTTACTGCCACAGTAGAAGCAACTCCCCTCGGCACGGCGTAAGTCCTGACGGGCTTTGACCATCTTGGTCTTGTCGACCTGCATAGGCTCAGGAGTGTGTACCTGGGGAGAAACGGAAGGAGTTACGGATCTCTGAAAAGTAGGAGCTAGACGAGGAAGCCTTCTCTCACGGGTGACCTCTTTGGCGCGCTCCTGGAACCGTCGATCAATTCGATTGGCAAGAGTTATTAGGTCATCGAGAGAGGTAGGAATGTCCCGACCGGCAAGTTCATCTTTAATACGACCGGACAGACCCTCCCAGAAGACAGATATCAGAGCGTCATTATCCCAAGCCAGCTCCGAGGCAAGGGTACGGAACTGTATGGCATATTGACCCACGGTGAGACTTCCCTGACGGAGACGTAGCAGAGATGATGCGGAGGAGGTCTTCCGTCCGGGTTCGTCGAATACCTTCCGGAAGGCCGAGAGAAAGGCAGGCAGGTCGGACACCAGGGGGTCTTCTCTCTCCCAAAGAGGATTAAGCCAGGCCAGAGCCTCTCCGGTGAGATGGGACATGATGAAGGCAATTTTGGCCGGTCGGAGTTAAACTGGTGGGACAGGAGTTCAAAGTGCAGGGTGCACTGGTTAATGAAACCCCGAGCCAGAGCAGGGTCGCCTCCAAAACGAGGAGGAGCTGAAAGTCGAGGTCCGGGAACAGAAACCACGGAATTTGTGAGCAGCGGAACTGCCGGATTGCGAGTCATGGCGCCAGCGGTGGTTGCTGGTGAAGTAGTCAGAGTGTCCAGGCGGGAATTAACGTTCCGCAGGTGACCCAGGATGGACTCCTGTTGAGACCTCTGACGAGACAGTTCATGACACAGGTCAGAGAGCGAAGGAGTTTGGGTGCCACGGGTTCCATGGCCGAGCAAACTGTAACGGGTCTGGGAGGCGGAACCTCTGAGCTATTATACAAGGGGGTGTTCCTTGTAAAGAAGCGGGTGGCGCCCGGGGAAGACGGACAGGAAGTCACGGCAAGTGACCGGGGCAGTCTCTGGATAGACAGGCAGGTAGTCACGGCAAGTGACCGGGGCAGTCTCTGGATGGACAGGTAGGGAGTCACGGCAAGTGACCGGGGCAGTCTCTGGATGGACAGGTAGGGAGTCACGGCAAGTGACCGGGGCAGTCTCTGGATAGACAGGCAGGTAGTCACAGCAAGTGACCGGGGCAGTCTCTGGATGGACAGGTAGGGAGTCACGGCAAGTGACCGGGGCAGTCTCTGGATGGACAGGTATATACGACCTGAGATGGTTGAGCCTCTGGTAGGCTAGCAGGCAGAAGACAGATGAGCGCCCCAAGTGAGCAGGCGAGAGTCTATGGAATAGCCGATGGTCACCGCCTGTGACGGCCGAACCTCCAGGTAGGCTAGCAGGCAGATGGCAGATGAGCGCCCCCAAGTGAGCAGGCGAGTGTCTCTGGAATAGCCGAAGATCACTGCACGTGACGGCTGAACCTCCAGGTAGGCTAGCAGACTGGCAACCGGTGAACCTCAGCAGATAAACAGACAGGCTGGTCCATAGACAGACTGGCAGGTGATGGCGGGCAGACTGTCGGACGATGAAGCCTCCAGGTAGGCTAGCGGACAGGTAGCAGACAGCAAACTGGCAGGAAACAGGCAGGTAACTGGCAACGGAACCTGAGGGCTGAAGCAGAGTAGTGAACAGTGCAACAACATTGCTCGGGCACCTCCATTAAGGAGGGAGTGCTTTATATAGGGTGGAGTCCACCGGCATTGGCCGGGGACCTTTTTGAAAGATGCGCGTGGCCCCTTTAAGAGCGGGGGAGCGCGCGCCCTAAGTCCAGAGGCAGGGAAGGAGCGCGCAGCCCCAGCAGGGCGGGAGGAGGACGCCGAGCGTGGGTAAGAGGAGCGACGTCCCTGCTTGGCAGAGGACGGGGATGCTGACGCCGAGGAACAGCGTCCCTGCCTGGCAGAGGACAGGGACGCTGACAGCGGCGCTACACATGGCTACAAGATTTAAGCTTCAGAAATGTCACCACAGAGAACTGAAAACATATAATAAGCCATCATCTAGTGATGAGCCTCAAATAGGATCTCGTTACCATATTCTCTATATTGAGCTTACCGCAAACAATTAATGAGCGGAGCGCAGTGCAGCTACCCACAAAGGGGAAAAGAAAAGTGGAAATCACTACAAAAAAGAAAGGCTTTACAGTCTGCGATCGGGTGCGCAGGGGCGCTGTGAAATGGATGATGTGCAGCAATTCTTCAGGTCTGTTCCTCTACAAATCAGCAGGAAACTGTATTGATTGGCTTTAATGTAAACAAAATTCAGCATCTTTGCCTGTGTAAGTCCCATGGCAGGGGAAAGGGGAAAACAACTCAACTGAAAAAACACATCTTTGCATGTATTATTTACAATGCGAACCATTTCAGAAAACAAAATTAGCAAAAATTTAGAAAAAATGAAAACACTTTTCCATACACGCCACAGACCGTCTACATACACCGAACAAGTCAAATATAAAGGTGGTATAAAAATACAATATTGCACACAGTAATAACTAGATTTATTGATACCAGATAGATGGTAGGTATTTACTTTCACGGATGAAAAAGACATTTTAAGGGAATTTGCCACAGATTTTCATCATCTGAGAGCAGCATGATATCGGGCAGTGAGTCTAATTCAGTGATGCATCACTTACTGGGCTGCTTGCTTTCATTTTGATAAAATCACTGGTTTTATCTGCTGCAGATCTACCACTTCTGTGAATGCGGAGCTCAGTATAACCCCGTCCAAAACACTGATTGGCAGCTTTTGGGGGTTCTGCGGCAGAAAGCTGCCAATCATTGCTGGTGGGGAGGTTATACAGAGCTCATTAATATGCAGGACTATATGGCAGCAGGTTTAGTAGTCCTCTAGTGATAATCTCATGCTGATAAAAACAGTAATTTTATCAAACCTCAAACAAGCAGTCCAGTAAGTGTCACATTGCTCGAATCAGAATCTCTGTGTCTCTATATATATAACAAGAATGATATCTTACATCTGTGATGACAGGATCAGGGCACTCTAGTATAGCAGATCCTTGACACATTTCCTTGTAGACACAATTGTTGCTACACCAGACACACTCGTACTTTGGATCGGCAGCCAGGCACAAACTACAATCACTTCTTCCGAAAAAGCAGCTGTATAGGCTTACTAGAGAGAAAAACAAAACACAACAGAATTGCATCATTCCATAAATCCACATAACTGGTTTCCCATTGGTTTGTCTCCTACATAAATTGGATTTTTATGCTAAATATTTATAGGCTGCATTTAAAAAATATATCACATTACCGGAATCCCCATCCCTTTTTTTATTTGGTAAAATTGAGCCTACAGAGTCATAACTCATTGCTTATTCAGACGTGCCAATAACTGTACAGATTTGATTGATGAAAATTATCAGAGTCCAGAGTTGTGTGTCCTGGGAGTTGTGGATGAAGAGATGTCGGTCAATCATGATTGAATATTTCTTCGGGAGGCTCTATTTATGGCTAGGAAAGCGGTGGCGTTGAGGTGGATGGGGGGGAAATCCCCTTCGATTAATCAGTGGAAGAAATTAGTGAATGATATAATTCCTTATGAGAACATATTGTATAGAAACAGAGGAAAAATATGCATATTATAGGTATGCGTATTCCCGCTAAAAACTAACGTTTTGCAAGCGTAATTAGCTGATTGACAGGTTGGTCACATGAGTCAAACAAGTGTTTGACACGTGTGACAAACTTTTTAATATTGATGCCGCCTATGCCGCGTCAATAGTAAAAAGATCTAATGTTAAAAATAATAAAAAATAATAAATCGTGATATTCTCACCTTCCGCAGCCTTCCCGCCTCTCCCGGCCAATCCCGTTCTCAGGCGTCCTTTGCAACAATGACCCCAGATGACGTAGCATTACGCGAGACCGCTACATCATCTGGGGTGATTCTCGCAATGCATTACTGGAAACGCGATTGGCCGGGAGCGTCGCTGAGAGGCGGGAAAGCTACGGGGGCCGCCAGAAGGTGAGAATATCTCTATTTTTTATTTTAATTATTGTTTTAACATGGATATTGTACCCAGGGCCTGGAGGAGAGTCTCCTCTCCTCCAGGCCCTGGGTACCATCCGCACAAGAACCGCTTACTTTGCGCATGGTGGGCATAGCCATATGCGGAAAGTAAGCGATTCAATGCATTCCTATGGTGGCGGAATCGCCGCGATTCCGCAAATAAGAATGAGCATGCTGCGGATTCTTCCGCGATGCGATTCTGCCGCGGAAAAAACACGCAGCATGTGCACAGCATTGCGGAATCCCATAGGCTATAATGAGTTGTGTTGTGTAAGCGTTTTTGCGGCGTTTCCACCGCTAAGAATCCGCAACGTGTGCACAGACCCTAAGAGAGCGCACAGTTCAAAACAGGAGTGCTATCACGCCGCTGGTCCTAACTGTCAATCTTTTGGAGTGCAGCAGAAAACAGAGGGCAGTGCGCTCCTAAAGAAAGAACTTGACAAACTTTTTCAGACCGTAACTGTTTATAGTTTATTACATATATGTGTGTGTGTGTGTGTGTATATGTATATATATATGTGTCTGTATGTATGTACAGTTGTGCTCAAAAGTTTACATACCCCGGCAGAATTTTTGCTTTCTTGGCCTTTTTTCAGAGAATATGAATGATAACACCAAAACTTTTTTTCCACTCATGGTTAGTGGTTAAATCATAATGACAAACCAAAATATCCAAATGACCCTGGTGATTTTGGCTTGATAACATGCACAGAAGTTGACATTAATGGGCTTGAATGGCTACTAAAGGTAACATCCTCACCTATGACCTGTTTGCATGTAATCAGTATGTGCATAAAAGCTGAGTGAGTTTCTGGGATCCCAGACAGACTCCTGCATCTTTCATCCCCCACTGACGTTTCTGGATTGTGAGTAATGTGGAAAGTAAAAGAATTATCAACGGATCTATGGTAAAAAGGTAGTTGAACTGTATAAAACAGGAAATGGATACAAAAAGATATCCAAGGAATTGATAATGCCAGTCAGCAGCGTTCAAACTGTGATTAACAAATGGAAAATCAGGGATTCTGTAAAAACAAAACCACGGTCAGGTAGACCAACATAAATTTCGGCCACAACTGCCGGGAAAATTGTTCAGGATGCAAAAAAAACCTCACAAACATCAGCTGAAATACTGGACTCTCTGAAAATTAGCGGTGTGTCTGTTTCAAGATGCACAATAAGGAGGCACATGAAGAAAAATGGGCTGCATGGTCGAGTCGCCAGAAGAAAGCCATTACTGTGCAAATGCCACAAAGTATCTCGCCTACAATATGCAAAACAGCACAGAGACAAGCCTCAAAACTTCTGGAACAAGGTAATTTGGAGTGATGAGACCAAAATTTAACTTCTTGGCCACAACCAAACACGTTACATTTGGAGAGAGGTCAACATGATGAAAGGAACACCATTCCTACTGTAAAGCACGGAGGTGGATTGCTGATGTTTTGGGGATGTGTGAGCTAAAAAGGCACAGGAAACTTGGTCAAAGTTGAAGGAAAGATGAACGCGGCACGTTATCAGCAAATACTGGAGGCAAATTTGCAATTATCAGCCTAGAAGCTGCGCATGGGGCGTATTTGGAAGCTCCAACATGACAACGACCCAAAACACAAGACCAAGTCGACCTGTCATTGGTTACAGCAGAACAAAGTGAAGGTTTTGGAGTTGCCATCTCAGACTCCTGACCTCAATATCATTGAGCCATTATGGGGAGATCTCAAGAGCGCAGTTCATGCTAGACAGCCAGGATTTTACAGGGACTGGAGGCTTTTTGCCAAGAAGAGCGGGAAGCTTTACCATCTGAGAAAATAAGTACCGTATTTTTCGGACTATAAAACGCACCCAGGTTTTAGAGGTGGAAAATAGGGAAAAATATATTTGAAGCAAAAAATGTGGTAAAATATTTAATAACATAAATAACATACTTATATGTGGTGTTATTATATATAATAGTATGTTATTATGTTGGGAGCTACGGGTAGGAGATGGTGCTGCGGGACCAGTGTGGTGTCTGTAAAGTACTATGTGAAGACGCTGGAGGGTGAGTATATGAATGGGGGCACAGGGCTTATATTTAAAGCACCACTCCAGCACTGAAACATAACACTGGAGTGCTGCTTTAAGATCCCATGGGAGAACTGTAACTCCCAGCATGTCCTGCAGATCCTATGGCATGCTGGGAGTTATAGTCCACCACAGGATGGCAGAGTGCTTTTTTATGTGCTGTCATTACTAACCTTTTAATTAATTCTTTCTTGTAACAGTGTGTCTGCAGGACCTGTGATGACATCATGAAGAAGCAGGGCTTTGTGTGGTCATGTGATGCTCCAGCCCGCCCTCTTCATGACCTCATCACAGGTCCTCCACAGGAGCATTCAGCCTGGCATCAGCACAGCCGCTGTGCTGTCAGGTATGCGATGCCTCCTGCTGCATCTTGCTCCTGCGCCTCCTTCTCCTTCCAACACACATCTCCCCAGCTGCTGCAGGAATCAGGCGCTGGGGAACCATGTGGCTCTGTCATTAGCTGCTCCCCCTCACTGCTCAGCTGACAGGTGGGCGGGGAAGCGGCTAATGAATATTCACTGCACTTAAGTATCGGGACCAGTGGTTTCCCCAGCGCTGGATTCCTGCAGCGGAGGGGATATTTTCCTGCCTCCTGCGATCTCACTCCACCGCTGCCCCCCTCCCCACGTTACATTCCGACCATAAGACGCACCCACACTTTCCTCCCAATTTTGGAGGAAAAAAGTGCGTCTTATGGTCCGAAAAATATGGTACCTCATACACAACTACCACAAAAGACTTCAAGCTGTCATTGATGTTAGAAGGGGCAATTCACGGTATTAAGAAATGGGGTATGTGAACTTTTGCTCAGGGTCATTTGGATGTTTTCGGTTGTCACTATGATTTAAAAGAGAAAACACAGTAGTTTGACAATAAATGGCTTCACCCAACCACAGTATGTAAACTGTTGAGCATATATATATATATATATATATATATATATATATATATATATAGACACACACACACACCAAACGTTTATTAATTTTATGGAAGTAGATCGCATTTACCCCGCTGATTACCTCAGTTCTGTACAGGTATAATTGACTGACAAGATAAACATACCATTCAGTTTACTGTCAATCTTTCGATCATCCACTTTAATGTAAATATCAAGGACAACAGATTCTTCATTTTGAGCAGATAACTAAATAGAAATAAAGATAGGTTACATATTGCTATACCAAAGCTGTAACGAAAAGAAAACGTTTAATAATCTTGAAAGATTAGACAGAAGAGGGCCCCTGCCCAAGAACAATATATGGGTCTTCTGCAGCCCAATAGCTCTTCACATTTCTCGATTCCATCTACTTTGGAAGTGTGCCCCCTTACCTCTTGGGCCCTGTGCGCAGGTTGCACCAATGGCATGCCTGCACATGATCTTGTATCAATACGTATACATGCTTGCATGCATAGAATACTCTACAACTCTTACTGAATGCATAGCACACAATCATGTACAAAAATATACATTACTTCACAAAACTGCAGAAAACCAGATCACAAGGACTGAATTGTAGAACATGAATGTTTTATAATGTACGAAAACAATAAGGACATTTGTAAATCAGCGAGTTAAGGCAAGTAAGAATTTAAAAGGCAATCTGTCAACAGAAGGCTACAGTGTTGGTAGGGGAAAAGAGCTGGAGTGACAGAGGCTTCAGATCTACATTAGCCATTTGCATATCAAGTTAAACATTGATTACTCGGTAATGGAGGAATGGACTTGCCATGTAAAGGTTTAGCTGGACTTGTCTTTAAAGTCACAAATAGTTTGGGGTGCGAAATCCTGCAGACAGATTCCTTTTAAAATGGTATACCAGTGATGCTTAGCTATGGTATTTCCATAAAGTGTCATGAAGACAGTGCACATGGCCCCCAGTTTTAGGTCATATGCAACAAATCTGTAAACCGAATTTGTTGGAACAGCCATTTAACAGTGTTCAAAGACTGTATATCAGTTAGCCTAAAACAACCCAATATAAGACAAGCCTGGATTCCCCAATACCTCACGTTTGGAAGAATGCAGGCAGGGTGTTTATGGGTTTAGAAAACTAGTACTTTATCATACTAAACAAACAAGCTGTAGGCATAAAATCTAATACACACATTATATCCAAAACTGCCCGGGCTCAATAATTACAAAGCTTTTCAGCTCTTATGCAGAATTCTATTAGCATACAAGGAGAATGAGACATCGAGTACTAGTTATTTAGATAAAACCAGAGACTTCCTAAACATAGAGAATCAGGTAACATAGGGAAATACCTTTGGAACAGAGAGTGAGAACGTGTCCTCATTAGTTACTACAGGAACATCGAACTTCAGTCTGTCATTGCCCGCATCATTTCCAGCCCGAAAACGTTTTACCTGCATTTTTGAAGGAAAATAAATGGTTAGGCAAGAGCTACAGTACATGGCGACATTTCCTGTGACAGCCAGTGCTCAACTACAGCTCACTCAATGCCGCTGTTACACCGCAGCGCTAAACAAGTGAATGGTATTACAATGTGACACTTACCCTGTGCAACAAACAAGTCACAAAATATCATAATCACCTTTTTTTTTAGATTTTATTGATGGGGTTGTGTAGGTGTTGCAATGTGAACACATTCACTTCGATAGCGCCGCAATGCAGCAGCAGCACTGAGCTAACGTCATTCGTGCAACAAGTGTTGTGGCCAAAGTTGCCTGGTAGTCCAAGCCTTAAACGTGCTAAATAAGAGTACCAGAAATGGTAGGCAATAAGATCCCTGACCGTTATATAGGACTTTTAAAGTAAGGTCACTAGGATAATACCCCAAAGGCTTCCTTCTAGGTTTTGTTTTAATTTTACTGATATGTAAAAAAAAAAAAAAAAAAAAGTACCATAAAACATTCATCATAACTTTCATGCATTTTTGATGTGTTATTTCTAGTCCTAAAAAAACAGATCCTTGGAGAAAAAAAAACCAACACAATTACAGAAGTCTGCATTCTGAAAAAATGGACCCCAAAAATACAAAGTGAAGAAAAACAATGAAGAAAAATATCGCAGAAGTGTAGACTGCTTGAAGTGGTGTGTTTTATATTTCTCCATTAACTTACAGCCAAAACCTGAACCATTAACAGAAAACCCACAAATCCGTATTTCAGACTGCGACGCACGGACAGGCTGTGTCTACTAATCCGAAACAGAGAGTCTCAGACATATATGAGGCGATGGAGTTAAGAGCAGGAGAGCTTCGGCCTGTTTGTGCACCGATGTCCAAACTCAAATAGCAAAACATGGATGAGTGAATATCGCCTTGTACGGTCATAGAAATTTCAGCAACAAAATCTGTGACACTAAAGGGTTTATGCAGCGCGACGCTTCCACCCGACCTGACATTGGGGGTGTAGAGAAGCTGCTGCACCACTGTGTCCTATTAACTACAATAAGCCACGTACACCACACCTGCTAGGCTTGGGTTACTTGACATGGCCACTGCCCGCCTGGTGCTCAGCAGTTGAACTGAGATTAACGCAAAAACTCTATAAAATGGGTCTGTATTTCATTAGCATATACCAAAAGAGCCGATTTATAACACTATGAATGAGAATTCTGACAGCTATAAGAATAAATCCCAAACACCTCTCGAAATGGGCCTCAGTCAAAAACGTATGCAATGTGGTTCAAAAATAGTCGAAAACTGGAGGTCTTGTGAGTGTTTCCAAAAATGTGAATTACAATGTCGGGAAGCAGCACATTTAAAGGTAAAGTCGTCAAATACCTTTAAAATAATCATTACAACGGCTATGTCAGGTCTTTTATGTTACCCTAGAGTAACGTGATAGATACGTGGAGAAGTACAGCGCAGATTTATAGCTTTCTCTGATATTTTTCAGTATTTCCACGTTGAAAGCTTTGTCCCACCACACACAATGATTGACAGCTCTACCTGCATACAAGAAACGCTGTCAATCACAGTGTGGGTGGGGAAACAGGACGCTCTGGTTTTCATCAGGTTATGGCAGAGTTTATCCCTTCAGGACACCATTACTTTGGCTCTTCAGTATACAGCATTTGTTTATTAATTACTATGTTCCAGTAAGCAGTTTGATTTGTCTGTCAATACAGATGTACGCGGGCTGTATGGGACACATAGGGTACATATTATATGCTGATAAACTTTCATTACTTTTCTTTTTGTGGAGTAGGAGATAAAATAGCAATTCTGCGGTTTTTCACATTGTTTTTTTTGTTTCAAAATTTCAAACAGCGTTTTTCATATTCTGAGAGTCGTAGCTTTTCTACTCTTCCGTTGACTTGAGTGATTAGTTGATGGGGCGAGGTGGTGGGCTTATCATTGCCTAATGCCACTGAAGCTCAATCTTGCCTCGTCTTTCACGGGACACTCTCTTTGATGGCACAATGTCACCTGAGGCACTCACCAGGCCTCAGGTCTACATTCTGTGAGGTCACGACGCTAAGAGGGCTACTCTGCATTACTATCAGTGGCGAAGAGTGAAGATGGATGAAAAGTTCAGCTGTTATTTTTTTCATCTCTTTCCTAGCCCACTATTAATAAGATGGCTGCCATTTTGATGGATTTGCATGAAGTGAACCACAAAAACAAAATTCAGATTACATCAAGCAGAACAAGGAGAGCGGTTTACCAGAAAATACTGAATCAAATCATAGAAAACAAAATACTTAAAACTATTTAAAGACATTTGCTGTACATTTATTTTTTCACTGGACGTCCAAAAAATGAAGCAACTTTGATGAATCACGGCCTAGGACAACTGAAAACAGTTTTTCTCAGAATTCTAGTATAAAACTGTTTGAAATGTAGAAAAACTTTTTTGAGGCTTTTGACGCTTTCATACCAGTTCTGCCAACTTTTTGAATAGCAAGTGGTGCATAGCTGGAATTAGGCACTGCCGAGAAATTAACAAAATCCCCATAATTAATGCAACATTATTTATGGTTGCGCATGCCAGGTGAAGTATGTGCCAAATTTATTAAGATGTGCTCGTTTCTTAATGAATTTAACGCATCTTACGCCACCTGCGCTTCTTCTTCTTCCATTTTCAATCTTCAAGAGCACAGCACTCCTAGTACAATTAGGCACACGGGAGTGGTGCGCTCCTGAACATGCATAAAAAAGTATTAAAATAAACAGTCAAATCTGCACCAAAAATGCCTAAAAAAAGGAAAAAAGCAATAATTAAAGTAGACTCCTATTACACACGTGGTCAAAATTGTTGGAACCCCTCGTTTAATGACAGAAAAACTCACAATGGTCACAGAAATAACTTGAATCTGACAAAAGCAATAATAAATCAAAAATCTATGAAAATGAACAAATGAAATTTATGCATTACTTTTCAACCATGCTTCCACGGAATTTAAAAGAAAATAAAACTCATGAAATAGGCCTGGACAGAAATGATGGTACCCCTTGAAAATAATGTGAAAAAAGGGACATGTTAAATCAAGGTGTGTCCACTAATTAGCATCACAGGTGTCTACAATCTTGGAATCAGTGAGTGGCCTGTATAGAGGGCTACAGATACTCACTGTGCTGTTTGGTGACATGGTGTGTATCACACTCAACATGGACCAGAGGAAGCGAAGGAAAGAGTTGTCTCAGGAGATTAGAAAGAAAATTATAGACAAACATGTTAAAGGTAAAAGTTATAAGACCATCTCCAAACAGTTTGATGTTCCTGTGACTACAGTTGCACATATCGTTCAGAAATTTAAGCTCCATGAGTCTGTAGCCAAACTCCTTGGATGTGGCCGCAGGAGGAAAATTGATGACAAATCAAAGAGACGGATAATACGAATGGTAACAAAAGAGCCCAGAAAAACTTCTAAACAGATTAAAGGGGAACTTAAAGCTCAAGGAACATCAGTGTCAGATCGCACCATGCGTCGTTTTATGAGCCGAAGTGGACTTCATGGGAGACGACCAAGGAGGACACCATTGTTGAAAAAAAATCCAAAAAGCCAGACTGGAATTTGCCAACCTACATGTTGACAAGCCACAAAGCTTCTGGGAGAATGTCCTATGGACAGATGAGACAAAAATGGAACTTTTTGGCAAGGCAAATCAGCTCTATGTTCACAGACGAAAAATGAAGCATATCAAGAAAAAAACACTGTCTCTACTGTGAAACATGGAGGAGGCTCTGTTATGTTCTGGGGCTGCTTTGCTGCATCAGGCACAGGGTGTCTAGAATCTGTGCAGGGTACAATGAAATCTGAAGACTATCAAGAGATTCTAGAGAGAAATGTGCTACCAAGTGTCAAAAAGCTTGGTCTCCGTCTCAGGTCATGGGTCTTGCAACCTCAGGTCATAGGTCTTGCAACAGGATAATGACCCAAAACACACAGCTAAAAACACCCTAGAATGGCTAAGAGGAAAACATTTGACTATTCTGAAGTGGCCTTTATGAGCCCTGACCTAAATCCTAATGAGCATCCTTGGAAAGAGATGAAACATGCCGTCTGGAAAAGGCAAACTTCAAACACGAGACAACTGGATCAGATTGCTCTTGAGGAGTTGGACAAAATACCTGTCGAGAGGTGCAAAAGTCTCATTGACAGTTACAGGAATCGTTTGTTCATTTTCATAGATTTTTGATTTACTGTATTACTTTTGTCAGATTCAAGTTATTTCTGTCACCATTGTGGGTTTTACTGTCATTAAACGAGGGGTACCAACAATTTTGACCACGTGTATATGTATTCTGGTGCAGAGAAACTGCAGCATTTTCACATGTGGGAATATGACCCTTCATCTTGACTGCAGAGGACCAGCTTGGAAGGAGGAGAGTGACTAATACAGCCGATTATACATATGTCATACATCTGGCTAGTCTACCAGCTTATTAAAACAGGAAACAGAAATATTTCACATGATTACAATATTGCCTCAATGCTTTAGTCATTTGTGCCTCTGAAAGGTCTTTTTAGAGTGAAATGAAAATGCACAAAAGATTAACAGTAAATGATACATTACTTTGAAAGGTTCAAGATTTTTCCCGTAAAACTGGATAGTATTTGTTAGATCCATTGGGATAAATGAAGGATCTGGTTGGAAGAACTGTGGACAATCTCCTTCCTAAAAAAAAAATAAATGGATTACCAATTATCCTAAAACCAGAAGAAAGTGATACATGCAAAAATAAGTAGAAATGTAGATGAAGAATAAAATAAAAAAAATGCAAACCATTGCAATAATATATCAGTAACTCAAAACCTTTACCAAGCATGGCAGAAAATTAAAAAAACATGAATAGAACACATAGGTGAAAAACGGATGTCTGAACTTGAGGCCTTAGGCAACTATAAATGTGGTGCAACCACAAACATTTAGGCTCGAGGATGATTCCTGTGACCACAATGCGGCTGTATTTTATCATCCATATTACATCCACAATTCCTGGCGTCACTGCTGGTATCATGGCATAACTATCAATTCATAGGCAAATATGATGCTGTTAGTGCAATTCACAAAGTCCCATAGTTTGGCTGGAAATTTGTAGCAGTAATAAGAAAAACAGAAAATACAACACCAGTACGAACCTACCCAAACCACCACGATTTAGATCTAATCACCTCACTTCTACTTTCTTAGGCTATTGGCCATTTTTTTCCTCTATACAGGCTGAGTGTATAAGAGTATGTGCAATTTGACATCTGCCCCCTGCTGTATCACTCATCTTCTTTTCATGTTCTATACAGTTTTACACTAGATGGATTTTAGAGACAATCTCGTGGTTACTGTAGGGTTATATTGTAACCACAGAAATGGGAAAAGATGCCCTTTGTGCCCTATATACACTATTTGGCCACCCTAAATAAATGGATGCCTGTTACTAAGTTCAGCTGTTTCAGCTACACACACATTGCAAAACGGTACTTAAAATCAAGCCGAAAAGCCATGCAGTCTCCTTAGACCAACACTAGCTGCAGATGTGAGAAGTCATTGTCCTGTGAAGGCCTAACGCAGATTTGGTAGGTATTTGAACCAAACTGACAAGATTTTAAAACATTGTGAATCTTACCTGTCTGATTATGGAGGGCTCATTATTTGGAGTCATGTCCACACATTTATGACTCGTTACGTCCCATTGACATTGCCACTGTGTAGTTACGCAAGAAATGCATCTGCAGGTAAAAAAACATTTAGCATTACTTATGCTTTAGAGTGGAGGCAAAGCAAACTCCAAGCTAAATTATACTGAAACTACTTACGGCAAATTTTCTGAAAGATTCATCGATTCTTCACAGTTGTAAAACTGATAGGTATATTCAGTGAACAACACATTTTTGTTCGTCACAAATAGTTGAATATTAACATTAACATAATCTGTAGTGAACAGAAATTTACAAAGAATTATAATCTAAATATATATATTTTTTTACGCACGTGCACACACACAGTAGATATACATTCCTCCACCGCACCGAGAAGGTAAAGCCGTGCAATTATGGAAATCACAAGATTAATGACATGTTCCGAATATGCAAATGATGAGAAAATGGAAACAACATTTTGAAACCATCTCTATTCAGTACAGAGTATGAGTGCATGTACAGAAAAATAGCGCCGCACCCTCTACCTGAGCAGTCACTGACCGAGGACCCGGAAGACAGCGGCGCTCAGCGGTGGACGGGGACAGGTGAATATCTCAGGTGCTGGGGCCCTGAGCCAGCAGTGACACCGGCACCTATCCCCCCTAGCGAGCTGGTGTCCCCGCCTGCTCAGGACACCAAAACCTGGCCCCAGCGACAAGAGGTGAGTATGTCATTTTTTTTTTCATTTGCAGCAGCATATGGGGCCTGTTCTATGAAGCATCTTATGGGGGCATAATCTATGGAGCATCATATGGGGGCATAATCTATGGAGCATCTTATAGGGGCATTATCTATGGAGCATCATATGGGGGCATAATCTATGGGGACATCATATGGGGGCATAATCTATGGAGCATTTTATGGGGGCATAATCTATGGAGCATCATATGGGGGCATAATCTATGGGGACATCATATGGTGGCATAATCTATGGAGCATCTTATGGGGGCATAATCTATGGAGCATCTTATGGGGGCATAATCTATGGAGCATCATATGGGGGCATAATCTATGGAGCATCTTATGTGGGCATAATCTATGGAGCATCATATGGGGGCATAATCTATGGAGCATCATATGGAGGCATAATCTATGGAGCATCTTATGGGAGCATAATCTATGGAGCATCATATGGGGACAATCTATGGAGCATCATATGGAGGCATAATCTATGGAGCATCTTATGGGGGCATAATCTATGGAGCATCATATGGGGGCATAATCTATGGAGCATCATATGGGGGCATAACCTATGGAGCATCATATGGGGAATAAAATATATGGAGCATCTTATGGGAGCATAATCTATGGAGCATTTTATGGGGCCATAACCTTTATGGAGCAGCATATGGGACATATTATTCTATGGAGCATCTTATGGGGCCATTCTTAACCTTTATGCAGCGTTATATGGGGAGTATTTTGTATGGAGCATCTTATGGGGCCATCATTATATCGGGCTCCCGATTCAATATGGATCTATTTTTATTTTTGTAAATTACCAGTAGCTACTGCATTTTCCACCCTAGGCTTATACGCGAGTCAATAAGTTTTCCCTGTTTTATTGTGGCAAAATTAAGGTGGTCGGCTTATACATGAGTATATAGGGGGGTGTGTGTGTGTATATATATATATATATATATATATATATATATATATATAACTATATGTGCATATACATATACACACACGGTTTTGGCAGCTATGGAAAAAAATGTGGCAAATTAAGGATACTTTACAAGGTAGAAGTGCTAATAATTTATTTTTAGCAATGAACAAAATTCAAAGTGAATGGAGAAAAGAGTAATTTAAATCAAATCAATACAGTATTTGCTGTGACTACCCATTGCCTTCAAAAACTATTCAAAGCATCAATTCTTCCAGGTACACTTGCTGCTCACAGTTTTGAAGGAACTTGGCAGAGAGGAACCACAGATTTTCTGGGGAGTTAGGTTTGTACAAATCATTCTGTATGTTCATGTAATTCTACACAGACTTGATGTTGAGATCAGAGCTCTCCTTGTTATTCTTTACTCAGAAGATAGTTTTAATGACAAGGGCTGTGTGTTTGGGGTAATGGTATTGCTCCAGAATAAATTTGAAGCTAAATGGACACCTCCCTGATGGTATTGTATGATGGATAATTATCTGCTTGTGTTACGCAGTATTGAAGACAACATTAATTGTTGTGGCTTCTCTGTGTTGTGCTTTATTAATCCTGTACCCCGTGTATAAGTGAGTTACGTGCATAACAGCCATCATGTAATACCACCAGGGAGACATCCAATTGGCTCCAAATTTATTCTTCAGCAGGGCAATAACAGCAGACATATAGCCAATGTCATTAAGAATTAACTTCAGGGTGAAGACGAACAAAAAGCATCAACATAGAGTCTGTGTGGGTTTACATGAAGAGACAGAAAAGTTTGCACAAGCCTAGATTCAGAAAAGATATGTGGTTTGTTCTCCAAAATGTTTGGAACAACCTCCCTACAGAGTTCCTTCAAAAACTGTGTGCAAGTGTACCTAGAAGAATTGATGCTGGTTAAAGGGTGGTCACAGCATATAATGATTTCATTTACATTTCTCTTTTGTTCATTCACTTCATTTGCTAATTGATAAAAATCATATATTAACACTTCTATTTTTTTTTTTTTTAAATATTGCTAATTACAACATTTTTTCCCAAACCTAACTAAACCTTTTGCACAGTACTGTATATATATTATATTTTCATTTTACTTACCGAGCCCAGGCATAGTAGCCGGAATATCATGAGGGTGAGGACAAGAAAAAGATCCATCACTTTCCAAAACGGCTGGGCGAAAGTGACCTCCAAAGTTGCAAGTCAGTTGATCATCTTTATGCAATGATATAGATGGTGTCACACTTAACGTAACCTGTAACCGCAAGAGTAAATTGGATTTGTTGAACCAAAGACTTCAAAACTGTAGTAACAGATTTGTATTTAAACTCCTCTTAAAGGGATGAACGACGTTATCTTTATTTTATCTATCGCAAGCTGGGGACATGATTTCATGGCAATTACTACTATATCAGTATTACATGTTCTCCTTCCTTACAGACAGCACAGGGCTCTTGTGCTGCTAGTGAAGGGGCACATGGCCAGACCTGTCCATCAGCCTCTATAATAATCTTTATTTTTTTTATAATAATCTTTATTTTTATATAGCGCTAACATATTCCACAGCGCTTTACAGTTTGCTCACGTTATCATCACTGTCCCCATTGGGGCTCACAATCTAGATTCCCTATCAGTATGTCTTTGGAGTGTGGGAGGAAATCGGAGAACCTGGAGGAAACCCACAAAAACACGGGGAGAACATACAAACTCCTTGCAGATGTTGTCCTTGGTGGGATTTGAACCCAGGACTTCAGCGCTCTTCCAATTTACATACATATGCAGATTTTTGTTACTTGGAGCAAGCTCCTCCATCATAAGTCATTTTATAGACATGAGAACTGTGCAGTCTGGGAGCAAAGCTACACTACCAAACAGGCGGCACTGACTCTGTAATAATTAAATACTAATACCATTATAAAAATAAAGATAAAGTGGCCAAACCCTTTCGATAACTAACCTCCACTCCAACATGGAGGAAAAAAATAAAATAAAATGCTATTACTTATATCAATACAATATGCACCCATTAACTATTCTCCCAAGGTTAAATGAAAGAAAAAACTTAAGCCTTACAGGTAGAGGACTCAGGGGTAAGCAGTTCCTTTCATTGAAGGTTATTAATGCATTTCATGTGATGGACATCATTATCCTACGCATTAGGCCGGCGTCACACTAGAGAGTTTGATGCGAGTAAGTCGCACGACTTTCTTGCATCAACACCGGCACGGCCGCCCGCTCTCGGACCCGAGTGCGCGGCTGCATAGAAATACATGCAGCCGCACACTCGGGTCCGAGAGCGGGCGGCCGTGCCGGGTGTTGATGCGAGAAAGTCGTGTGACTTACTCGCATCAAACTCGCCAGTGTGATGCCGGCCTTAGGAGAATAATCTGACCAAGAGCAACATCTGCCTGGAGTTTTCATGTCCGCTTGTGGGTTTTCTGTGTGAAAGCTCCCAACACTACTAACAAATTTCTGTACAAGCGCCCCAGTGTATGTGTGCGATATAAGGGAATTACACTGAGGCATGTTGGGAAGAAGGACTGATGTGCTTGAAGACAATTCCATAAAGCGCTGCAGAATTAATTCACAATATACCATCGCTGTAGAAAGACCTGGACGCACATCCAAACCTATAAGATGGTCTAATGCGGCTTGGCAAAAATGTTCATACAAACTATAACTTGGACCAGGACGTCTCCCAGTGGCATAGTTATTATTAATTAGCAGTAGAGTGGGCTCCACCTGAGAACATGTGAAAGAGGAGTTTTTAGCTCCTTTCACTTGATATTAGTGTGTGTGGGGCTGGCATTGTTGCAGTGCCTGTGGGGTGACGTGGCCTTGAGTCATGGGGACTCAGCCTCACAGGTCGCTTGCCTTTCTGGTGCACCATCATGGTAGAAATGGCTGGCGCACCACGCCACACCTTTAGGGTTAAGGACCCACTGAGAGGTTTGCCGTGACGTGGCAGTGGGCTTCACATAATCTGATCAAAAAGTTAAACTAAGAACCTTATGTTCAGTTTTGGAAATTTCTGCTTAGCTGCAATAGATCAATGTATACATTTTGGATGTGCGGACCATGTCTTTCTACAGAAATGCTTAATTCACAATATATCAGCAATAGGCAGGAAAAGGCTTAAAACAAACCTGCTAAATTATAAAAAAAACTAAATTTTTCTGTTTTATAGTTTAAAAAAAGATCCTGGCCTCCCAGAAAAGCAACGCCGGTGTCATACAGGTCTGTATTAGCGGTAACTACTTACATCACTAAGATGTCTAACGCTCATATTACTTGGCTGTGCACTTTCAATCTTCAAGCAGACACCATCAGGGCTCCATAGCCAGTGATTTGGCTCTGTGGACCGACCACATTGTTCTTTTAAGGTGCATCTAAAATAATGGCAAAATAAAACTAATAAGTGGAAATGATTGATTAAGTGAATAGATGTGAAGGGTAAAACAGGCGCCTCATTTCTGATATGGGGAGAATTGTTTTATAACGTATGACATACAACTGGAGCAGTGTTGGGCTGTGACTGCTGAATTATCTGGAAATCGGAGGACATGGTTGGAGTAACCGAGAGAAACTGTATATGTCGTGTGTCTGACTGGAGAAATGTACTGTTACACGGTGCCCACTGACATAAATAGACCAAGTAGTCCATCAAAGGGATGGTGTGATCAGAAACCCAACACTTGTAGTCTGTGTGCCAACCATAATGTGAAGGATTGGAGTGTGTACGCTCTGTAGATCTACATATTAAGAATGGGAACAGGTCTGGTTTCTATCAAATGAATAAAGAGCGCTGTCTGGACTGTATGTAAGATGCGAAGTCGCTTTTTACCACTGTCCGATTATAACGCTCAGGAATCCTTGGCTGCTAAGATTTAGGTTATATGATGACACACAAAATCATCCTCACTTACTTTCCATCTATCACACACCACCCACAATACGGATCCTTTGCCTGAGTACACTCATTGCAGCTCATATATCGGTCACAGTCCTGAACGGGAACACGATGCACCTATGTACACAGGATGTACAAGTTACAATGCTTTACAGATGAGACGTTAGCACCATTATGACATTGGAGAAATACCTCACAAATCTGTACAAGGTCCAAAACAACATGTTACACCCCTTCCCATTACACATGTGGTAGGATAAACGTACAGACCATATTGGGAATGACTTGGCTGGAGATGAACCTACTTTTACAGGGGTTGCCCCAACTCAAGAGAGGAGCTCAGAAATGTCCTGTCACAATGGAGCTTGCAAGCCACCACTGCAAACACTGTCTATTAGGGTGTCGGAGATAGAGCGATGTATTCCGCTATCTCTGACTATCCCAGACTTTGACAGTTGGGGTGACAAATGAGTGGAACAGGCTACCACAAGAGGTGGTGAGTTCTCCTTCAATGGAAGTCTTCAGACAGAGGCTGGACAGACATCTGTCTGGGATGATTTAGTGAATCCTGCTTTGAGCAGGGGGGGTTGGACACGATGACCCAGGAGGTCCCTTCCAACTCTAGCATTCTATGATTCCCACAGATGGAGCATTTCAGAACCTTGTTCTCAGGATCAGAGGTGGGTCTTGGTGTTTGGGCCCCCAATAATCTGTAACATCACCTTAAATGAATAAGTAATAACTTTAAAGAGATTGCCCCAATTTGAAAAGTTAATACTAGGAGACCGTGAAATGATGAATTCCATATACAGTCATACAGTTTTGAGACTGACACAAAATTTTATTTTTTCAGTTTGTTGCTTCAATGTTTTGTGGTCAGATGTTTCTATGGTTACTGAAGTACAATTATAAAGCATTCATACGTTTTTAATCTTTTATTGACAAGTTCATCAAATTTGCAAAAAGACTCACTACATTTATTGTGCTGACCCTTTTTTTCTGCATTATAGACTGCCATGCTGGATATCCGCTTCTGAGCCAAATCCGGACTGATGGCAACCCATTCTTGTGTAGTCACTAGTCAGTGCTTGGAATTTATCACAATTTATGTATTTCTGTTTGTCCCCCCACTTTTTGAAGATTGATCACAGGATCTCAATGGGATCGAGATCTGGGGAGTTTCTTGGCCATGGACTCAAAACTTCATTGTTTTGTTCGCCCAGCCAATTATCACGTTTACCTTATGCCATGATGCTACATCATGCTGTAAAAAAGATCTGCTCATCACAATATTGCTCCTGGATGTTAGGAGACGCTGCTCTTGGAGGACGATACTGTTCTTTAGCATTTGGTGATAAACAATGCTTTTTCCAGCATGATGGCGCACCATGTTACAAGGCAATGTGCCAACTAAGTGGCTTGGTGAACAAAACATTGACATTATTGGGTCCATGGCCAGAGAATTCGCTAGCTCTTATCCCATTGAGAAACTGTGGTCAATCTGTTAGAAGTGGGTGGACAAATAAAGATTATGATAAACTGTAATTACCGATTAGACAAGAATGAGTTTCCATCAGTCAGGATTTGGATCAGAAGTTGATATCCAGCAAGCCAGTGCGTAATGCAGAAGTCCTGTAAAATAAGGGTTACTATTGTAAACATTGAGTCTTTGCATAAACTTGATGTAAGTCAATAAAAGTATTAAAAAAAATCTGAAATGCTTATAAATGTATTTCAGTAACCATAGAAATATCTGACTAAAGGATCTAAAAAACCCCCACTTTAGCAGTAAGTGTTATAAAAACAAAAATTTGTGTCAACCTCAAAACTTTTGGCCATAACTGTAGAGCTCCACACATAAGGAAACGCAATATAACAAAATAGAACAATAATTTAATTCAATGTGAACGTGCAAATTACTATGGAACATACATGTGACAGCTGTCAGGTATGTGCAGGTCAAGGGTGTGCACTGCGGTTTCATTAACTGCTTTGCTTTTTCTCTAAGGGTGCGATTCCAAAGTACGGCTGCCGCATACCTGACAGCCACGCCACACCTGTAGGAACGAATGAGAGCATGACTTTGTGGCAACACTTGAGTTTTACCTGTGAACCCGTCCGCCTATTCATTGCTGCAGGTGGCCGTGACTGCACTAACACACACATTTACACAGCAACAGGGCTCGTTCACACACCAGTTTTTCTTGAATGAGTGCCATCTGTGTTTTCCAAAGATAGCACTTGTACCTATAATAGTCTTTGGGGCTGTTGATCCCCGGGTCATAACAATTTAAGCAACGAAAATCTGGGAAAGAACTGGACAGCACATTGATGCCATCCGAGTGTTGTCAATTTTTCACAAACTGATTGATAGGAGGAGAAGCCTTTTTTCCTCTCATGCGATACGCTCTGATGGCGCTCACTGTTGAAACTTGGATCAACTTTCTCGTACGAGAAAAATCACTGATGTGTGCATGAGCCCTAAATAATATGTTTCTGCAGCCCATGAATGTAGCTGTGAATATTAGCATTTACCAACCTTCTTCTTTGTCATGACATAGATGTGTTCTTTGGTAGCATCAAACACCATCCCATTTCTGACGGTACTTTTGGTATCAAATGGCACAAATCTGTACTCTCTCGAGTGCTTCCCAAGAAAAGCCTGTAAACAACAATGAACAATTAAAGTTTCTTATTGAATTTAAAGATTGAACAAAAAACACAATGAAAATAAAAATAATCAAATGATAACCTGTAAGTCAGAATAATAGTCTGATACCGGTTGTGCTAGTCTTTGCATTGCACTATTACAAGCATATTCCGAATTAAAAAACTTGCGGCTGAGCTACTGGATATGCGTGAGGCTTTAGGCATAAGGAAAGGGATGCGTGCTTAACCAGTGCCGACAACGCTCTAAGTTTAGCACTTGGCACAGAGAATGATTGCGCAGAATGTGGGATGAAAGGAATATCTGCATAATTATTGTTTTCACTTTCCCTCTCAGGGATCTCACAGAAAAGTCATTTAAGATAAATAACATGGTGCTGCATCCTAGCTGGAGCATTTCTTTTACATGCTGTGCACTGAAAAAGATCTAGATTTATCCAGATACTAAAGAATATATATGATTGTTGCAACAATCTGATTTCTTTGAGCGGCAGTCTGGCTTCAGAGATTGATGTTAAGAACTTATTGAAGTGGTTATGTCGGAGGCTGCCTTGCTAAACGCTTTGTCAGAAAGTAAAAGGATATTGATAAGAAAATGGGATTGAGGGTAAAAGTTGCCCATCTCCCAAGTTTGGCCAGTGTAACTGAACTTGCTTCATGCCATCAATCTGACCGCTGAAAGAGCGCTTCCAGCACTAACTCCTACTAAAATGGGTCTCTGACATGGGACAAAAAGATTTACCCAGTGATAAGTGGTGCAGTCAACACTCTACTGCCTCCTGCTAAGAAAGTCATGTGTTAACTGTCCCCAGTGTGTTAGTGATGCAATGTTCATCACTAACACGTTGTTTTCAATCAAAACGGTGCCAAAATCATCTCCAAAAATCACTATTTCAGTCATGGGGTGGAGCTTCGCTTTCTTTCAGTCACAGGCTCATCATGTTGTCAGCACCCACGCACTGATTGACGTTTTGGGGGCCGCCGACATCATGGGAAACTGCTCTAAAATCCCGCGCATGCGCATTGACGAGCGGCTCCCCGCGCACCTTGTATCACTAACACCACACTGGGAACAGTTTAGTTGCTAAAAATGACGTGACAGCTTCTCTTTAAGGGGTTCATAAAATAAAGACATTGGAGAACTAAAGCCTATAGGTGATAATATGTAGTGAGCATAGAAATAGGACGTGTGAAAAATATAGTAACACATAAGAATATAAAGTTCCACGTGAATTAAGTTAGACAGGTTTTTTTCTTTTAAAACAAAGATTATTTATACTTACTTTTACCAGTTTTCCTTCAGCAGTACCAAGAAATGCAATAGTGTGCCCATTCTCTACAGTTACTGCAACAGAGGTATAGGGGTTCTTTTCACGCACAAGAACAGCATTGGCCACTTCACCATCCCTGCTCTGCAATGGGTAAGGCAAATGTTCTGATCCACATGGATACTTCATAGATTCATTTGGAATGGGATTCTGTAAAGTAAGAAAATCAGACGAGTCAAACACTCCAAACAACAGGAGAGCTTCACGTGTGAGTGTTGCTCAGACTGCAAATCACTATAACGTTATAATATCTGGATGAAATAGTTAAAATCATTGTCCAGTTCACATCTCAAGAAAAAGAAAAAATATATATGTATGTCTGTACACAAAGATGATTTTTAGTTTTCTATTGCCTGCTTGCTTACTGGCTGCTGCTTTTTAGTTAAAGTCATTAGAGCATAGCTGTAACCTTTGACTGCACGCTATCTATAGTCTCTATATTAAGGGGCGTAACTACTTTGATCGCAGACGTCACCACCGCAAACAACAGGTGAGGGGCCCGCTGACACCAGTAAATAGTTCAACTGGATGTGCGTCCTCGGATGCACATTCAGCTGAAGTGTATTGCGGCACAGAGACCCATAGGGTCCGTTAGCGGCAATACACGCTGCCGACCAATCAGAGGCCAGTCAGCATGCATGTGACTGGGGGTGCATAGCAGTGACATCATGGGCTCCAGTCGCTTGCACTCTGAAGTCAGCTGCAGGCTTCAGAAGAAGATAGCACACGGCTGGGGAGTGGGAGGAAGGCAAGTATAATGTCTTATTTTTTTCTATACATTAAAGAACAGCGGCAGAACGTGTGACATATATGCCAGGACGGGGCCTAAGATAAGGGACCAGGAGAAGGCCCAGGTTAAGGGACATATATACTAGGATGTGTGATATATATACACCAAGATGTGACCCAGGATAAGGGACATATATACCAGGATGGGGGATATACCAGAATGGGACCCAAGATAAGGGACATACAGTACAGACCAAAAGTTTGGACACACCTTCTCATTCAAAGATTTTTCTGTATTTTCATGACTATGAAAATTGTAGAATCACACTGAAGGCATCAAAACTATGAATTAACACATGTGGAATTATATACTTAACAAAAAATTGTGAAACAACTGAAATTATGTCTTATATTCTAGGTTCTTCAAAGTAGCCATCATTTGCTTTGATTACTGCTTTGCACGCAGAAAAGGTGAACGGATGGACTCTACATGCCTGTTCCCACCGTGAAGCATGGAGGAGGAGGTGTGATGGTGTGGGGGTGCTTTGCTGGTGACACTGTTGGGGATTTATTCAAAATTGAAGCGGTGAGCGGTCCAGCTCACGCCAAACCATCTCGATTGGGTTCAGGTCTGGTGAATGTGGAGGCCAGGTCATCTGGCGTAGCACCCCATCACTCTCCTTCTTGGTCAAATAGCCCTTACACAGTCTGGAGGTGTGTTTGGGGTCATTGTCCTGTTGAAAAATAAATGGTGGTCCAACTAAACGCAAACCGGATGGAATAGCATGCCGCTGCAAGATGCTGTGGTAGCCATGCTGGTTCACTATGCCTTCAATTTTGAATAAATTCCCAACAGTGTCACCAGCAAAGCACCCCCACACCATCATACCACCTCCTCCATGCTTCACGGTGGGAACCAGGCATGTAGAGTCCATCCGTTCACCTTTTCTGCGTGCAAAGCAGTAATCAAAGCAAAAGGTGGCTACTTTGAAGAACCTAGAATATAAGACATATTTTCAGTTGTTTCACACTTTTTTGTAAAGTGTAATGTAGAATTCCACATGTGTTAATTCATAGTTTTGATGCCTTCAGTGTGATTCTACAATTTTCAGTCATGAAAATACAGATAAATCTTTGAATGAGAAGGTGTGTCCAAACTTTTGGTCTGTACTGTATATGCCAGGATGGTTGATATACATATGTATATATAGATTATCTCACACATTCCCCAAATCTTGCACCAGGCCCATCAGACTCTAGCTACTCCACTGTCTGTAGGGAATCTGCAGTAGTCATAGACAAGCCTCCTAGCTCATAATTGGTTTAGGCTGCTCCTCTCTCCCTCCCTGCTGCACTTCTTCTGATTGATGGCTATGTATAAGCACAAGGTCACCAGGAATGTAGAGGAGACGGTTTCTATTACAAGGGCAGAAAGAACATAAAGTGCAGCTATAAGCTACCAGTGAGAAAATATAATTCCATTGACTTACATCTACTGCCCAGCTACTTTTTAAGTCTAACACATGAGAGTTTTTGACAATAATTTTTTTTTTTTTTTTTTAAATATCCTTCCCTGTGTTTGGCTTAATAGAGTGCCACAAAATGTGCCTATGCGTTCCCACCCACTTCCCCGACAGAGCTTAGCTTGCTCATAGTAAACTCCAAACATACCCTGTCTAGCCTGATTCATTATTGATAGCACTTCCATCTTTCTACTGCTTCTTGCTAGCTACACTTGGTGAGCTAGCAAGAATTAGAAGACAGAGATGGCAATATGAATGCAGACTTTGCTTATGCAAAACTGTACATTGTATATAGATTTCCAAAAAGACTCATTGAATTCACACAATAAAAAAATGTAGAGACACAGAACCTGATTCCAGTGATGTGCCACTTACTGGGATTGCAGTAGTTGTGATAAAAATCGCTGTTTTATTAGAAGGAGATTATCACTATAGGACTAGTAAATATACTGCCAAGTAGTCCTTCATATTCATGTATAACCCCGCCCCCCCATCACTGATAGGCAGCTTTCTGTCTATGCACAGTTTACACAGAAAGTGGCAAATCAGTGGTTTGGTGGGGTTATACGGAGCTGGTATATCCTGCAGTCTCATATACCAATTTAAATGTGTTTAGGTGAAGCAGAGGCCAATACATATGTAACACATAAATAAGACTTGCCTATATATATAATATATATATATCCCCAGTGGTGGACCTAGAAGTAAATTTGGCTATTATATTTAAGGTGACATTGATATTAGTTTAGTTCACCCCTATTCTTGTGAAACGGACAGTGCTTCAGCTCACTTATGTACTAGGTCCAGAAGTAAATGTACTATGTATAGTGCCACCACTCATGAAATTGTAACTAAAACATAGAAAGACAGTCTGAAACGGTCTCTTCCAGGTCTTGATCCAAAGGGAATTTTCAATACGCCAGACATCCGTCTTGTATATCTCTCAGCCAGGTGGTGCTACTAGGAGGCCGTACATATCCCTCAAATATTTGCGTTAGCCCTAAACCCCATAGCTCCCGCCCTGACAAGGGCAAACTACAGATGACCCTTGCAGTGAACTGACCCTAAACAGCATGTGTCTCCTGATGAGTTTCTCCCACTCAGGGTTCTTCAGCTTTACTACACTCCACAGAAAGAAGAGTGAGACTAAGGCTGGGGTAACACTAGCGATGAATACGGACGAGTGCTATACAATAAAACATTACATAGCACTCGGGCCAGTATTATCTATGGGGCAGCTCCAATCACCATTTTTTTTTCTCGGCCATATTCTACGTGCGAGTGAAATCTCAGCATGCTGTGATTGCACCGACACTCGGCCGTGTCTCAGCGCACTCGCACTCATATAAGTCTATGGGTGTGAGTGACATAGCGCACATCACTCGGATATCATCCGTGTGCTGTGTGACATACGCCGGCAATGGGGGAGATAGAGAAATAAGTTTCTCTGCCTCCTCCGCAGCTGTGCTCGGATCCGCTCTGTGCGAGAGGCTCGGAGCACAGTGCATGGACACTCGGCTCCTGCACGCAGTAGAGCAGGAGCCGAGAGTTATTAGCATATCGCATCTGATGCAGTACGCTAGTGTGCTAGTGTGACCCCGGCCTAATACTGTACTCGATATCACTATGTTTAATACTTGAGTTTTATGATTGGAACATTGGTCACTATCCCCCTTATATCTCTGGTCGAAACCGACTACTTTTGATACTTATGGTATATGAGCGTTTTATTGCCCCACTATACATTTTTATGTTTGTTTATTTAAATAATAACATTAACTCCTTCGTGACCGAGGCAATTTTAACCTTAATGACCGGGCCAATTTTTACAATTCTGACCAATGTCACTTTATCAGGTTATAACTCTGGAAGCTTCAACAGATCCCACTGATTCTGAGAGTGTTTTTTCCTGACATATTGTACTTTATGTTAGTGGTAACATTTCTTCGATATGACTTGCGTTTATTTATGAAAAAATGGAAATTTGGCAAAAATTTTGAGAATTTAGCAATTTTCAAATTTTTAATTTTTGTGCCCTAAAATCAGAGAGTCATATCGCACAAAATAGTTAATAAGTAACATTTTCCACACGTCTACTTTACATCAGCACAATTTTGGAAACTTTTTTTTGTTAGGACGTTATAAGGGTTAAAATTTGACCAGCGTTTTCTCATTTTTCCAACAAAATTGACAAAACTATTTTTTTAGGTACCACCTCACAATTGAAGTGAGTTTGGAGGGTCAATATAACAGAAAATACCCAAAAGTGACACCATTCTAAAAACTGCACCCCTCAAGGTGTTCAAAACCACATTCAGGAAGTTTATTAACCCTTCAGGTGCTTCACAGGAACTAAAGCAACGTGGAAGGAAAAAAATTAACATTTAACTTTTTCACAAAAAAATGAACTTTAGACAAACTTTTTAAAGGGAATCTGTCACCCCATTTTTGCCCTATGAGATAGGGCCACCGCCATCAGGGGCTTATCTACAGCATTCTGTAATGCTGGAGATAAGCCCCAATGTCACCTGAAAGTGAAGAAAAACTAGTTATATTATACTCACCAAGGGGCGTTCCGCCGTCCGGTCGGGTCCGATGGGCGTCGCGGTCCGGTTTGGGGCCTCCCATCTTGTACCGAAGCCGGCTTCTCCTTCCGTCCCGTCGTGGCTCCTTGCGCACTGATCTGTCCTGGTGAGGGCAGAGCAGAGTACTACAGTGCGCAGGCGTCGAGAAAGGTCAGAGAGGTCTGGCGCCTGCGCACTGTAGTACTCTGCTCTGCCCTCACCAGGGCAGACAGTGCGCCTCCGCAGGAGCCACAACGGGACGGAAAGAAGAGGCCGGCTTCGCTACAAGATGGGAGGCCCCGGACCGCGACGCCCATCGCACCCGACCGGACGGCGGAACGCCCCTGGGTGAGTATAATATAACTTGCTTTTCTTCACTTTCAGGTGACATCGGGGGCTTATCTCCAGCATTACAGAATGCTGTAGATAAGCCCCTGATGGCGGTGGTCCTATCTCATAGGGCAAAAATGGGGGACAGATTCCCTTTAATTTTCATGATGGTATCAGGAGAAAATTGACCACAAAATTTGATGTGCAATTTCTCCCTAGTACACAGTACCCTGTATGTGAGGGGAAAGCCACTGTTTGGGCGCATGGCAGGGCTCAGAAGGGAGCACCGCTTGACTTTTTGAACGCAAAATTGGCTGGATTCGATGGCGGGCACCATGTCGCGTTTGGATACCTCCTGATGTGCCTAAACAGTGGAAACCCCCCAATTCTAATTCCAACCCTAACATAGCCCTAACCGCAACACACTCCTAACTTAATCTCAACCACAACCCTAACCCCAACCGTAACCCCAACCGTAACCCCAACACAAACCTAAACCTAATGCTAACCCCAACCCTAGCTGCAAAGAATGGAAAAAATATAATTTTTTTTAAATTATTTTTACTTAACTAAGGGGGTGACAAAGGGGGAGTAGAATTACTGGTGTTTTTTTTTATTTTTATCACTGTGATAGTGTCTATCACAGTTATCACAATGAACCAATAGGAAAAATCTCCTATTGTTGCCGGGTAAATCTCGGCGGAAGATGACGCGGAGGGCCGGGGAAGAAGGGTCCAGGCATGTTGGAAGTATCGGTGGTGGGATGGCTTGGGGGACCCCATTTCTCTCTCCTCTGGTACACTAGATCATATCAGAGGAGAGAGAAATGAATTGAAAATCTGACTTTTTTTTGCGATCGCTGTTATTTGGTGAATAAAGGCGTTCACGAGATTAGGGACGGTAAAAACCAACCTGAATCATGTTCTCCAGGGTCTCAGCATCCCCCAGTAGCTGACACCCTGGAGATTTTCCGATGCTGGGGGGGCGCTATACACTTATTTCTCAGCGCTGTTAAAAAGCAGCACTGAGGAATAAATAACCTCAACTGCCGCTGTTAAAAGGCGTATCGGCGGTCGTTAAGGGGTTAAAAGTTATATTTTAGCCTATTAGCCTCACTTGTTGCTGAATCTATACTGATTGGTGAGTAGCAAGTTTTTTTGGTGATTGGAAGTATCTCCCCTTTATCACCCTCGCTTGTTTTCAAATATCACCCTGACTCAATGCAGTATACTTATTACATTGCTTCAAGAAAACGAAAACTTACTTCCAGGAGTAAAAAAAGGACAAAGAATAAAACAAACAGAACAACACCAAGTGGAATCAAAAACCTGATTACAAGATACTCTACCTGATTTCGACCGCAGCCTGTTTTTTCACCAAATGGCTTGGAGAAAATACTTTCTCCGTCTTTGTTTAATGGCTCCGAAGTACTGTTGTAGCATAATTCTCTGTTTTTCTCAAACGTCTTGTTAATCTTCTCCAATGGGAACATACAAAGAGCAGATTTCTCCTGATTGTTGTCGAAAGTGCTGAAAACTCCAAAGAGAACTTCGTCGTCCTGGTCTGAAATCTCCATGGCACTTGCCAACTCGTGTCCTGGGCGTGCAAGGTAGGCAGAGGTACAAATATTATAAGGAATATTCCCATCCATACATAGAAGATCCATCTCAATGTAAGAAAAATAGTTGCTATCCGCTTTACAGAGACGGGAAATTAATGTCCGATTTCTATGGCTGTTTTTGTCCAGCTGGTTATATATAAAGTACACATGCTGAGAATGTTCAAAGATGGTGACAAACTGTTGTGTGCTCTGAGATGAATACACATGTTTTAAAGTTGCAGAATCCATAACTGTTTCAAATGGACCTTTATCATCCATTTCATCAAGTATTCGAGAGCTGATAATTATTCCATTATCATTTGGGCTAGCACCTTTCCCAACAAACAGAACCCGAGAGCCATTTTCTTTCATGTCAGACACCAGACCCACAGTTTCAACGTTCTCATCGTTGCTGGCAACAAAGGACTTCTCACCCCTGCTGTCATCATAAGATATCTGATCAGATATATTATTTAGATCTAGCAAAGAGCAAATTCCCTTAAATATGCTACCACAAACGATTAACCTACTATTTGGCACATCAAGCAGAAGGAGCTTATTATAATTGTCTGTCTGGGCTAAAGTAGGGCACTGTGCCGTTTCAATAGGCGGTGTACACTGCTTGCTATCAGGTTTCGGTCCAGTAGTAACATTGACGAGTACTTCGAGCTCTACGGTGAGTTGGTAGAGTCGGTTAACTGCTCCTATGTATACAGTGCCGGTGCCATTGACTGTTAGATGATTTAACTCTGTGTCGCTCAGAAAAGAACGAATCTGTTCTATGCTTGATATTTGAGCAATACAGAAAAAAATATTCACAAGCTGGATCCATGTAGCCATTTCTGGAGAAATTCTGTAAGAGAAAAACAGAAGATGATGAAAGCTGACGACACAGACATACAAGCACTTAAGACTCCAGCTGTCACTAAACTGCACACAACGGTAACATTTTCAAAGAGAAATAGTTTATCTTCATTTACTAGTTATGTCAAACTTATACATTAACCTGACCGGTCAGACTAATATATTAAATATAGTGATGAGCGAGCGTGCTCGCCACTGTTCGATACTCAGTCGAATATCGGGGGGCTCAGGTACACTTGTTACTGAATCGAGTATCGCGGTGCTCAAGTGTCATGCTCAAGTTCCTGCCCCGCATGTTTCACAGCTGTTCCAACAGCCAATGAACATGTGAGGATTGCCTGTCATACACAGTAATGAGACAGCCATGTTGGCTAATGGCAATACAGTGGTTGGCCGGGCGCATCGTGTCATCTGGTGTTAAATAAGACCGGGTGAGGCAATGCTCTCGAAAAAGTTCAGGGAGAGTTGAACTAGGGCAGCGGTTCTCAACCTTAAAGCTATAGGAAAATACATATTTCTGATGGCTTTAGCCCAGTGGCGTAGTTGGGGGGGTGGTCCGCCCAAGGCGGCACGTGTGTGGGGGTGGCGTGGAAGCAGCAGCACTTCCTCCTCCTCTGTGGGAGAAGCGCGGAGGCACAGTATAGTGGCCCGGGACCCTCCGGAGCTGAGCGGCGGGTCAGTGAGTCCACTGTGCGGGGAGAGGGGGGACCCGGGCTGAGCAGGCGGCACAATACTTACCTCTCCCGTGCCTCCGCAGCTCCGGGCTCCAGGGGGCGCCTGCAGGGCGCCCGCGCTTCCTGTCACAGCAGCGCCGCTGGATAACGTCATCATTCAGCGGCCGGCTGTGGCAGAGAGTAAGCGCGGGCGCCAGACAGGTGATATGTAAGGTGTATGTGTCTGTATGTATCAGTGTGTGTGTGTCTGCCTGCGTGTGTGTGTGTATGTGAGAGAGTGCACCTGTGCTGTCTGTGTGTGGTGCTGTATGTGTGATGTGGTGGGGGGAGGCAGTGATGGTGGTGAGGAGGCAACGATGATGATGGGGAGCCAATGGATGATGATGGGCAGGTAATGATGATGATGGGGAGGCAATGATGATGGGCAGGCAATGATGATGATGATAGGGAGCAATGATGATGGCAGGCAATGATGATGATGATGGGGAGCCAATGATGATGGGCAGGCAATGATAATGATGATGGGGAGGCGATGATAATGGGGAACCAATGATGATGGGGAGGCAATGATGGCAGGCAATGATGATGATGTTGGGGAAGCAATGATGATGATAGGGAGCCAATGATGATGGGAAGGCAATGATGATGATGGGGAGCCAATGATGTGGCAGCCAATGATGATGATGGGGAGGCAATGATGATAATGATAGGGAGACAATGATGATGGGGAGGCAATGATGAAGGGGAGGCAATAATAATGGGGAGGCAATGATGATGATAATGGGGAGGCAATGATGATGATGGGGAGGCAATGATGATGATGATGATGGGGAGGCAATGATGATGGGGAGGCAATGATGATGATGATGGGGAGTCTTTCCACAGCACCCTTTCCTGAGCCGTAACAGTGCAGAACGCAGCACAGTGCAGAGGAGAGCTCCATATTTTGTATGGAGCATTATATGGGGACCAGTATCCTGTATGGAGCATTATTTGGGGTCCAATATTCTTTATGGAGCATTATATTTGGCCCATAATACTGTATGGAGGACTATGTGGTGCCCATAATATTGTATGGAGGACTGTACTTATTTTTTGGTTTGGGGGTCACCCAACATGAGGAACTGTATTGCAGAGTCACGGCATTAGAAAGGTTGAGAACCACTGATCTAGGGTCTCCTTCACACGTATCGAAGACACTTACACATCTAGACCCATTAAAATCTATGTGGCTGCAAACATGTCCGTGTGACCCATACGTGAAGATGGACGGATGGACAGATGGATGGATAGATGTAAATGTTTCAGATCACCAAATAAATTTAAATATTAGACAAAGATAACACAAGTATGCAGAAAATGCAGTTTTTAAATTAAGGTCTTTATTTTTAAGGGAAAAATAAATCCAAACCTACAGGGCCCTGTGTGAAAAAGTGACTGCTCCCCTCCTTAAAACATAATTACTGTCGTTTATCTCATCTTTAGGAAGAGGAGTTCAAATTCCCAAGCCACACCCTGGCCTGCCACACCTGTTCTCAATCAAGAAATCACTTAAACAGGATCTACCTGACAAAGTGAAGTAGACCAAAAGATCCTCAAAGCTAGCCTTCATGCCGCCATCCAAAGAAATTCTGGAACAAATGAGAAACAAAGTAATTGAGATCAGTCAGTCTGTAAAAGGTTATAAAGTCATTTCTAAAGCCTTGGGACTCCAGTGAACCACAGTGAGAACCATTATCCACAAATGGCGAAAACATGGAACAGTAGTGAACCTTCACAAGAGTGGGCGGCAGACCAAAATTACCTCAAGAGCACAGCGACCATTCATCCAAGAGGTCACAAAAGACCACACAACATCCAAAGAGTGCAGGCCTCTCTTGCCTATGTTAAGGTCAGTGTTCATGACTCTACCATAAGTTAGATCCAAACAAAATCCACTTCTGAGCAAGTTGAACTTTTTGGAAGGTGTATGTCCTATTACATCTGGCATAAAAGTAACACACCATTTCAGAAAAGGAACATCATACCAATAGTAAAATATGGTGGTGGTAGTGTGATGGCCTGGGGTCCTTTGGCTGCTTTAGGACCAGGAAGACCTGCTGTGGTAAAGGGAATCATGAATTCTACTGTCTACTAAAAAATCCTGAAGGAGAATTTCCAGCCATCTGTTCATGACCTCAAGCTGAAGAGCACTTGGGTTATGCAGCAGAACACACCAAGTACACAAGAATGCACACTACTAAACTGCTCATGCGGAGTACTTTAGGACCTCCTTTCTAGGAGTCCCAGTGGATGGATCCCCAGAAACTATAAATTTACCACCTACAGTATTTAGTCGGAAAACTCCTTTAACAATAAAAAACACTAAACATGTAATTTTCTGATGACACATCTCAAGGTCTCTGACAGATATATTAGATGTATGATGATCCTTTCTTAAAGGAGTATTCTGGGAAAATAAAAATACTCTTCAAATGTCCTTAGCTTCATCTATATATATATATAAAGTTCAATGTGTGTATGTGTGTATCACCAACCAATCACGGAGTATCTTACATTTAACCAGAGCCACCAACCAATCACGGAGTATCTTACATTTAACCAGAGCTGTATGTATCAAGCCATCTCTAGCTCTCTGCTGACATCAAGTGGACTATTTGTGTAACCACATCTTTATTTCCAACTATAACTGATTAGAGCTTCACAAACTGTGACAACACAGTTCACTCTTCACCTAGACGCGTGATGGGAAAATGAGAAGTGAGGTGCTGCAGTGCATACACAGTATGAGGCTGTGTATAGAGAAGAGTGAGGCGCTGCAGGTGGAGGCTGTGTTCTGCATGAACCAGTTAACAGCTAAAGTATGTAACAGTACAGACACAGAGGGCTATTAAATGCATAAAGCGGGTGAGAACATAATACGAGGTACCTGATTATGGTAGAAAATTATTTTGAATGGGCCAACAGGGATAGTTAGGTTAATGCGTTGAGGCGGTATGCCAGTCTGAACAAGTGCGTTTTTAGGGCACACTTAAAACTGTGGGGATTGGGGATTAATCGTATTAACCTGGAATAATAACCTGGGTCTCACGTGTCCTCCCCCTCTCACCCAGCACACACCCCTGTGTCCCCATATGACTCTGCTGCCCTCAGCCTGTCACAGCCCTGTCATGGCCAGCGCTCAAGCTGGGCTCACGCTGCACAGGGAGGGCTCACAATACACAGGGAGTTTCACACTGCAAGGTGACGGGGGCTCACAACTAACCACAGCTAGTTACTATGGGGACAATGAGAGATGTGAGGGGGAAAATGAGAGAAGTGAGGTGCTGCTGCAGTATGAGGCTGTGTATAGAGAAGATTGAGGCGCTGCAGGTGGAGGCTGTGTATAAGGCGACGAGGACAATGAGACATGTGAGAGGGAAAATGAGAGAAGTGAGGTGCTGCTTCAGTATGAGGCTGTGTGTATAGAAGAGTGAGGCGCTGCAGGTGGAGGCTGTGTATAAGGCGACGGAGAAAATGAGAGATGTGAAGGGAAAATGAGAGAGGTGAGGTGCTTCTGCAGTATGAGGCTGTGTAAATAGAAGAGTGAGGCGCTGCAGGTGAACGCTGTGTATAAGGCCACATTCACACGTTCAGCATTTGGTCAGTATTTCACAATACAAAGGGGGGTCTCACAACGTGTCCTCCCCCTCTCACCCAGCACACTCCCCCGTGTCCCATATGACTGCTGCCCTCAGCCTGTCACAGCCCTGTCATGGCCAGAGCTTAAGCTGGGCTCACGCTGCACAGGGAGGGCACACAATACACAGGGAGTTTCACACTGCAAGGTGACGGGGCTCACAACTAACACAGCTAGTTACTATGGGGACAATGAGAGATGTGAGGGGAAAATGAGAGAAGTGAGGTGCTGCTGCAGTATGAGGCTGTGTATAGAGAAGATTGAGGCGCTGCGGGTGGAGGCTCACAACTAATCACAGTTTGTTACTATGCCCGGGCAACGCCAGGCTGTTCAGCTAGTAAAGAATAAAGTTAACATGAATGGTGCTGTAACCCTCATAGTACCTGTAATTCAGTTTGATGCTGGAGCTGCCCCTCACTGCTTCCCCTCCTTCTGGGATGATCAGGGGATGTGACATGCTCCCTGTTTCTAGTAGCAGCCAGCTCCCTGATAATGTCTTCTCTATAGTCCGAGATCAAGGGGTTTGGTAGCAGCGGTGTCTGCTCCTAGCTTATAGCAGCAGCCAGTCCCTTGATGTCTCCTTCGCTACAGGATTACTAACAGGGAGCCGGCCACACCCCTGTCATGCCCCTCAGCTCGGACTGCAGTGAAAGAGACATTTTCAGGGGGCTGGCAGCTAATAGCAGCGGGGAGCAGGCCATGCCCCTGATCTGTGATGTAACGTACCAGAAGGGAGGGGGAGCAATGAGGAGCGGCTCCAGCATCACACTGAATTACAGGTACTATGAGGATCAAAAACAACACTATTCATGTTAACTTTATGGATTATGAAGGTATGGTCTCATTAGAATCATTTTCTATTTCTCCAGAATACTCCTTTTAAACTCCCACTTACAAAAGGTCTGATAAATTTTTATTAAGTGACAAGACAGAGTATGAAGGGAAACCCACTACCTGCAGATATAGGTTTAGACTGCAGGAATATAGCGCTACAGTTCACATCTGCAGTTTTTCAGTTTTTATGTTCCGTGATGAGAACAGAAAAATAAAAAATAACACCGATGATGGAAGACATGACAGACACAAAAGCTGTAGATTCTAAAGGTGCAAGACTGCTTTTCGTTAAAGTATCCTTCGTTTACTTTTCATGCCAATGCAGTAGTATCAGGGTAAAAGGATTAGGGATTGGTGTCAGCAGCTGTCACTGACACCTAGCTCTAGGTTTAGTAATTAAAAGGTGTCAGCCCGACACCGACATTATTAAGCCGATAAGTAAACACAAACACACAAACGAACACTTATTGTCACCAGCCTATGTTAACAGAACCAACATACATAGGCTGTAATCAAACAGCAACTGTTAATTTTAAAGAAAAAAAGAAAAAAAAATGCGTGGGCTCCCGCGTATTTTTAATAACCAGCAGAGGCAAAGCTGGTGGTTGAGGGCTGATGTTAATATTCTGGGAAGGAGCCAATAGCCATAAAGGTTGACAGGCTATTAATATCAGCTCACAGCTGTTTGCTTAGCCTTTACTGGCTAGGTTAAGGGTATCCCAGAAAAAAAATTGACATAGGGTTCACCTATCAAATCTAACAAGCATAGGTTAGGCAGACAGCTGCGGGCTGATATTAATAGCCTAGGAATGGGCCATGGATATTCGCCCTCTCTCAGATTAAAAACATCAGCTCTCAGCCTCCCAAGAAAAGGCGCATGTATAAGATGCGCCAAATCTGGCGCTTAGCCTTGCTCTTCCCACTTGCACTGTACAAGTGGCAAGTGGGGTTCATATTTGTGGGGATGATGTTACCTTTGTATTGTCAGGTGACATCAAGCCCACAGGTTAGTAATGGAGAGGTGTCTATAAGACACCTATCCATTAGTAATCCCATAGTGATATTGTATAAAAAACACCCACCCACAATAAAGTCCTTTATTTGTAATAACAACACAGACTCTAATGAATCAACCAAATCAAACCATACACACCGAACGCCTAATTCTCCAAAGCCAACGTCTCCTGCAACAAACATAAAATAAACCAAAATATTCCTCACTTGTCCGCAGGTCACAGTCACAGCTGCGGGGTCACGCTGACATATGACAGGATAACCCTGCAGCGCTCTGACCGACGGTCTAACCGACGGTAGCGTTACCGCCGATAAGAACCTCCGCGCGGGTGTTTCCCACATATGACAGAGTGGGAAACATAATAGGAAGTACGCAAAAATGCAAACAAAAACTCAGCAAATCCGCAAACATTTTTATACCTGCGTTTTTGCTGTGGATTTGACTGACTCAATTGAAGTCAATGGGTAAAAAACAGAAACGCACAAAGAATTGACATGCTGCAGAAAAAAAATGCACTGCAAATACTCAAAGGAAATTTACTGATCATGTGAACAACACTACAGGATTGTTATTGAATTACCTTGCATAAGAATTCCATAGCGTTTTTGGCCCATTTCCGAGCAGAGAAAACGCATCAAAAACGCACAGTGTGCACATAGCCTAAAAGTGAGAGAATTCAGGATGATACCCAGACAGCTGTTATTTATTTAGAGTTTTCCTTAATCAGCCCATGAAGTTACGGATCATTGGAAGGTCTCTTAGGGACAACTGCAAAATGTAGCGTGCTTTTTTTCCCTTCCTTTTGCTCTACACCGTTACCATGGTGATGCATGTTGTAAAATGTAGATCCCTTGAGAGTGCTATACAAAAATGGAGAGCAATAGACAGAAGGAGAAAAAA
>JARQOD010000004.1:261183764-261195264 GCA_033576555.1 Oophaga sylvatica | reverse complement strand
CTTGTTCACTGGTTGTCATTCCTTCAACTACCGTACTTTTGATAGGTATGAGTCAGTGCATGCTGGGAATATTACACAGACTTACCATATTGGAGGTGCCCTGAATCCACCCAGTCTTGTCATCACAATTTGGGCATTATCAGAACTGAGTAAGAGCCTTCTGGTTGCCCTTCTTTTTTTTTTCTGCTTCCAACACCCAAACTTGCTCAAATCATATCGACAAAATGATGAGTTTTTGATGTTGCAGATTTTCTGCAGCATTTCTGCACTTATTAGCTTAATACGGTTTCTTGCACTTTTATCAAGCTTTTTCAGCTGCGGTTATTGTCTTTTTGAAAAAATTTTAAATACAGCTGTTATGTTTTGGATCAGGGCTGTGGAGTCAAGAAGCCAAACCTCTGACTCCTCAATTTCCCGGATTCCGAATCCCTCATACATGGCTCATGTTTAAGTGATACATTTACTGTCCTAAAATGGTAACATCAGGCTTTTAATCACCATTATGATATAATAATCAAGCTATTTGGATAGAATATAAAATATATCTATTGGAATACAACTTTAGACCAAAAAAAAACTTTAATAAATGGTAAATATGCAATACACTATGCAGTAAGTGGGAAAAACAGTATTCAACAAAAACGTACTGAATAACATTTGTGCAGTCTATGAATTTGTTCTGAGAAATAGTATCGCCTCCATCAAATCCTCCTTCATAGATGACCTCAAGTCTGACCTAATTGTTCTAAGGCTAGTGAAGTACTTGCCTAACCCTATTTTCCTGTTCACGCTAGCAGTTCTTGAGATGAGTGCAGGGCTGCAGACATTCCTTCCCAGTGCTTGTTTCCTCTGATCTGTAGAGGAGCTGTACATAAAGTGCAGCACAGATTTATCTCTGCTAAAAGCCCAGATCCTTAGATCAGGAACAGAACAGACATTTATAGGACATTTTCTTAACTTTCCCAAATTCTTATGAAAAATATTCAGCACATCGTGCACTGAACTACTGAAAACAATTTATTATATGTTTCCTTTTATACTGACTCTGGCTCCACCAAAATGAACACCGACTCTGACTCCACAGCCTTGTTTTGGATACTTCCTGTTACTTAGCATTGCTAAAGTCATGTGTGGATTAGATGCGCTGGTACTGCCTTTTCGCTGCGGAAATGGACTATATATATATGTTTTTTACTTGCAGATTTTCCTCCTCTCATTGAATATATAGAACACCCAAGTGTAAGAGAAAAATGGGGGAAACAAGAACCACCAAGGCAGGTAAAGGTACAATAAATGTTTTATTAGAAAAATCACATAAACATTTGCACAAAAATAATAATATAATGTTAAAATGATGTTAAAAAGGAAGCAAAAAACACACCACCCTACAATACCTAATAACCGGGATATATATCCATATGACCAGGTAAGTATATAACACAACCCAATAATAGTACAAAAGTTGTTAAATTATACTAATAAAAAATCAAAAAAACCAAAAACCCAATGTACTAAAATTATAATGTGCGTGTACTAATATGACCATGAACAGATACAAATGAGTGTTATACCAAAAAGTCACACCAAATAAAAAACATATATTGTGCTAAATAATGCTCAAGTGCCTGCAATCAACACAAAACTGGGCACACAATAAATGCTAGGTGTTATAATCAACAAGAAAAAATTATATGTCACCACAAAACAAACATGTGCTGTGCTAAATAATAATACTACAGTGCCTGCAATCGACACAAAGTGATGCAAGACTAAGCACACGAATGTCAATAGTGCTCCATGAAATAAACACAACTGTGTAAATTATACCTGGAAAATATCGGGAAGGCAGAGAGGGTGGATAGAACGCTACCTAGAACGCGCCCCGACGCGCGTTTCGGAAAATGTTCCTTCGTCCTGAAGTAGGTAGCGTTCTAGGTAGCGTTCTATCCACCCTCTCTGCCTTCCCGATATTTTCCAGGTATAATTTACACAGTTGTGTTTATTTCATGGAGCACTATTGACATTCGTGTGCTTAGTCTTGCATCACTTTGTGTCGATTGCAGGCACTGTAGTATTATTATTTAGCACAGCACATGTTTGTTTTGTGGTGACATATAATTTTTTCTTGTTGATTATAACACCTAGCATTTATTGTGTGCCCAGTTTTGTGTTGATTGCAGGCACTTGAGCATTATTTAGCACAATATATGTTTTTTATTTGGTGTGACTTTTTGGTATAACACTCATTTGTATCTGTTCATGGTCATATTAGTACACGCACATTATAATTTTAGTACATTGGGTTTTTGGTTTTTTTGATTTTTTATTAGTATAATTTAACAACTTTTGTACTATTATTGGGTTGTGTTATATACTTACCTGGTCATATGGATATATATCCCGGTTATTAGGTATTGTAGGGTGGTGTGTTTTTTGCTTCCTTTTTAACATCATTTTAACATTACATTATTATTTTTGTGCAAATGTTTGTGATTTTTTCTAATAAAACATTTATTGTACCTTTACCTGCCTTGGTGGTTCTTGTTTCCCCATTTTTTCTCTACACTTGGGTGTTCTATATACTTCATTGGTTGGTGATCCAACCGCACTCAGTGGTGTAATTACAATTAGTGGTGTATATATTTATGTAGTATATTTTATATATTTTTTGTGATATTATTTTTACATTTGTCCTACACCTTATTGTATTGCACTCCTTTTTGATTCTCCTCTCATTGAAGTGTATGGTGAAAATCTGCAAATCAAACGCTTATTTATCACAGGGGAAATTGACATATTGCAGATTTCAAAACGGACCTCTGGTCAGATTACACTGTGTAAAAGAAAAAGCGTATTGGGCTTGATATTTCTATAAATTACATACGGTACATTTTGCAGGAACTGTAAGATGCTGTGTTTACACCATACTCATCAAAGGAACTTGGCATTAAAAGGGTTGTCACCTGATATAGTATGCAGTCATATTGTATTGCGATCTTGTGGTCACATGACAACTAGACATGCTCAGCCTCTTTCAATAGAAGTGCACTGATAGAGGCTGCACACGTCTAGTCAGAATGTGTGCGGAAGTATACAAATGGCACACATTTGTTCAGGTGACCGCACGCTCTCACCAGCAATACCAGAGAATCCTGATCATGCGCACACCGCATGCTGTCAGGATTCCGAAGTCTGCAGTCCCATAGAGCGACTGCAGAATTAATCCTAAGCCAGGACAACCAGTTTAAAATTCTGGTTGTATAAATATAATCAACATCAGGTTGGGAAAATTTGTTAACACATTTATTTAACCCCTTCACCACCATGGGATTTTCCTTTTTCATGTTTTCGTTTTTGCTCCCCTTCTTCCCAGAGGTATAACTTTTATTTTTCAGCCAATATGGCCGTTTGAGCGTTTGTTTTTTGCAGTACGAGTTGTACTTTTGAACGACATTATTGATGTTATCATATAATGTACTGGAGATCTTGAAAAAAAAATTCCAAGTGCAGTGAAAATTGCAAAAAAAAGTGCAATTCCACAATGTGGAACTTATGTGTAATAAAGAGAAATGACAGCGGAAAAAGTTATGAACACTCTTCCTGCAGTTTATTTAATACTTTGTACAAAAGCCTCTGTTGGTAATGACCGCTTACGCCAAAATTTATGTTTTTTTGTCATATTTCCCTACAAAAATACAATAAAAAGCAATCAGTGTTGTATGTACCCCAAATAATATATATAAGGGTGTGTTTCCACCATCCGGATTCCGTCAGTAATTGCTGCGTGTTAGTCTCCACTATGCGTAAAAACACGCAGGCGGCAGACCTGCGTTAACGGACATGCTGCGCGTCTTTTCAGATTGCAGCATGTCCTATTACCTTGCGGCGACGCTGCGTCGCCGCAAGGGAAATACACAGGTCTACAGGTCACCCTGCGGTGATTCCGGATGTGTTCAATGAGCAAATCTGGATTCACCACGCGTTCACTAGGGGGCGGAGCGGACTTTCCGCTCTGTCCAAAGCGCTGTGTTTCCTGACGGTGGAAACACAGCCTAAAAAAGTATAACTCAGTACACATTAAACAAAACCCCACACAGGTCCATGAACATAAAAATAAAATTGTTACCAATCTCAGAAAATGATGACACAATTATTTTCTTTTTAGGTTCTGATTTTTTTTAACCCCAAAACAGTGCCAGAATTCTATTTTGCTTGGTTTGCTGTTTTTAGTGTGTTACTCCATATTTGTTCATTTTTCAGTATATTATGTGGTAAAGTGAATTGTGTTATTCAAAACTGCAACTCGGCCAGAAACGGAAGCGCAAAACGAAAAATGTCTAATTTAAGAGTTACAAAGGGTCTTCTAATAAAGGATGTGTAGTAGCTCAGGCACAAATGTATCCAACTACTTGCAAGCATGGTAATCGGAAATAAGAGGTGTGCGCAGTAATGTAAGGTCGGGGTACAAAGTGGCTCCATTCCCATGAAGCGTTTTGATGCGGTGGTTTTCTGTCTTTTTTGGTATGTCTTGTGTAAAGTAATGCTGCTTTGTTTTTGATACTTCACGGTATTTGGCTTTGACAAAACTTTGCTGATTTGTTGATGATTTATTAGTGTGATTTTTCCAAATCTAATGCCATTCCATAGGGAGAATCCGAACCAAATACTCCGCATACCTGCAAGAGAAATTGGCATGTTGTGGATTTGGAATGCGCACACCGGTCCGTTTATGCCCAGTAAAAAATGAGCACAGCGAGCCCTGAGATGGCGAGAAGTCTCATCCTCCTGCTGGAAATGTAAGATGCAGCGTTTTTAGCTCAGCGGGAATACTCAGTGTCAAACACTTCTCGTGGGAGCGTGGCCTTAGAGTGTGCGTGGGACGAGCGTGCAGACGAGCAGGTGTCACCCAGTCTGTTCTTACATTCTTACTATGCAGCCCTACCTATCTGGAGGGTGAGAATTCACATGGGAATTTCTGATTTTCTCCAGTTTCTAGTAAAATGAATACCGGTAGTTATCACCTTGCTTTTAATTAATATCTCATTCTTGCTGTGTTTTAGAGTCTGTGGGGATTTTTTTGTGTGATAATTGGCATTGACTGTTTTTTTCCCGAGAGCTTAAGCTTCAAATAATTCATGATTGTTCCCTATTTTTTTATTTTGAAATACGGTAGTTTTGTCACCTGCTGTGTTTTCCTCTGCAGTGTCATGAAGTTTCCATGTCACACTAAACTTTACTCCCGGACCTGATACAGTTCATTTTAGTCATGTGTATAATGAGCATTGTTGTGGCTGTAACGCTGGGATCAGACACAACGATTCTTCTTGTGATCTGATTAATCCCAATCCTGTTTAGTGATAATCACTTTGTGTAAATTACCTGCAGTGGTTTTCTTCCGATAACCATTACTTTCATGCGTTCTCATTTTTGCACATTTTGTTTTGCACCTAAAAGGAAAAATTAGGCCACTGTGTCTGATGTTGAAAGTTTGTACTGTTTTGTGTCTACTGCATTTTGCCGACCCAATGTGACAACACACTACGTACTTGGGTCATACAGTCCTGATCTCTTGGGGATCGGAAGGAAGTGAGTTGCGGATCAGACAACGCGGCATCTTGTCTTTTGGAAGTGTGATTGGCGATACTTCTTGCGATTGACGTAGTATGATAGTTATGCAAAAAGAATCCATCACGCTTTTGCTTTAGTCGCTCTAATAAACCTCGCCTATTCTTCAGATCAGACTCATCAGCATCAAAAATACATTTTTGTATATTAGCAAAAATCGCTGCATGAAAATCACTTTTCATGTTTTCAGTACCAGAAGAATAGTGGCCAAGCTACCAAACGCCTGAATATTGTAATGTGAACAATGGCAATAACTAGTGTCATATTTGACGGAAGCTTGGACACAGTTATATTTTTGCATTTGTTTTTGTTTTTGTTTTTTTGTACTCTTCTTGAAAAATGTCAAAAAGCTCCAACTAGCATGAAAAATACAATTCTGCCATTGTTTTTTGGGGGTGTTGGGGGGTTTGTTTTCATGACATTAATAATTCGATAGAAAGTTACCCAGCAAAATGACTCTTCAGGTCTGTACAATTATAGCAAAACCAAAAGTGGGTCGTGTTGAGGTTTTTATTTTTGATCTTTTTTTTTACTGGTTGATAACACAGTAGAGGCAGCCATATTGTTATTTTTCCTTGTTTATTGCAGGCTACAAACTTTTTCATTTTTCCACCCTGCTCCAGCCCAAATTTACACCAAAGAAAAAAGTTTTTTTAACTGAAGACCTTTGATTGCTTAGTTCAAGGATCTCAAACTTAGCTGGGAAAATGGGTCGCAGGTAGAAATAATTCACGGTTGTGAGCCACATTCCTAACAGGAAGTGATTACACTTATTTTCCATCATACCACCTTTTTTTCTATAACACTTTTAGATCACTTATTTTATTTTTTCTTTCTTGGTATCATAAAAAAAAGTTACATTTTGGTTTCACTTTTTATTTATGCCTTTTTAGTTTTTTTTTTCACAGTGTTCATCGTATGGATCACAGTACAGTTTTATAGTGTGGCTCGTTCCTGACGCAATGATACCGATTGAATACTTTTTTTGTTTACTTTCTTTTACATAAAACAAGCTAAAGTATTTTTCTTTATTTTATTTATACTTAGATAATTTTTTACAAATTTTTTTTCCCTAGTCCTTCTATTGTTCTTTAACTTTTTCTTACCTGATCGCGGATGTAATATCGTACAATACTTCTGTACTACGGGATATTGGATCTGTCAGAGCCAATAGGTGCCAATAAGCTTTAGGAGGGAGCCCCTCTTCACAAATAACCATCTAGATATTGCAGTCACCATTGACAGCAGTCTCTGATAAACAGCTGCCACCTGCTGATGGTGGTGCCAGCTCTGCTTATGAGATAGTACCATCATCGCACTGCATATTCACGACGTTTGGTCGGAAATTGCCTCCCGCTGCGCTGTGCATGTTGGGTGGTTGTCAGGAATGGATTGAAAAAAAAAAATCCTCCTCCATATTCACTTACCTCCAGTGATCGAGCGGCTCTAGAAAGAGACGCTTCCAGCCAGACACACTGTGCTCTGTCATTAATGGACACAGCGCTCCTCCGTCGGCTGCTGTCCCGGGGATGTCTCAGGGAGCTCTCTGCTGTCTCGGGGATGTCTCGGGAGCTCTCGCGGCCTGTGGGCCGTGTATTCTGGTCCCTTGGCTGAGATGATGCAGTGCACTAAGTATGTGGTGATGTATTATCCCAGCTAGCCTATCAGACGAGGATCTGATGGACTTAGGTGTATGGCAGACATCGAGGACTTTTAGACTTCTGGTTGCCATGGCAACACATTGGCACCCCACAATTGTTTTATAGGGGTTCCAAAGGGCTGACGGAGTGCCTTCTCTCTGTTGAACTTTCTAAATGTGTGTTACATAGAAACCACAGCATGTAAAGAGTTAGTTGGCCAGGGTTGCACATAGCTGCGATTCTAACCGTTGCAGTGGGAGCCCAGCTATATGTAACAGCCAGCTCTTGCTAAGGTTGGCACGGGCGCATCTCCAGTGCCCACTCCATCCTGGCACCATACATATACAGCTTAGAGTAAACAGTTACAACAACTGGCTTGTTCTAATTATTACCAAGAGCAAAGCACTCCAGTGACCACACATAAGGACCTGACCTGCTGCCCCCTAACTTCCTGGCTTAAAGCAAAGTCTGAAACCCACATCTGAAGTCTCCATTTTCTCATGGATGCTGACATAACTTTGTTGTTAAACACATATGGAATACATTATAAATCATACCACATGTCATTTAGGACTATTATTGTTCTGGCTGAATTTTGTACGACTTGTGTGGAGGGAACTTATCCTGTCCTGAAATGGTATTAACCTGCAATATGGGGTTGATCTGCAGGTTAATTATGTTACAATGCTGTGGTCCACCTTACTGTGAGGGCGGCTACTAGGAGAAAATGACGTTTATTCATCCAGGAGCCACCAGCTGGCAGTTATACAGGCATGCCTGGAGCACTTACCGTCAGTATACTGTGACCGATGGCTGTAAGCCTGCCCCGGTACTTTCCTGACAGGTCGCTCTGCAGTGGATCTGTACAGAGCAAACTGTCAAAGTGCCGGGGTGTACTTATAGCTACCTCTCACAATGCTGTAGCCGCTATGGCACTTTGTGTCTGTATTACTAATTTGGAGGTTATCCACAGATTACTGAACACTGTGGCCCCATTTCATCAAAACACTTAATTAAAACGCTTTGAAAAGTCTCAACATACATTGTTGCGCAATGCGGAGTTGCTACCTTTGCCATTTTTACACCAGTGCTCCGGGCAGGACTGTATGCAGAGTCTTCTCTTCCTGCTCTAAGACTGAGAAACCAAGGAGAGACCTGTCCACAGGGCACCCCGAAGCACAAACAGTCTGTTTCTATGATGAGGAACATGTTTGGGGTTCGGGGCAGCCTTTGGGCAGGTCTCTCCTTGGTTTCTCTGTCTTAAGGCCCCGTCTCACCTAGCGAGATCGCTGCTAAACAGCAATCTCAGCAGCGATCTCGCTATGTCTGACACGTACCAGCGATCAGGCCCCGGCTGTGAATCGCTGGTCGTGTCAGAAATGCCTGGACTTTTTTTTGATTGCTGGTCTCCCGCTGGCCAGCACGCATCGCTGCGTGTGACTGGCAGGAGACCAGCGATCAGCTGGTAACCAAGGTACACTCCGGAATTCCAGGCGCGGGGCTGTGCCTGGAAACCCGATGGGGCTGTGCCTGGAAACCCGATGTGTACGTTGGATACCAGCGCGCTGCTGCAGGGGAGGTTACCAAACCAAGGTACACATCGGGTTTCCAGGCACCGTGCAGTGCCTGAAAACCCAAAGTGTACCTTGGTTACCAGCTCCCTGCATCAGCGGGCTGGTATCCAACGTACACTGCGGGTAACTTGGGGACGTTACCCGCAGTGTCCTTGTGCTGATCGCTGCCTGAGCTGCCTGTTTGGCAGCTCAGCAGCAATCATGTAGCGACACACCAGCGATCCTGATCATTGTCGGGATCGCTGGTGTGTCGCTATGTGAGACGGGGCCCTTAGAGCAGGAAGATAACACTGATTACACAAGAACCACATTACGGATTTCTTCACCACAGGTATCATTTTAATCAATATAACAGCGGCAACATGAAAATGTTTGTAGTCTACTTGGCAAAATCCTGCTGACAGGTTTGCTTTAAGTTACAATAAAATGGTATTAAAATGTTAAATGGTTCAAGATTTGTGGGGAACCTGGGAATCTGCCACAGTGGAGATCAGTAAGGTGAGTATTATCAAGCTTTGGATAAAAATTAAAGAAAATGGACAGTCTCTTTTAAAAACATGCCCCATACTTTAGATCAAACACTATTTTGTCCTAAAGGACTCCTCTGACTGCTTTTAAGCTGTGACTTGAATGTTTTCTGCCTGGTGACTTAAGATATTCCCTAGCTGTAGTTGTACTGTAAAGATCCGTTCCTCCTGCTCTGTTAGGTGTCAAAGACGTAACAGCAACCCAGCAACCATGTAATGCCTTCATCTGGCAACATATTAGGGTGATATCCAACCCCTCCAAAAATGATGCTGCTATTTGGATTCTTTATGAATCCTGCAAAAGACTGTATGCCATTGGAGGGAATAAAAAAGGTACAGTAGGACCCCATAAACCTACAGTGGGGGAAAAAAAGTATTTAGTCAGCCACCAATTGTGCAAGTTCTCCCACTTAAAAAGAGGCCTGTAATTGACATCATAGGTAGACCACAACTATGAGAGTCAAATAGGAAAACAAATCCAGAAAATCACCTTGTCTGATTTGGCAAGATTTATTTTGCAAATTATGGTGGAAAATAAGTATTTGGTCATTAACAAAAGTTCATCTCAATATTTTGTTATATATCCTTTGTTGGCAATTACAGAGGTCAAAATTTTTCTGTAAGTCTTTACAAGGTTGCCACATACTGTTGGTGGCATGCTGACCCATTTCTCCATGCAGATCTCCTCTAGAGCAGTGATGTTTTGGGCCTGTTGCTGTGCAACACGGACTTTCAAATCCCTCCAAAGGTTTTCTATGGGGTTGAGATATGGAGACTGGCTGGGCCACTCCAGGACCTTCATATGCTTCTTATGCAGTGTGCTTGGGATCATTATCATGCTGAAAGACCCATCCATGTTTTATCTTCAATGCCCTTGCTGATGGAAGGAGGTTTGCACTCAAAATCTCACGATTTTTGGCCCCATTCATTCTTTCATGTACACAGAACAATCGTCCTGGTCCCTTTGCAGAGAAACAGCCCCAAAGCATTATGTTGCCACCCCATGCTTCACAGTAGGTATGGTATTCTTTGGATGCAACTCAGCATTCTGTCTCCTCCATGACGAGTTTTGTTTCTACCAGACAGTACTACTTTGGTTTCATCAGACCATATGACATTCTCCCAATACTCTTCTGGATAATCCAAATGCTCTCTAGGAAACTTCAGACGGTCCCGGACGTGTACTGGCTTAAGCAGGGGAACATGCCTGGCACTGCAGGATCTGAGTCCCTGGTGGCATAGTGGGTTTCTGATGGTAACCTTTGTTACGGTGGTCTCAGCTCTATGCAGGTCATTCACTATGTCCCCCTCTGTGGTTCTGGGATTTTTACTTACCGTTCTTGTGATCATTTTGACCACACAGGGCGAGATCTTGCGTGGAGCCTCAGATCGAGGGAGATTATCAGTGGTTTTTTATGTCTTCCATTTTCTTATTATTGCTCCCACAGTTGATTTCGTCACACAAAGCTGCTTGCCTATTGCAGATTCAGTCTTCCCAGCCTGGTGCAGGACTACAATTTTGTTTCTGGTGTCCTTCCACAACTCTTTGGTCTTCACCACAGTGGAGTTTGGAGTGTGACTATTTGAGGTTGTGGACAGGTGTCTTTTATACTGATAACAAGTTCAAACAGGTGCCATTACTACAGGTAATGAGTGGAGGACGGAGGAGCCTCTTAAGCCCGGGTCTCACATAGCGATACACCAGCGATCCCGACAACGATCAGGATCACTGGTGTGTCGCTACATGATCGCTGCTGAGCTGCCAAACAGGCAGCTCAGGCAGCGATCAGCACAGCGACACTGCGGGTAACATCGCTTAGTTACCCGCAGTGTACGTTGGATACCAGCACCCTGATGCAGGGAACTGGTAACCAAGGTACACAGCGGGTTTCCAAGCGCTGCGCGGTGCCTGGAAACCCGCTGTGTACCTTGGTTACCAGCTCCCTGCATCAGGGCGCTGGTATCCAAGGTACACAGCGGGTTTCCAGGCACAGCCCGCGCTAGCGAGATCGCTGTGTGAGACGGGGGCTTTAGGCTAAGTGCACACGTTCAGGATTATTCGCGTTTTTTTTCGCGGCAAAAAACGCTTAAAAATGCATGAATTCTGCTATTTTTGTGCACACGGTGCTTTTTT
>JARQOD010000004.1:261169783-261183664 GCA_033576555.1 Oophaga sylvatica | reverse complement strand
TATGCACCCTGTATTCTGTAGTGTGTGCCTGTGTGTGTAATGTGCCGTGCGCTGGTATGCACCGTTTTCTGCAGTGTGCGCCTGTGTGAAATATCCTGTGGCCTGGTATGCACCCTGTTTTCTGTAGTGTGCACCTGTGTGTGTAATGTGCCGTGTGTCTGTTATGCACCCTGTTTTCTGTAGTGTGTGCCGTGTGTGTAATGTGCCCTGTGCCTGGTATGCACCCTGTTTCTGTAGTGTGTGCCTGTGTGTGTAATGTGCCATGTGTCTGGTATGCACCCTGTTTCTGTAGTGTGTGCCTGTGTGTGTAATGTGCCTGTGCCTGGTATGCACCCTGTTTTCTGTAGTGTGCCTGTGTGTGTAATGTGCTCTGTGCCTGGTATGCACTCTGTTTTCTGTAGTGTGTGCTTGTGTGTGTAATGTGCCTGGGGCCCTGGTATGCACCCTGTTTTCTGTAGTGTGTGCCTGTGGTGTGGTAATGTGCTCTGTGCCTGGTATGCACCCTGTTTTCTGTAGTGTGCACCTGTGTGTGTAATGTGCCTGTGCCTGGTATGCACCTGTATTCTGTAGTGTGTGCCTGTGTGTGTAATATGCCCTGTGCCTGGTATGCACCCTGTTTTCTGTAGTGTGTGCCTGTGTGTGTAATGTGCTCTGTGCTGGTATGCCCGTTTTCTGTAGTGTGTACCTGTGTGCGTAATGTGCCGTGTGTCTGGTATGCACCCTGTTTTCTGTAGTGTGCACCTGTGTGTGTAATGTGCCTGTGTCTGGTATGCACCCTGTTTTCTGTAGTGTGCACCTGTGTGTGTAATGTGCCCTGTGCTGGTATGCACCCTGTTTTCTGTAGTGTGCGCCTGTGTGTGTAATGTGCCGTGTGTCTGGTATGCACCCTGTTTTCTGTATTTGTGCCTGTGTGTGTAATGTGCCCTGTGCTGGTATGCACCCTGTTTTCTGTAGTGTGTGCCCAGTATGCACCCTGTTTTCTGTAGTGGTGCCCGGTATGCACCCTGTTTTCTGTAGTGTGTGCCCGGTATGCACCCTGTTTTTTGTGTGTGTGCCTGGTATGCACCCTGTTTTCTGTAGTGTGTTGCCCGGTAGCACCCTGTTTTCTGTATGTGGTCCCGGTATGCACCCTGTTTTCTGTAGTGTGTGCCCGTATGCACCTGTTTTCTGTATGTGTGCCCGGTATGCACCCTGTTTTCTGTATGTGTGCCCGGTATGCACCCTGTTTTCTGTAGTGTGCCTGGTATGCACCTGTTTTCTGTAGTGTGTGCCCGGTATGCACCCTGTTTTCTGTAGTGTCTGCGGTATGCACCCTGTTTTCTGTATGTGTGCGTATGCCCTGTTTCTGTAGTGTGTGTGCCGGTATGCACCCTGTTTTCTGAGTGTGTGCCCGGTATGCACCTGTTTTCTGTAGTGTGTGCCGGTATGCACCCTGTTTTCTGTAGTGTGTGCCGGTATGCACCTGTTTTCTGTAGTGTGTGCCCGGTATGCACCTGTTTTCTGTAGTGTGTGCCCGGTATGCACCCTGTTTTCTGTAGTGTGTGCCGGTATGCACCCTGTTTTCTGTAGTGTGTGCCCGGTATGCACCCTGTTTTCTGTAGTGTGTGCCCGGTATGCACCCTGTTTCTGTAGTGTGTGCCGGTATGCACCCTGTTTTCTGTAGTGTGTGCCCGGTATGCACCCGTTTTCTGTAGTGTGTGCCCGGTATGCACCCTGTTTTCTGTAGTGTGTGCCCGGTATGCACCCTGTTTTCTGTAGTGTGTGCCGGTATGCACCCTGTTTTCTGTAGTGTGTGCCCGGTATGCACCCTGTTTTCTGTAGTGTGTGCCCGGTATGCACCCTGTTTTCTGTAGTGTGTGCCCGGTATGCACCCTGTTTTCTGTATGTGTGCCCGGTATGCACCCTGTTTTCTGTAGTGTGTGCCGGTATGCACCCTGTTTCTGTAGTGTGTGCCCGGTATGCACCCTGTTTTCTGTAGTGTGTGCCCGGTATGCACCCTGTTTTCTGTAGTGTGTGCCCGGTATGCACCCTGTTTTCTGTAGTGTGTGCCCGGTATGCACCCTGTTTTCTGTAGTGTGTGCCCGGTATGCACCCTGTTTCTGTAGTGTGTGCCCGGTATGCACCTGTTTCTGTAGTGTGTGCCCGGTATGCACCCTGTTTTCTGTAGTGTGTGCCCGGTATGCACCCTGTTTTCTGTAGTTTGTGCCTGGTATGCACCCTGTTTTCTGTAGTGTGTGCCCGGTATGCACCTGTTTTCTGTAGTGTGTGCCCGGTATGCACCCTGTTTTCTGTAGTGTTGTGCCCGGTATGCACCCTGTTTTCTGTAGTGTGTGCCCGGTATGCACCCTGTTTTCTGTAGTGTGTGCCCGGTATGCACCCTGTTCTCTGTAGTGTGTGCCCGGTATGCACCCTGTTTTCTGTAGTTGTGCCTGGTATGCACCCTGTTTTCTGTAGTTTGTGCCTGGTATGCACCCTGTTTCTGTAGTGTGTGCCCGGTATGCACCCTGTTTTCTGTAGTGTTGTGCCCGGTATGCACCCTGTTTTCTGTAGTGTGTGCCGGTATGCACCCTGTTCTCTGTAGTGTGGTATGCACCTGTTTGTAGTGTGGCCGGTAGCCCTGTTTTCTGTAGTTTGTGCCTGGTATGCACCCTGTTTTCTGAGTGTGTGCCCGGTATGCACCCTGTTTTCTGTAGTGTGTGCCCGGTATGCACCCTGTTTTCTGTAGTGTGTGCCCGGTATGCACCCTGTTTTCTGTAGTGTGTGCCCGGTATGCACCCTGTTCTCTGTAGTGTGTGCCCGGTATGCACCCTGTTTTCTGTAGTTTGTGCCTGGTATGCACCCTGTTTTCTGTAGTGTGTGCCCGGTATGCACCCTGTTTCTGTAGTGTGTGCCCGGTATGCACCCTGTTTTCTGTAGTTTGTGCCTGGTATGCACCCTGTTTTCTGTAGTGTGTGCCCGGTATGCACCCTGTTTCTGTAGTTTGTGCCCGGTATGCACCCTGTTTTCTGTAGTGTGTGCCGGTATGCACCCTGTTTTCTGTAGTTTGTGCCTGGTATGCACCCTGTTTTCTGTAGTTTGTGCCCGGTATGCACCCTGTTTTCTGTAGTTTGTGCCCGGTATGCACCCTGTTTTCTGTAGTTTGTGCCCGGTATGCACCCTGTTTCTCTGTAGTGTGTGCCCGGTATGCACCCTGTTCTGTTAGTGTGTGCCTAGTATGCACCTGATGAATGGGTTAATGGCCAGACTTACTCATCTACTTGTTTTTCCTCTTATTGGCTCCCAGTAGTATTGAAGCCTGGGAAGTGTGAAAGTCCTTCCTGCAGTCTGCTCCAGCATGCTGCAGATCACTCATGTCTCCTCAGCATTCTCCACCCAAAACTTGTTGTGACACATCTGGCATTCTGAGCAGCCGGTCTTGTCGCCTTCCTTCTCTCCCAGCAACTTTCAGTTTCTACACCAGCTTCATCCCTCGCTGTCTCGCCGTTCTCTTCAGATGTGTTCTCGTTTTCTTTTTGTTCTGTCCTATTGTTTGTTTTCTTGGAAGTGGCCATGGATTGAATCGCACAAGGTATGTGACCATACTGTTCTTCTCCCAGTTCTCATTCAATCTGTGTTGCCAGAGGCAGAACAGAGAAGTCAGCTCTTCTGTGTCTGGTTTCATGTTTGGAAATCAAGCTTCTGGGAGGGCGGAGGTCAAGGGAAAATATGCTGTCCCCTGTGCCTTTTGCTCCCTGTTCACAGTTGTGAAATGTGGTAAATAAGGGTCACATGGCGAGTAATCATCATTGTGTGTCATTGCCACAGGAGTGGACATTTTGGGGATTTTACTTGTTTTTTCTTTTTTTTGCTAAGCCGACAACCATTCTTGTTCCTTTTTTTAATGTTCGTGTTTCCCAGCAAAACATTTCAATATACAGTAAAGTAACTAAAAATACCCATTGTGTGGGAAAAGATTATCCATTATCCTCTTCATGGGATGTAGAGTAACAAAAAAGTTGTGATACGATGCATGTTGTCCACTGGTTGATTGGCATATTGTGCGGCCTCCGAAGACATGGGGAAAGGTGAAGGTGTAGTTCCCAGCTAAGGAGGACTAAATGGGAAATAAAAGGCTGACTTCTTGCTGTGCTAAGGAATTTTCTTGTGTCTCTGGTTATTACTTACCGGCTGTAAAAAGTCACAGCAATGTATCTCTCCCTAAGGGGTAAAGGTAGGGTGCACATTCATTGGATAAAGGTCTGATTCATGCTGCCATATGTAAGCACATGGTACATCCTAGAGCTGGCATGTAATAATGCCTGGTGTAAAGTCATCTCTCTGTGTACATGGGAATTCCAAATATTTCTCAGGCTGCTAACCTTGGAAAGCTTTGCCTGCGTGTGACACAGCATCAGTGCTACAGGCTGGGTGCATCCATTGGTTCCTGCGGTAAATTCTCTTTTTGGGAACGAGTAATATTTATATGATGCAATTTTTGGCTTTATCTTTGCATATTTATTTTTTAACATAGATTCCGGTGTTGAATAATTATAAAGTATGTTGTCTGATTCATGATTAGGGTCTGGTGATAGTTTGTATTCTGGTACCTGACCCAGACTTTTTTAAAAGTTGTGGGTACCAGAACAGCACCCAAATTTCCACCAGAACTCGAACCCCATTGAAAATAATGGATTCCCAAACTGCTAAGAAAAGAAAAGATCTGTCTCTCTCTGTCACTCTGTTTTCTCCGGGTTCGCCCTATACCATGATCCCTAAATTCCTATATCTTTGTTTTCCTCTGCGGACCAGCAGAAGTCAGGGTGATAAAAATGTTTCTTGAGTTCAAACATTGTGAAATTGGTACATATTTTAATGGAGGTTTCCACTCCAGCAGTATGCGAAATGTAAGTGATGGAGAGTTTCTAACCACGTTACATCCAATAAAGAAAGTCTGCCGCACTTCTAGCATAAGCTGCAGAATTTTATCTCGTAATAAGGAGAATGTGCATGAAAATTGTCATTGTGATAAGGATTTCCCTGCAATCCACTGATTTGTTCCATCTTAGTTTTCCCTTTGATATTATCCTTCTTATGCTTAATCCTCTAGATTAACAAAAGAGGATTTTAACCCATGAGTTTTGTGGACACATGCGTTGGCATCCAGATGTTGGCCAATGTCTAGTACTACCCATTACCATGCGTTCAATGGGTCATCCTGCAGCTTGCCTGGCAGATAAGACCCTCAGAAAGAGTCAGGGGTTGGTAATGTACCAGTGTTTCTGTGTAGTATTTTGCAAACAACTGAGCCTTCGTTAAAGCTGGGGCTACAAAACAGTTCTCAGACAACTAGCAAAAGTTTTGTACAACTTGTCTGTGACTTGATGTCACAACACTAATTTACAGTTGTGATTTTATTGTGAACAAAAAGTATAGTCGCATGGTAGCCATAGTCTATGGCAAGTGAGTCACAGGAAACTTGCGATCAGCATCATAACATGAAACAAATTTGGACACATATGCGACTGCATCACCATGTGATACTATTTGAAATCATTAGATATGAAATATGATGCTATTACAGTGTAACTACAGCGTTAGGACTCATGCAGACATCAGTATTATTGGTCTGTGTGTGATCCATTAAAAAAATCGTATCGCACCCGAACCATTGTTAGTCTGTGGGGCCGTGCACACTTACATTTTTTTTTTTCCTGGGCACACTCTAGCAGAGGGAAAAATCGCTCCTTGCCAAAGTTTGATCCGATATTCAATCACGCTTGGCCATACAAGTCAGTGAGTGCGTGGAAATTATTGGACTGCACTCGGATGACATCTGAGTGCAGACAGATTTCCACTCACTGACACAATGAAGAAATGGAGAACATCATCTCCTGGCAGCGTGCTCCGATTATCTCATTTGAGAGAATCTGATAACACTCTAATCAAACTCTGATCAGAGTGTCATTTGCATAATTGGCCCGGTTCTCTTGGATGATATACCCCTTAGTGTTAAGGCACTGTCACACTAAGCGAGATCGCTAACGAGATCGCTAAAGAGTCACCATTTATGACGCAGTAGCGATCTCGTTAGCGACGCAGCTGTGTGTGACATGTAGCAGCGATGTGGCCCCTGCTGAGATGTCGCTGATCGTTCATGAACGTTCTGAGCCGTTTTTTGGTCGTTGGTGTCCTGCTGGTGAGCCTGAATCGCTGAGTGTGACACCCTTTATGAGCGACTTCACCAGCGTCGCAGGTGGGACTAGGTTTTCCCAACGACCGCAGAGGTCATCTCTGATGAGATCTTTGTGTTTGGAACCTAACTGGCGACCACATAGCGATCGCACTAGTGATCTCGCCAGGTCGTGTCATTGTCGTGATCGCTGGTGCGATCGCTAAGTGTGACAGTGCCTTAAGTTTCTGCGCTGCCATTCATTTAGTTTGTACTAATTTAAGGCCCCCCTGCATATTAGACTAATGTTGTCCAAGTCCGCCAATGTTAACGGACTCAGACAATATTCTTGTGTGTGAATAAGGACTTCATGACTCTCCCCACCACCCCCCAACAGATGATGTCAGAGAGAAAAGGATCTGGATTGGCCCATATTGGACTGCTGCTCCTTTTTTTTTTTTTTTTTCTTTTTTTTTTAGGTGAGGTAAGCCCTCGCCAGAGGACTCTGGCAGCAGCTCTTGTTGAGAACACGAGTCTGCCGAACCATTGGCCAACAGACATCTATTGTGTATGGGGTAAGCTAAAGAGTTAGGGCCCCGTTACACATAGTGACACTCCAGCGATCCCGACAACGATACAACCTGAGAAGGATCGATGGTGCGTCGCTACATGGTCACTAGTAAGTTGTGAAACAGGCAGATCTACTCAACGACGCATCAACCATACGGCGATCTGTATAACGACCTCGGTGGTCGTTGGGACCTTGTCACAGCAGCGATTCTGACAAAGACAAAGCAATCCTTACATGGACAACGGATACAGACTTAATATGTTTTTGTAGATAATATTTATTTTAGACCATTTAAACGTGTGCTTTTCTAGTCATTGGTTATAAAATATCCTGGGACAAGGCAATTAAATATTACAAGTGCTGAAGCAACTCATCCCAACTATGGTCTCATACACATGAGGTTACCCTAGACACTCCATGCACTGCCAGGTGCCACCATTTTAGGGTGCAGGTAATATGGGTGTCACATATGGCCTTGGGCATAATATTAATAGCATGTCTTTTAATTTGTTGATGAGGAATAGGGATGAACGTAAGTACTGTAATCTTTGGGCATTGATGTTCTATACGCACGTTTCTCTATCTTCCCAATAGGTGGTGTTTGAAATAAAGCAAACATTTCCATGTAGTTACCGTATAAGTGAATCTCCCGTACGGTTGTTATGGATGTAATCATTTATTGGTAGTGTGTCATCGTGCCATGTATTATTGGTACGCATTGTGGCAGCAGTTACAGGGGTGCACACAGTTTATGGAGAAGGATTGCGCTTGTGTATACAATACAGTAATTGGGGCTTTTTATTTTTTAGTCCCAGAACATCCTTTACACGTAAGCAGTATTTTGTACATCGTTTATGCACAGATAACACGGATTTGTTTCCAATCACTTTTAGGGAAAGGAGCGCTTTGTTCTTCATTTCAGTGTGAGATTGGATAATAGGAAACCATTTCATTTTCTTGCAGTGTAACATTGTCTTTAGTAACACTCTGAAAGGTGGCAGACAGAATACAGATGCAGTGTTGCATCGTGAACACCTGCTCCTGGATGCCATACTGAGCCCGCAGCTACAGAGCGGGATGCCAGCACAGACTGTACAAACAAGACTGTGCGGCTATCTCATCCTCCTATCATATGGTATTGTCCCTGTCCTAGATGGCTTGCGAGATGGAAGGTAAAAGGTTACAGTGTAAAGGGTATGCCACACTAAGCGAGATCGCTAACGAGATCGCTACTGCGTCACCATTTATGATGCCGTAGCGATCTCGTTAGCGACTTAGCTGTGTGTGACATGTAGCAGCGATGTGGCCACTGCTGAGATGTCGCTGATCGTTCATGAACGTTCTGAGCCATTTTTTGGTCGTTGGTGTCCCGCTGGTGAGCCTGAATCGCTGAGTGTGACACCCTTTGTGAACGACTTCACCAGCGTCGCAGGTGGGACTAGGTTTTCCCAACGACCGCATAGGTCGTTATACAGATCGCTAATGAGTTGTGTTTGGAATCTAACTAGCGATCACATAGCGATCGCACTAGCGATCTCGCCAGGTTAAGTCGTTGTCGTGATCGCTGGTGCGATCGCGAAGTGTGGCAGTGCCTTAATTGCAGCATCCTATAGTACTGTAATTAGTAAAACAACATAAATTGGGAAAAGGAAGAGATCCACTGATAATATTAATATTTAAATTGTATTAAAGATAATAAAAACACACAATATAAAAAAGCACATAATATAAAGCAGTAATATGAGGGAAGCTGGGCAAAAATAAGGGGCAGAAAAATGTTATGTGTATATAAGGAGAGTTTTAGGAAGGACACTGTTGAATTCAAAAACAAAAATACAAAAATTACCACCCTGGAGGCAGACCAGGTAAAAATAATAACACAGGTAATACCCACCATGTGCTGACGTGTTAATGGGTAAATGCGGCAATAGCCGTTAAACTAATCCTGTTAGACATAAGATAGAGTAAATAGCAATAGTCATTACCTGAGTTGTATTGCCATGTGATAGATGCCCAGGCGTCCCTCGCCCCGACGCGCGTTTTACCAATATTTTAATATCCGTGGATCTCTTCCTTTTCCCATATTTATGTCCATATGGGTTTTTGTTATACATTGTATGAAGTGCCTCCCCTACTTAGGACTTTGTTTTGAATCAAGTACTGTAATTAGGTGAACTGTGCTATCTCGGAATAGTAAATGAGTCTGTAATTTATAAGGTATTTTCCTCTCCTAGCTCGTCTTTCCGTACAAATGGCAGTTCTAGCAGGGTAAATTTGGACGAGTCTCCTAGTATAAATGGTAATGAGGGTTTTCCAGCCTCATGAAATTTGTTACAAACAGCTGAGAGATCTAAAATAAGAAAGGTGTAAGCCCATTATCCCTGCCGCTCCAGTGAAGATGTATTCCAGGTCTCCCACTGATCTGCGTCATGTTGGTCAATCACTGATACATCAGTGTTATAGCCAGTGATTGGCTGAAGCAGACACACATGACACATCATGGCTGGAGCTTGGTAAACCGAGACCAGCAGGGGGACCAGGGAAGTGGGGGGCAGGATTCACCTAGGGATTTGTAAAGTGTACTCCTTTTGTTGTTTTATGTCAGTGTCCGGTATTTGTAAAAAAAAATATATATATATGTAGAAAAATGGGGTAGAAATCCCCCTTAGGCTATGTGCACACGTTGCGGAATTGCCGCGGAAATTTCCGTGGCAATCCCGCACCTCCCTGCCGCGGGAAATATGCATTTTTTTTGTATGCGTATTCCCGCCAGAAACTAGCGTTTTGCAAGCGTAATTAGCTTACAGAATGCTAGCGTTTTCCAAGCGATCTGTAGCATCGCTTGGAAAACTGATTGACAGGTTGTTTACACGAGTCAAACATAGTGTTTGACAAGTGTGAGCAACTTTTTACTATTATGCCGCCTATGCCGCATCAATAATTAAAAAAATAATAAATCGTGATATTCTCACCTTCCGCATCCCCCACATCCTTCCTGTCTTTTCGATGCTCCGACAACTCCGTTCCAGGCTCCTTTGCGACAATGACCCCAGATGAGTAGACAGCGAGGACGCTAGTCATCTGGGTCATTGTCATAAGGACGCTGGGACAGGATTGGCCGGAGCGTGTGAAGGAGGGAAGCTGCGGGGCTGCCGGAAGGTGGATATCATTATTTTTTATTTTAATTACTATTTTATCAGGAATATAGTACCCAGGGCCTGGAGGAGAGTCTCCTCTCCTCCAGACGCTGGGTACCATCCGCACATGAACCGCTTACTTTGCGCATGGGCATAGCCATATGCGGAAAGTAAGCGGTTCAATGCATTCCTATGGCGGCGGAATCGCCGTTATTCGGAAAAAGAATGAGCATGCGGCGCTTTTTTCCGCGATGCGATTCCACCGCGGGAAAAACACGCAGCATGTGCACAGCATTGCGGAATCCCATAGAATATAATGAGTTGCGTTGGGTAAGCGTTTTCGCCGCGAGAAACCGCAGCAAAAACACTAACAATCTGCAACGTGTGCACTTAGCCTTAAGTTTCAGGCTAAAACGTAATTGGATAGAAAACCCCTTTTAAGTTTCAGACACTTCTAACTCCTAACTTTGATTACCTTTTAGTGTAGTGTGAGCTGAGCACTTTCATTTTCTATAAACTTTTTATCTGTGCGCCCTGGGGAAAAGCAATTGCAAAGTTACCAGAGAGCAGCAGGCAGTCACAATGCCAATATTCTCCTACATTCCTGTGCTTATAGCTGTTATAAACCACACTGAGCCCTCATTCTAGTCCTGGAACCAGCACAGATTAATACATTTGTCTCCACATAATTTTCTTCCTCAGTGTAGCCTGACATTGAGGTTACATCATATCCTTCTATTAGTACTTTTGTGCTTCATTTACTATCCCACTGTTTGAGTTCTAATCTTAACATTGACAACAAACAGTCCCCATAGAGCTCTCCCATCAGAGGAGGAGAGCGCTCCCATCAGAGGAGGAGAGCGCTCCCATCAGAGGAGAGCTCTCCCATCAAAGTTTTTTTTCTCTCTTTATACATTGCAACCATCATATTATATAGCACTGGATACTTACAATTGCTACCAAGCCAATTCTTCTGTTTTCCAGTAGTAGGGCTTTTTTGTACTTTGCAGTTTATTGAAATGATTTTTTTTCTGTTTGGACTTACAGAAATATCTTTAACCCCTAGGGAAAATTTAGAAAGTGCTTTCACAGTTTCCCACCCCACTCGGACAAGTTTGCACATTTTTGGGGGCCCTTTTTGAGCAACAATTTGCACATGCTCAGATTTTAATAGATTTCCAGTGAAGTCAGTAGAGCCTATAGTTATCTATGAAGCCTGCCAAGTGTGTGCATAGTAAGTAACTGCTTATTACTGCACATGCTCCCCCATGTCTGCAGACTTCAGTGGGCTCTATTGACTTTAATAGAGCCCATAAAAGTCAATGATAAATTGAGCATGTATTGCACATTAAGAAAAAGTATGAACGCATGCTGCACAGACTCAGAGAAAGGGAACGCATGCGGCACAGACTCTGAAAAGAGGAGCACATGCTGCACAGACTCTGAAAAGGGGAACGCATGCTGCACAGACTCTGAAAAGAGGAGCGCATGCGGCACAGACTCTGAAAAGGGGAATGCATGCTGCACAGACTCTGAAAAGAGGAGCGCATGCTGCACAGACTCTGAAAAGGGGAACGCATGCTGCACAGACTCTGAAAAGGGGAACACATGCTGCACAGACTCTGAAAAGGGGAACGCATGCTGCACAGACTCTGAAAAGGGGAACGCATGTTGCACAGACTCTGAAAAAGGGAACGCATGCTTCACAGACTCTGAAAAGGGGAACGCATGCTGCACAGACTCTGAAAAGGGGAACGCATGCTGCACAGACTCTGAAAAGGGGAACGCATGCTGCACAGACTCTGAAAAGAGGAGCGCATGCTGCACAGACTCTGAAAAGGGGAACGCATGCTGCACAGACTCTGAAAAGAGGAGCGCATGCGGCACAGACTCTGAAAAGAGGAGCGCATGCTGCACAGACTCTGAAAAGGGGAACGCATGCTGCACAGACTCTGAAAAGAGGAGCGCATGCGGCACAGACTCTGAAAAGGGCAGCACGGTGGCTCAGTGGATAGCACTACAGCCTTGTAGCGCTGGAGTCCTGGGTTCGAGTCCCACCAAGGACAACATCTGCAAGGAGTTTGTATGTTCTCCCCGTATTTGCGTGGGTTTCCTCCGGGTTCTCCGGTTTCCTCCCACACTCCAAAAAACATACTGATAGGGAATCTAGATTGTGAGCCCCATCGGGGACAGCGACGATAATGTGTGCAATACTGTAAAGCGCTGCGGAATATGTTAGCGCTATATAAAAATAAAGATTATTATTATTAAAAGGGGAACACATGCTGCACAGACTCTGAAAAGAGGAGCGCATGCGGCACAGACTCTGAAAAGAGGAGCGCATGCTGCACAGACTCTGAAAAGGGGAACGCATGCTGCACAGACTCTGAAAAGAGGAGCGCATGCGGCACAGACTCTGAAAAGAGGAGCGCATGCTGCACAGACTCTGAACAGGGGAACGCATGCTGCACAGACTCTGAAAAGAGGAGCGCATGCGGCACAGACTCTGAAAAGGGCAGCACGGTGGCTCAGTGGATAGCACTACAGCCTTGTAGCGCTGGAGTCCTGGGTTCGAGTCCCACCAAGGACAACATCTGCAAGGAGTTTGTATGTTCTCCCCGTATTTGCGTGGGTTTCCTCCGGGTTCTCCGGTTTCCTCCCACACTCCAAAAAACATACTGATGGGGCTCAAAATCTAGATTCCCTATCGGGGACAGCGATGATAATGTGTGCAATACTGTAAAGCGCTGCGGAATATGTTAGCGCTATATAAAAATAAAGATTATTATTAAAAGGGGAACGCATGCTGCACAGACTCTGAAAAGAGGAGCGCATGCGGCACAGACTCTGAAAAGAGGAGCGCATGCTGCACAGACTCTGAAAAGGGGAACGCATGCTGCACAGACTCTGAAAAGAGGAGCGCATGCGGCACAGACTCTGAAAAGAGGAGCGCATGCTGCACAGACTCTGAAAAGGGGAACGCATGCTGCACAGACTCTGAAAAGAGGAGCGCATGCGGCACAGACTCTGAAAAGGGCAGCACGGTGGCTCAGTGGATAGCACTACAGCCTTGTAGCGCTGGAGTCCTGGGTTCGAGTCCCACCAAGGACAACATCTGCAAGGAGTTTGTATGTTCTCCCCGTGTTTGCGTGGGTTTCCTCCGGGTTCTCCGGTTTCCTCCCACACTCCAAAAAATATACTGATAGGGAATCTAGATTGTGAGCCCCATCGGGGACAGCGATGATAATGTGTGCAATACTGTAAAGCGCTGCGGAATATGTTAGCGCTATATAAAAATAAAGATTATTATTATTATTAAAAGGGGAACGCATGCTGCACAGACTCTGAAAAGAGGAGCGCATGCGGCACAGACTCTGAAAAGAGGAGCGCATGCTGCACAGACTCTGAAAAGGGGAACGCATGCTGCACAGACTCTGAAAAGAGGAGCGCTTGCGGCACAGACTCTGAAAAGAGGAGCGCATGCTGCACAGACTCTGAAAAGGGGAACGCATGCTGCACAGACTCTGAAAAGAGGAGCGCATGCGGCACAGACTCTGAAAAGGGGAACGCATGCTGCACAGACTCTGAAAAGGGGAACGCATGCTGCACAGACTCTGAAAAAGGGAACTCATGCTGCACAGACTCCGAAAAGGGGAACGCATGCTGCACAGACTCTGAAAAGGGGAACGCATGCTGCACAGACTCTGAAAAGGGGAATGCATGCTGCACAGACTCTGAAAAGGGGAACGCATGCTGCACAGACTCTGAAAAGGGGAAGGCATGCTGCACAGACTCTGAAAAGGGGAAGGCATGCTGCACAGACTCTGAAAAGAGGAGCGCATGCTGCACAGACTCTGAAAAGGGGAACGCATGCTGCACAGACTCTGAAAAGAGGAACGCATGCTGCACAGACTCTGAAAAGGGGAACACAGGCTGCTCAGACTCTGGAAAGAGGAGCGCATGCTGCACAGACTCTGGAAAGAGGAGCGCATGCTGCACAGACTCTGAAAAGGGGAATGCATGCT
>JARQOD010000004.1:261083361-261169683 GCA_033576555.1 Oophaga sylvatica | reverse complement strand
TCACATTCTCAACAAGACTGGCAGCTCTAGCTAGTGTTCACAAAAATGAGGAATGATTAATCCATTATTTCCACACTGTGCAATGTTCTTTACAGATCAATGCTGTGACAAACTCATTAACAATTTCATTTTCTCTCATTCAAACTCCAAAGGACTACGCTCATATTTTAATTTAATAATACATGGCACAATTTGTGCTCTGGATACATGTTTACAGAGACAAAAAAAAACAACTTATCTGTGAAAATATCACAGCTTAAGGGTCCCATTACACATAGCGATACACCAGCGATTCCGACAACGATATGTACTTGTCAGGATCGCTGGTGTGTCGCTACATGATCGCTGGTGAGCTGCCAAACAGGCAGCTCAGGCAGCGATCAGCACAGCGACTATGCGGGTAACATCGCTTAGTTACCCGCAGTGTACGTTGGATACCAGCCCGCTGGTGCAGGGAGCTGGTAACCAACGTACACATCGGGTTTCCAGGCGCTGCGCGGCACCTGGAAACCCGATGTGTACCTTGGTTACCAGCTCCCATGCAGCAGCGCACTGGTATCCAACGTACACATCGGGTTTCCAGGCGCCGCCCGCCGCCTGGAAACCCGATGTGTACTTTGGTTACCAGCTGATCGCTGGTCTCCTGCCTGCCACACGCAGCAATGCGTGCTGGCCAGCAGGAGACCATCGATCAAAAAAAATGTCCAGGACATTCAGCGATGATCAGTGATACCCAGCAGGGGTGTGATGGGGGCTTAAGTGTCCTCCACTGTAATACGACCAACTCGTGGCAATCTTTACACGCAACTCACTTTCTGCAAAAACAATCTTACCTTCAAAGAGGAGTTAGTTACGAACATTATGTTAAAGACATGCAAACACTAGATACAAATACTAAGTTTTAAAAAAATAATAGACTTCACAAATCATCAAATAACACGGACATATTTGGAGTCCCTGTTTATCATAGCGATATGCACAACACAGTGATTTACGGGGATCGGTAAATGACCAAAAAAAAATGGCGTGATTGATCTTTTTTCCCTATTAAACCCATAAAAATTTTATAAAACTAATGCAGAGGCAGTGTTCACATGTAGTAGCGGAAAAGCTGCATTCAGATGCAAGTGTCCTCATCACAAAACGCAGCAACAATCTTCTCTGATTATTGTGTGTTTGCCCGCTTATTTGACGTGATTATGGTGCAGATATGAAGCAGAGATTTTAATTCTTTGTTAATAGTACAGAAAAGCTTTGATTATGCACTTAAAAATGCAATGGCATTTTTTTCTACATGCGTTTTTTCAGAAGCAGACTATAGAGAGAAAATGCGCCCAAAACCAGAGTTCAGCAGCGTCTTAAGATGCACCAAGGGCGGAGACTTCATGAAATCACTTCCTCTTTGCTTAGACATTTCGGCTGTGTTCACATGTAGCGTGAATGTGATTTTCTGGGTTTTATTTTTAGATTCTGTCTCTTACAGTTGAAGTGTATCTACGATAAAAATTACAGACCTCTCCATTCTTTACAGGTGGGAAAACTTGCAAAATTGGCAGTCTATCAAATACTTATTTTCCCAACTCTACGTGGAGCCCAACTAAAAAAAAAACATGTAAAAAACTGCAGTCACTAAAGGTACTGTCACATTCAGCGAGATCGCTAACGAGATCGCTAATGAGTCACCATTTATGACGCAGTAGCGATCTCGTTAGCGACATCGCTGTGTGTGACATGTAGCAGTGATGTGGCCCCTGCTGAGATGTCGCTGATCGCTTATGAAAGTTCTGAGCCGTTTTTTGGTCGTTGGTGTCCCGCTGGTGAGCCTGAATCGCTGAGTGTGACACCCTTTATGAACGACTTCACCAGCGTCGTAGGTGGGACTAGGTTTTCCCAACGACCGCAGAGGTCGTTATACAGATCGCTGATCTCTGATGAGATCTTTGTGTTTGGAAGCTAACTAGCGATCGCACTAGCGATCTCGCCAGGTCGTGTCGTTGTCGTGATCGCTGGTGCGATCGCTAAGTGTGACAGTGCCTTAAGTGTAGAATTCAAGCTTTTGTGTACTATAAAAAACACGGCTTCACATCAGCAGCAAAAATGCATCAAATAAGGTGGAGAAGATTGTGTAGTTTGGTGCAGATATCTGCAGAAAACAGAAAACACAATAATTCTGCAACATGTGAACACGACCTTGCAGACAAAAAAAGCCAGATGTCATAGTGAAACTACAAAAAGACGAGAAAGTTCTGGCGGCTACAACTGTGAATGAATAAACAAAAATTGAATCCATAGGACCCAACTAGAGATGAGCAGGATGCAGAGATGACGTCCCGCAAAAATCTGCCGCTATGCGCGCCTGCATGATCTGTTCCTCTTTCTGTTCTTTCAAAGTTGGGAGGTATGGATCTTATACATTGTCAGCTTAAAGCTTAGTTCCTATAAAGAGTTGGTAGCCAAAAACGGGCGTAAAATCTTGTTTGGAAGGAATGTGAAAGCTGCAGACAATGCTGCCTGTCTGCAAAGATCACATGACATTGCTCATGCCAGAAGATGGACATTAGTGAATAGAGGCACCAGAGGCAACATTTGTACAGATTTGTTTTTTTTCCCCAAGTCCCTACCCTGGACCCAAAGACAATAAGCTTTGAAGGAGGGGGAAACTCCTTTAAGAGAGAAGAGGTACAGGAAGAGCGTGGCTTCAGGCTGGATGTACAGAACGCACAAAGCTGTATAGAATTTATTAGAGACATAGAACAATTGCATACATACTTAGCAATTACCACTCCCTGTTTTAGAGATTTCAAGGTGCTAGACATTGCTGATCACTGAAGTTTCTGTTCATTGTCAATGACTAGTTACTAGACTTGCCTACCGAATATCATCAAGAATAAACGTGATGATTCATCATTATCAGCAGCCTTTCTTCACAAGACCTCGAGAAGGATTTGTCCAGTTATAACTTTTAGGCCGGAGTCACACTGGCGACAAAATCGGACGACTGCAATGCGATGAAAAATCGTATTGCAGTCTGCCCTATGTTAATCTATGGAGCAGCTCCCAGTATCCGATTTTTTGTGGTCCGTTTTAAACGTCCGTGTACAATCGCAGCATGCTGCGATTGTCACCGATTGTCGGTCGACAATCGCCAATGCAAGTCTATGGGAGCGATGAAAAATCGGATTACAAACGGACCACACTGTGTGACTTGCGATTAAATCGCATCAGTGTCCTTTAGAAAAGCCGGCAATTCATCCCTGCCTATACTGTAAAAGCACACTGACAGCTTTAATAAAGAATCGAATCAATACATATCCACACATAGAATCCACATATATATATATATATATATATATATATATATATTGTCATTGTGACATATATATATATATACATATATTTATAGTTGTTACACTTCTACATACTGTAATAGCCGCTAATTCAATTGCCGGCTTCAGTGAAATCACAGAAGCCGACATGCAATGATACATTGTTTCCATACATTTAACCATGTAATTTCATGTATTTTTATATATGTTTGAAACATACAATTACATGAGTATATGTGTGCTAAATTTCAGACATGTAGGGGTTAATTAAAGGTGTAAATTCGTTGAAAAAAAATGCGTGGGCTCCCGCTGTATTTTCTCCACCAGACAGACAAAGCAAGCGAGTGGGGGCAGATAATAATAGCCTAGGGAGGGTACATTTTTTTTGTGCCCCCCCTGGCTACTAACATCTGCCCCCAGACACCCCAGAAAGGGCAAATCTATAATTAGATTCGCCCTTTCTGGCACTTTGCCCGTCTATTCCCATTGCCCTGTAGCGGTGGCGAATGGGTTAATCTCACCTTAATGTCACCTTAGTATTGAAAGGTGACCTTAAGGTAGGTTAATAATTGATAGCTGTCAATTAGACAACTATCAATTATTAATCCTATTGTAGTAAATTAAAAAAACACAGACACATTAATTAAAAATTATTTTAATGAAATAAAAACACCTTTTTTTGACCATATTTTATTTTACACTTAATCCGTGCGAAGCCATTGATCTCCTAAAATAAATAAAAAAAAATAAAACAACATTATTCTTACCTATTCCGCTGATCTGTCACGTCCCACGCTGTAATCCTTCACAAAGGGTTAACTAGCTTTGAGCCAAGCTGTGCAAGTAATCCTGCATGCTCAGCTCAAAGCTCATGAATGAATAAGTTCCTCTCCTGGCGACAGGAGAGGATGTGTTTCATGAATGAAGCTTAATTGATTGTGTCCACTTTCCCTTTAGGTCAGGTCACTAAAGTTAAATTGCCAATAAATCAATTAAGCTCCATTCATGAATCTATTCCTCTACTTTCGCTGGAGAGGAACTTATTCATTCAGGGGAATACAGGTCTGAGACAGCATTATTAGCTCTCTGCGACCTGTAACCTGTTAACCCTTTCTGATGGATTACACCGTGGGACCTGACTGTACATCGGATTGGTAAGTATAATTTTGCTTTTTTATTTTATTTTTATTACAGGAAATGGTTTTAGCAGGAAAATAAAATATGGTCAAAAACTGTGTGATTATTTAATTAAACTTATTTTTTATTAAACTGTGTGTGTTTGATTTTTCTTTCATACAATAGGATTAATAATTGATAGTTGTCTAATTGACAGCTATCAATTATTAACCTGCCTTAAGGTCACCTTTCAATACTAAGGTGACAATAACGCCAGATTATTAACCCATTCGCCACCGCTACAGGGCAATGGGAATAGACGGGCAAAGTGCCAGAAAGGGCGAATCTAATTAGAGATTTGCCCTTTCTGGGGTGTCTGGGGGCAGATGTTAGTAGCCAGGGGGGGCACAAAAAAAATGTACCCTCCCTAGGCTATTATTATCTGCCCCCACTCGCTTGCTTTGTCTGTCTGGTGGAGAAAATACAGCGGGAGCCCACGCATTTTTTTTCAACGAATTTACACCTTTAATTAACCCCTACATGTCTGAAATTTAGCACACATATACTCATGTAATTGTATGTTTCAAACATATATAAAAATACATGAAATTACATGGTTAAATGTGTGGAAACAATGTATCATTTCATGTCGGCTTCTGTGATTTCACTGAAGCCGGCAATTGAATTAGCGGCTATAACAGTATGTAGAAGTGTAAGAATTATAAATATATGTATATATATATGTCACAATGACATATATATATATATATATATATATATGTGCTCTATGTGTATATATCTATTCTTTCTTTTGGCATTTAAATACTATTCTTTTGGATCCATTATATGTCAGTTTTGCAAGCCTGTGAGAAAATCTCGCAAGTCGGATGAAAATCGGATGTTACAAGGTACACACACATGCGATTAAATCGCATCTTTGAAGGAAAATCGGATGCCAGAAGGATGTGTGATGTTTTTATTTTGATCCGATTGTCGACCGTCTAAAACGGACCGATTTTTTGTGGTTGTGTGTGACTCCGACCTTATACTAAAAAGCCGCCACTTCCACAAAAAATGTGTACCAATTGTTATACAGTGGGTACGGAAAGTATTCAGACCCTTTACATTTTTCACTTCATTTCATTGCAGCCATTTGGTAAATTCAAAAAAGTTATTTTTTTTCTCATTAATGTACATGCTGCACCCCATCTAGACTGAAAAAAAAAATAAATGTAGACATTTTCCCAAATTTATTAAAAAAGAAAAACTGAAATATCACATGGCCATAAGTATTCAGACCCTTTGCTCAGACACTCATATTTAAGTCACATGCTGTCCTTTTCCTTGTGATCCTCCTTGAGATGGTTCTACACCTTCATTGTAGTCCAGCTGTGTTTAATTAAACTGTCACCTGTCTATATAAGACCTCACAGCTCACAGAGCATGTCAGACCAAATGAGAATCATGAGGTCAAAGGAACTGGCCAAGGAGCTCAGAGACAGAGTTTTGGCAAGGCACACATCTGGCCAAGGTTACAAAAGAATTTCTGCAGTACTCAAGATTCCTAAGAGCATAGTGGCCTCCATAATCCTTAAATGGAAGAAGTTTGGGACCACCAGAAGTCTTCCTAGACCTGGCTGTCCAGCCAAACTGAGCAATCATGGGAGAAGAGCCTTGGTGAGAGAGGTAAAGAAGAACCCTAAGATCACTGTGGCTGAGCTCCACAGATGCAGTAGGGAGATGGGAGAAAGTTCCACAAAGTCAACTATCACTGCAGCCCTCCACCAGTCAGCCTTTACGGCAGAGTGGCCCTACGGAATACTCTCCTCTCCAGACATATGAAAGCCCGCATAGAGTTAGCTAAAAAAAACAAAAAAACAAAAAAAAAACACATGAAGGACTCCCAGACTATGAGAAATAAGATTCTCTGGTCTGATGAGATGAAGATAGAACTTTTTGGTGATAATTCTGAGAGGTATGTGTGGAGAAAACCAGGCACTGCTCATCACCTGCCCAATACAATCCCTACAGTGAAACATGGTGGTGGCAGCATCATGCTATGGGGGTGTTTTTCAGCTGCAGGGACAGGACGACTGGTTGCGATTGAATGAAAGCGACCAAATACAGAGATATCCTGGTTGAAAACCTCTTCTAGAGTGCTCTGGACCTCAAACTTGGCTGAAGGTTCACCTTCCAACAAGACAATGACCCAAAGCACACAGCTAAAATAATAAATGAGTGGCTTTAAAACACCTGTGACCATTTTTGACTGGCCCAGCCAGAGCCCTGACCTAAACCCAATTGAGCATCTCTGGAGAGAACTGAAAATGGCTGCCACCAATGTTCACCATCCAACCTGACAGAACTGGAGATGATCTGCAAGGAAAAATGGCAGAGGATCCCCAAATCCAGGTGTGAAAAACTTGTTGCATCATTCAGAAGAAGACTTATGGCTGTACTAGCTCAAAAGGGTGCTTCTACTCAATACTGTGCAAAAGGTCTGAATACTTATGACCATGTGATATTTCAGTTTTTCTTTTTTAATACATTTGCAAAAATTTCTACATTTCTGAGTCAAGATGGGGTGCAGAGTGTACATTAATGAGAAGAAAAAATGAACTTTTTTGAATTTACCAAATGGCTGCAATGAAACAGAGTGAAAAATTTAAAGGGGTCTGAATACTTTCCATACCCACTGTATATAAGGTAGTCCCTCTTAGGGGAAACCGGTCAGAATGTTTTTTACTTAGTGGTATGGCTGTATAGGCCCTAGAACAATAATGAACTTTGGTCTTAGAACAATGATGTTTTGTGAGGACCTACACAGCCATCCCACTAGTTTCATCAGTAATGACATCCTGACAAAACAAGCTCCCTTAGGGCCCCGTCTCACATAGCGAGATCGCTAGCGAGATCGCTGCTAAACAGTGATCTCGCTATGTCTGACACGTACCAGCGATCAGGCCCCTGCTGTGAATCGCTGGTCGTGTCAGAAATGCCTGGACTTTTTTTTGATCGCTGGTCTCCCGCTGGCCAGCACGCATCGCTGCGTGTGGCAGGCAGGAGACCAGCGATCAGCTGGTAACCAAGGTACACATTAGGTTTCCAGGCACCGCGCAGCGCCTGGAAACCCGATGTGTACTGGTTACCAGCTCCCTGCATCAGCGGGCTGGTATCCAACGTACACTGCGGGTAACTAGGCGACGATACCCGCAGTGTCGCTGTCCTGATCGCTGCCTGAGCTGCCTGTTTGGCAGCTCAGCAGCGATCATGTAGCGACACACCAGCGATCCTGATTGTTGTCGGGATCACTGGTGTGTCGCTATGTGAGACGGGGCCGTTAGCCTATGTTTTTGTGTGACCAAAGCAGAAACTAACTCCTAATCAAGATAGGCGATCTTCTTCCTAATTTAGCAGAGCTGGAAAAAACTGGCATGAAAATGCGAAAAGTCGCAAAATTTTCGCGCAATTCTGAAATGCGCCACAATTTGCTTATTTTTAAAGCATTTACTCAACTTTTTTGGAGTAAACGCTTTGATGAATCAGGGCTTAACTTTTTTTTTATTTTTAGGAGTTTTGATATTTGGAGGAGGATTTGTAGAGTTTCTGCTCCAAAAACATTTGAAAAACTCTGTGCACAGTCTTAGAGATGGTCATTGGTGATTATAATGTGTACACTTACAATTAAACGTTTTGTAAAAACTACAAATTTGTCAATATTCCATCTTATAAGAAAAATACATGTGGGGCAATGCATACTGTCCAAAGCTGGGCAAAAAAGACAAGGGCCAGATTCATTAAGAATTTTACACCAGTTTTTGTCAATAAAAAGTTGAAAATTTTTTTGTACCATAATTGCAGAAATGTACTACAACCCATGACAGGATTACAGTTTCTTATTTTGGTGCAGCTGAATTCATTAAAAGTTGAAAACCTCAAAACGACATTGGTGCATCTTACTCCAGCAGGCTTTGGACTAAAACTGCTATATAAAACGCCAGTCTTAATTAATTCCACAGTACACTTTCGTATGCACAACCTTAAAAGGATTACAGCTTTTTATGAATAAAACAGGATCTACTTCAGTAGAGCAGCTTGAAAAGAGCAGCTATGCTGACGGTCCGTGATAGTATCATACTGAGCTCGACTAAGCTTTGAAGACTGACAAATTTATAGAAGATGATTGGAAAATAATGGTCTTTGTCGATCTCACCTGCTAATTGAGGTATAGCAAATTGAAGAACAGCAGATAAATATTGTTAAGGAGTTCCAGAAGTGGATTGGGGCAGTCTTTATGTTATTCCATGGTTAGATTGTTAGGGAGATGTCAAAATCTGATCACACTACACAGGTACTTCACAGGCAGGAATACAATGACAAGTTGCGTATTAAGGCCCCGTCTCACATAGCGAGATCGCTACCGAGATCGCTGCTAAACAGCGATCTCGCTATGTCTGACACGTACCAGCGATCAGGCCCCTGCTGTGAATCGCTAGTCGTGTCAGAAATGCCAGGACCTTTTTTTGATCGCTGGTCTCCTGCTGGCAGGCACGCATCGCTGCGTGTGACAGGCAGGAGACCAGCGATCTCCTGGTAACCAAGGTAAACATCGGGTTTCCAGGCACGGGGCTGTGCCTGGAAACCCGACGTGTACGTTGGATATCAGCGCGCTGCTGCAGGGGAGCTGGTAACCAAGGTACACGTTGGGTTTCCAGGCACCGCGCAGCGCCTGGAAACCCGACGTGTACCTTGGTTACCAGCTCCCTACATCAGTGCGCTGGTATCCAACGTACACTGCGGGTAACTAGGCGACGTGCGTCGCTTTTACCCGCAGTGTCACTGTCCTGGTCGCTGCCTGTTTGGCAGCTCAGAAGCGATCATGTAGCGACACACCAGCGATCCTGATCGTTGTCGGGATCGCTGGTGTGTCGCTATGTGAGACGGGGCCCTTATACAGTTGTGTGAAAAAGTGTTTGCCCCTTTTCTGATTTCCTATTCTTTTGCATGTTTGTCACACTTAAATGTTTCAGATTACCAAAAAAATTTAAATACTAGACGAAGATAACACAAGTAAACACAAAATGCAGTTTTTAAATGAAGGTCTTTATTATTAAGGGAAAAAGAAATCCAAACCTACAGGGCCCTGTGTGAAAAAGTGATTGCCCACTAAAACTACTAACTGGTTGGGCCATGCTTAGCAGCAACAACTGCAATCAATTGTTTGCGATATCTGGTAACAAGTCTTTTACAACGCTCTGGAGGAATGTTGGCCCACTCACCTTTGCAGAATTGTTGCACTTCAGCCACGTTGGGGGTTTCCGAGCATGAACGGCCTTTTTATGGTAATGCCATAGCATCTCAATCGGATTAAGGTCCGGACTTTGACTAGGCCACTCCAAAGTCTTAATTTTGTTTTTCTTAAGCCATTCAAAGGTGGACTTGCTGGTGTGTTTTGGATCATTATCTTGCTTCATAACCCAAGTGCGCTTCACCTTGAGGTCACAAACAAATGAGAGGACATTATCCTTCAGGATTTTTTGGTAGACAGCAGAATTCATGGTTCCATTTACCACAGCAAGTCTTCCAGGTCTTGAAGCAGCAAAACCGCACCAACCCATCACACAACCACCACCATATTTTACTGTTCGTATGATGTTCCTTTTCTGAAATGCTGTGTTACTTCTATGCCAGATGTAATGGGACATACACCTTCCAAAAAGTTCAACTTTTGTCTTGTTAGTCGACAGAGTATTCTCCCCAAAATTTTTGGGATCAAGATATTTTCTAGCAAAACTGTAATGAGCCTTTATGTTCTTATTCCTCAGCAGTGGTTTTCGCCTCGGAACTCTGCAAAGCAGGCCATTTTTGCCTAGTCGCTTTATTGGTGAAGTTATGAGCATGAACACTTACCTTAAAAGAGCCAAGTAAGGACTGCAGTTCTTTGGATGTTGTGTGGCCTTTTGGGACTTCTTGAATGAGTTATCGCTGTGCTCTTGGGGTAATTTTGGTCAGCCGGCCACTCCTGGGAAGGTTCACCGCTATTCCATGTTTTGCCATTTGTGGATAATGGTTCTCTGGAGTTCCAAAGTTTTAGAAATGGCTTTATAACTTTTTCCAGACTGATAGATCTCAATTGCTTTGTTTCTCATTTGTTCCAGAATTTCTTCGGAATGCAGCATGATGTCTAGCTTTTGATAGACTTTTGGTCTACTTCACTTTGTCACGTTCTATTTAAAGGTAATCTGTCACCCCATTTTTCGACCATCAGCTGAAGCCACCGCCACCAGGGGCTTATCTACAGCATTCTGGAATGCTGTAGATAAGCCCCTGATGGCGGTAGCCTCAGCTGATGGTCGAAAAATGGGGTGACAGAATTCCCTTTAAGAGATTTCTTGTTTGATAACAGTAATTAGGCCTGGGTATGGCTAGGGAATCGGCTTCACAAAGATGTGATAAACCACAGTTAATTTAGTTTTTAAGGTGGGGGAAGAATCATTTTTTCACAGGACCCTGTACGTTTGGATTTCAGATTCCCCCAATAATGAAGACCTTAATTAAAGAACTCCACGTTGTGTTTACTTGTTATATCTTTGCCTAATATTTAAATTTGTTTGGTAATCTGAAACATTTAAGTGTGACAAACATGCAAAACAATAGGAAATCAGGAAGGGGCAAACACTTTTTCACACAACTGTATAACTATATATATATATATATATATATATATATATATATATTATAATATATATATTATTATTTCATATGGCTATCACAGAATCCACCATTTACATACGATAGGTGATGGTCAAGGCTTACCCTATATATTGGCCTCTGCAAAAGTCACAGAGCTAGTCTGCAAAATTTTCCAAGAAAGGTCAATTAGGGGAATTTATTAAGATCAACATTTTATGCTGGTCCTAATAAAAAAGCCTGTACGCATGAGAAAAAGGTAAAATGTTATTCCTCATAATTTACAACTTTTTGCCAGAAAACTGGTATGGGGTAAGGATAAATTTTCCCTCAATGAGTTAAGCCTTTGGGTTCTTATAGCCCATGTGGCGGCAGTAAAGCATATCTGAAGAACATTTATGGCATGTCTGTTGACATGATCATGTACAGAGAACAAAATGGAAAGCTTACCATCAAAAAAAAAAAAAAAAGTTTCACTATCCAGCTTTAAAAGCTAGAGTTGAGCAAAAAGATTTGCCAGACCCTGGTTCAGCAATCAAGTACCGTATTTTTCGGACTATAAGACGCACCGGACCATAAGACGCACCCCAAATTAAGATTTTTACAATATGGGGGGCGTCTTATTGTCCGAATTTTGAGGTACCTGAGGACCGGCGGTGGTACAGCAGGGGTTGCGGCAGTGGTGTGGCAGAGGTGTGGTGATGCTGATACTCACCTTCCTCAGGTGTGGTGACGCTGCGGCACGGAGAGCAGAGCTGGGTTTGTGGCAGTGGTGTGGCGGTGGCAGAGGTGCGGCGTTGCAGAGGCGCGGTGGGCGGCGTGCACCTGAGCAGGGTCCCTTCGTCAGGTGTGGTGACGCGGGGTTTGTGGCAGTGGTGTGGCGGTGGCAGAGGTGCGGCTTTGTAGAGGCGCGGTGGGCGGCGTGCACCTGAGCAGGGTCCCTTCTTAAGGTGGTGAGGTGACGCCGCGGCACGGAGAGCAGACAGGAGTGCAGAGCCGGGTTTGTCGGTGGTGGCGGCCTGGGGCTTCAGGAAAATGGCCGCCGCGATCTCTTATCTGCGCACGCGCAGCCTCCCGTGGCCATTTTCCTGAAGCCATAGCAGAGTACTCTATCTGCGCACGCGCCGCCTCAGGAAGATGGCCGCCACCACCGACAATCCCGGCTCTTGCACTCCTGTCTGCTCTCCGTGCCGCGGCGTCAGCTCACCACCTGAGGAAGGGACCCTGCTCAGGTGCACGCCGCCCATCGCGCCTCTACAAAGCCGCACCTCTGCCACCGCCACACCACTGCCGCAACACCCCGGTAAGCCTGCGTTCGGGCTATAAGACGCACCCCCCCATTTTCCTCACAATTTTTTTGGGGGAAAAAGTGCGTCTTATAGTCCAAAAAATACGGTAAGTAGTGCACGGCTCCCAGATGAGGGCATGGCAAACCTGCTGTTACAGTGCCTTGAATACATACCCAGTGAACTTTTCCAAATTTTTTCATGTTACACCCACAAGCTTAATTTTTTTTATTTGGCTTTTATAATATAGGGACAGAAAGCAGCAAGTATTTGTGTTGTGTACAGGAAATGATACATGGTTTTCTAAGCCTTTTAAAAATATAAATCTGAAAATTGTGATGTGTATTTGTATTCAGCCCTTTTGAGTCAATACTTTTTAGGATGAACTTTTACTGCAACAAGTCTTTTGGGGTATGTCTCTACCAGCCTTGGACATCTAGGGGCTGAAAATTTCACCCATTCCTCTTTGCAAACTATCTCTAGCTCAGTGAGATTGGATGGAGGCGTTTGTGAACAGCAATTGTAAAGTCTGGCCACAGATTCTCAATTAGATTTAGGTCTTGACTGTGACTGGGCCATTCACACACATGAATATACCGTATATACTCGTGTATAAGCTGAGATTTTCAGCACCTTTTTTCGTGCTGAAAATGCCCCCTCGGCTTATACACGAGTCATAGGGCAGAAACCAGCGGGGAGGGGATGCCGCGGCAGGAGCCAGTGGCTGGATCATACTCACCCCTCCCCGTGCCATCGCTGAGGGTCCCTGCAATCCTGCGTTCTCCCCGGCTTCCTGCAGCTCTCCAGCACTGAGCGGTGATGTAATACCCGCTCATTAAGGTCATGTAATATGGACACGACGCCACTCCCATGGGCGTGGCCTCCATATTCATGGCCTTAATGAGCGGTATTACATCACCGCTCAGTGCTGGAGAGCTGCAGGAAGCCGGGGAGAACGCAGGATTGCAGGGACGCTCAGCGATGGCACGGGGAGGGGTGAGTATGATGGAGGAGAGGACAAGGAGCACGGAGCTGGACTGGGGATAGAACGGTGGACGGGGGAAGCATGGAGGAGGAGGGGGGGGAGAACGGAGGATGGGGGAAGCATAGAGGAGGACGGGGGAAGCATGGGGGAGGACGGGGGAAGCATGGAGGAGGACTGGGGGGAGAACGGAGGACGGGGGAAGCATGGAGGACAATGAGCACGGAGCAGGACGGGGGAGAGGATGGAGGGCACAGAGGAGCACGGAGCAGGAGGGGGGGCACAGGAGGACGGAGAAGGAATGGGGGAGCACAGCAGAGGACGGAGCAGGAGGGGGGGAGTACAGAGGAGAATGGGGGAGCACAGAGCTGGATGGGGGAGCAAGGAGCAGGACGGGGGCAGCACAGAGCAGGAGGGCAGTTTATACACCCGGCTTATACACGAGTCAATACGTTTTCCCAGTTTTTTGTGGCAAAATTAGGGGGGTCGGCTTATACACGGGTCGGCTTATACACGAGTATATACGGTACTTTGATCTAAACCATTCCATTGTAGCTCAAGCAGTATGTTTAGGGTCATTGTCCTGCTGGAAGGGGAACCTATGCGCCAGTCCCAAGACTTTTGCAGCCTCTAATCGGTTTTCCTCCAGGATTGCGCTGTATTTAGCATTTAGCTCCATCCATTTTTACATCAACACTGACCAGCTTCCCTATTCTTTCTGAAAAAAGCCCCCACAGCATGATGCTGCCACCACATTTGATGATGGGGATGGTGTTTTCAAGGTGATGTGCAGGGACCGTTTTTCCCCACACACAGCATTTAGCCCAAAAATGTTTTTCTTTGGTCTCAGCTGATCTGTCCAGAAAACCTTCCACATGCTAGCTCTGTCACCTACATGGCTGTTTGCAAACAGGACTTCTTATGGCTTGCTTTCAAAAATTGCTTTCTTCTTGCCACCCTTCCGTAATGGCCATATTTGTGGAGTGTATGACTAATAGCTGTCTTGTGGATTCTCCCACCTGAATTGTGGATCTATGCAGCTCCTCCAGCATGACCATGGGCCTCTTGGCTGCTTCTCTAATTACTGTTCTTGTGTTGTCAGTTTAGGAGAATGGCCATGTCTTGGTAGGTTTGTAGCTGTGCCTTATGCCTTCCATTTTTGAATAAATAATATATTGAATAATTGTCCGTGAGATGTTCAGTGCTTGGGCTATGCTATACAGGTGATTCTCACAAAATTATAATATCATAAAAAAGTTTATTTATTTCAGCTCTTCTATACAAAAAGTGAAACTCATTATATTGAGTCATTACAAACAGAGTGATCTATTTCAAGTGTTTATTTCTGTTAATGTTGATGATTATGCCTTACAGCCAATGAAAACCCAAACGTCATTATCTCAGTAAATTAGATTAACAAAAAAAAACCCGCAAAGGCTTCCTAAGTGTTTAATAAGGTCTCTTAGTCTGTTTTAGTAGGCTTCACAATCATGGGGAAGACTGCTGACTTGACAGATGTCCAGAAGGCAGTCATTAACACACTCCACAAGGGTAAGCCACAAAAGGTCATTGCTAAAGAAGCTGGCTGTTCACAGAGTACTGTATCCAAGCATATTAATGGAAAGTTGAGTGGAAAGAAAAACTGTGGTAAAAAAGGTGCACAAGCAACCAGGATAACCGCAGCCTTGAAAGGATGGTTAAGAAAAGGCCATTCAAAAATTTGGGGAAGATTCACAAGGAGTGGACTGCTGCTGGAGTCATTGCTTCAAGAGCCACCACACATAGACATATACAGGACTTGGGCTACAAGTGTCGCATTAATATAATAATAATAATCTTTATTTTTATATAGCGCTAACATATTCCTCAGAGCTTTACAGTTTTGCACACATTATCATTGCTGTCCCCGATAGGGCTCACAATCTAAATTCCCTATCAGTATGTCTTTGGAATGAGGGAGGAAACCTAAGTACCCAGAGGAAACCCACGCAAACACGGGGTGAACATACAAACTTCTTGCAGATGTAGTCCTTGGTGGGATTTCCTTGTGTCAGGCCACTCATGACCAATAGACAACGCAGGAAGCGTCTTACTTGGGCCAAGGAGAAAAATAGCTGAACTGTTGCTCAGTGGTCCAAGTTGTTTTCAGATTATAGTAAATTTTGCATTTCATTTGGAAATCAAGGTCCCAGAGTCTTGAGGAAGAGTAGAGAGGCACACAATCCAAGCCGCTTGAGGTCTAGTGTGAAGTTTCCACAATTGGTGATGGTTTGGGGAGCCATGTCATCTGCTGGTGTAGGTCCACTGTGTTTTATCAAGACCAAAATCAGCGCAGCGGTCTACCAGGAAATTTTAGAGCACTTCATACTTCCCTCTGCTGACAAGCTTTTTGGAGATGGAAATTTCATTCTCCAGCAGGACTTGGCACCTCTCCACACTGCCAAAAGTACCAATACCTGGTTTAAAAACAACAGTATCACTGTGCTTGATTGGCCAGCAAACTCGCCTAACCTTAACCCCATACAGAATATATAGGGTATTGTCAAGACGAAGATGAGCGACACCAGACCCAACAATGTAGACAAGCTGAAGGCTGCTATCAAAGCAATCTGGGCTTCCATAACACCTCAGCAGTGCCACAGGCTGATCGCCTCCATGCCACGCCGCATTGATGCAGCAATTGATGCAAAAGGAGCCCCGACCAAGTATTGAGTGCATTTACTGAACATACACAAGGTGCAGAATTTTTAGACAAATGAGTATTTTGATCACATCATAATTTTTATACATGTTGTCCTACTCCAAGCTGTATAGGCTTGAAAGCCAACTACTAATTATGTAAATCAGGTGATTTGCTTCTCTAATAAGGAGGGGTGTGGTCTAGTGACATCAACACCCTATATAAGGTGTGCTTAATTATTAAGCAACTTCCTTTCCTTTGGCAAAATGGGTCAGAAGAGAGATTTGAAGGACTCTGAAAAGTCAAAAATTGTGAGATGTCTTGCAGAGGGATACAGCAGTCTTGAAATTGCAAAACTTTAGAAGCGTGATCACCGAACAATCAAGCGTTTCATGGCAAATAGCCAACAGGGTCGCAAAAAGCGTGTTGATAAAAAAAGGCGCTAAATAACTGCCCATGAATTGAGGAAAATCAAGCGTGAAGCTGCTAAGATGCCATTTGCCACCAGTTTTGCCGTATTTCAGAGCTACAACGTTACTGGATTATCAAAAAGCACATGGTGTGCTATACTCAGGGACATGGCCAAGGTAAGGAAGGCTGAAAAACGACCACCTTTGAACAAGAAACATAAGATAAAACGTCAAGACTGGGCCAAGAAATATCTTAAGACTGATTTTTCTAAGGTTTTATGGACTGATGAAATGAGAGTGACTCTTGATAGGCCAGATGGATGGGCCCGATGCTGGATCAGTAAAGGGCAAAGAGCTCCACTCCGACTCAGACGCCAGCAAGGTGGAGGTGGGGTACTGGTATGGGCTGGTATCATCAAAGATGAACTTGTGGGACCTTTTCGGGTTGAGGATGGAGTGAAGCTCAACTCCCAGACCTACTGCCAGTTTCTGGAAGACACCTTCTTCAAGCAGTGGTACAGGAAGCAGTTGGTAACGTTCAAGAAAAACATGATTTTCATGCAGGACAATGCTCCATTACATGCATCCAAATACTCCACAGCGTGGCAGGCCAGTAAAGGTCTAAATGAAGAAAAAATAATGACATGGCCCCCTTGTTTACCTGATCTGAACCCCATAGAGAGCCTGTGGTCCCTCAGAAAATGTGAGATCTACAGGGAGGGAAAACAGTACACCTCTCGGAAGAGTGTCTGTGAGGCTGTGGTGGCTGCTGCACGCAATGTTGATCGTAAACAGATCAAGCAACTGACAGAATCTATGGATGGAAGGCGTCTGAGTTTCATCGTAAAGAAAGGTGGCTATATTGGTTACTGATTTATTTCGTTTTTGAATGTCAGAAATGTTTATTTCTAAATTTTGTGTTGTTATATTGGTTTACCTGGTGAAAAAACAAGTGAGATGGGTATAAATTCGGTTTTTATTAAGTTGCCTAATAATTCTGCACAGTAATAGTTACCTGCACAAAGAGAAATCCTCCTAAGATAGCCAAATCTAAAATAAAACCCACTCCAACTTCCAAAAATAATAAGCTTTGATATTTAGGAGTCTTTTGGGTTGATTGAGAACATAGTTGTTCAATAATAAAAAGAATCCTCTCAAATACAACTTGCCTAATAATTCTGCACACAGTGTACATTTCAGTAGGCCAATATTTCAGATTTTAAACTCATTTTTCAAGCTGGTGATAGAATACTGTATATACTCATGTATAAGCCGACCCGTATATAAGCCGACCCCCCTAATTTTGCCACAAAAAACTAGGAAAACTTATTGACTCACGTATAAGCCTAGGGTGGAAAATGCAGCAGCTACTAGTAAATTACAAAAATAAAAATAGATACCAATAAAAGTAAAATTAATTGAGACATCAGTAGGTTAAATGTTTTTGAATATCCATACTGAATAAGGACCCCCATATAATGCTCCATACAGTCCATGATGGGCCCCATGAGATGCTCCATACAAAATACGCCCCATATAATGCTGCACAAAGGTTAATAATGGCCCCATAAGATGCTCCATAGATTATGCCCCCATATGGTGCTCCATAGATTATGCCCCATATGCCCACAGTTTGCCCACATGCCAAATTATGCCCCATATTTTCCACAGATTATACCCCATGTGCTCCACAGATTATGCCCCATATGATCCACAGATTATGCCCCATAGGTTCCACAGATTATGCCCCATAAGTTCCACAGATTATGCCCCATATGCTCCAGATTATGCCCCATAGGTTCCACAGATTATGCCCACATGTTCCACAGATTATGCCCCACATGCTCCACAGATTATGCCCCATATGCTCCACAGATTATGCCCCATATGTTCCACAGATTATGCGCCATATGTTCCACAGATTATGGCACATATGCTCCACAGATTATGCCCCATATGCTCCACAGATTATGCCCCATATGTTCCACAGATTATGCCCCATATGCTCCACAGATTATGCCCCATAGGTTCCACAGATTATGCCCCATATGCTCCACAGATTATGCCCCACATGCTCCACAGATTATGCCCCATATGATTTCCACAGATTATGCTCCACAGATTATGCCCCATATGCTCCACAGATTATGCCCCATATGTTCCACAGATGATGCCCCATATGCTCCACAGATGATGCCCCATATGCTCCACAGATTATGCCCCATATGCTCCACAGATTATGCCCGTGTGCTCCATAGTATAGGTCCCTTATGCTGCTGCAAAAAAAAAAAAAAAAAGACAAACTCCACTCTCGTCGCTGGGGGCCAGGTGCCGGTATCCTGAGCAGGCGGGGACACCGGCGAGCTGTGGGGACAGGTGCCGGTGTCACCGCTCGCTCAGGGCCCCGGCACCTGAGATATTTACCTGTACCCGGTCCACCGCTGCACGCTGCAGTCTTCCGGGTCCTCGTCAGTGAGCACTCAGGCAGAGGGCATGGCGCTTATTAACTACGTCATCGTGCCCTCTGACTGAACATCACAGCAAGAGGAAGCAAGGACACAGCGGCGAGCAGCTGTGGAACGGGGACAGGTAAATATTGCATATACCCACCCCTCCGCCGGCGCGTCTCTGCAGCCCCTGCTCTTCTCCAGCAGCTCTTCCTTCCTACAGCGGTCACGTGGTACCGCTCATTAAAGTCATGCATATTCATGAGCGGTACCATGTGACAGCTGCAGGAAGGAGCCTGAGATCGTGGGAGAAGCAGGGGGGCTGCAGAGACGGCCGGCGGAGGGGTAAGTATGATCTGACACCCCCCGCTCCCCCACCGACCCCGGTATATATGACTCGCATATAAGTCGAGAGGGGGACTTTCAGCCTTAAAAAATGGGCTGAAAATCTCGGCTTATACGCGAGTATATACGGTACTTTATAATTTACTGAGATGATGACTTTCAGGTTTTCATTGGCTGTAAGCCATAATCATCAACATTAACAGAAATAACACTTGAAATAGATCACTCTGTTTGTAATGACTGTATATATGAGTTTCACTTTTTGTATTGAAGAACTGAAAAATTAGCTTTTTGATGATATTCAATTTTGTGAGAAGCACCTGTATATGTATTTTATGACCTAAGGCTGTGGTTCCACGGTCCGGAACCACAGCGCTTTGGACGGAGCGGAAATTCCGCTCCGTCTAAGCCCCGCCCCCTTTCTGACGCGCGTTCTTTCCGGAGGTGTTCAGGACACCTCCGGAACACCTCCGGAAAGAACGCAGGGTGTTATGTTTCGGTAGCTGAGGAGTGCAGGTAAAAAAGGCAATACACCAGAGCAGTTGGAATCTATGAGATTGCAGTACCCTGACTAACCACCACAACTAGAGGCAGCCGTGGAGCGTTCCTACGTTGGTCCTAGACGCCTCGTCACAGCCTGAGAAACTAACTACACCTAAAGATAGAAATAGGAAAGCTATCTGCCCCGGAGCAGAAACCCAAAGATAACAGAAAGCCCCCAAACATGTAATGGTTAGACAAGAGGAAATACTGACACAGAAAGAAAATAGTATGAGCAAACGCTGGGGCCCAAACTATCTAAATAGAAAAGGATAGGAAGGGTACTTACTGCAATCCCAGAAAACCCTGAAAAGCACCAACTCTACTAATTTCAAAATCACCTGAGATCACACGACCTCTACCACCTAAATTAGTTCTCTGGTGTAACAAAATAAAAACAGCAGCCACTGAAAAAAACTGGAAAAAGCAAAAGAACAAAACTCAGTGGCTGAACTAAACTGAGAGGGCAGAAGCCCCCGGAGGGGACCCTGAAGGGCCCCAAAGAAGTGCAGGACAAAATGCAAAAATATAGCACAAACACAAAAGAAGCAAAAGTCTTATCTGTAAGCAGGAGATGCAGACACGACACAGCAGGCTACAAGGGAAACTGGAATGAAGGATTCAGACCAGAACAATTAATCACCGGCAACCCTGATGGGAAAATGACTCCCTTATATAAGACCAGTCAGTAACACCTGATTCCCAGTCCTCACAATCTTCACTAGCACCGCTTGTAACCACCAGAGGGAGCCTCTGCTCAGAACTCATCTCAAACACATTCACAACAGTACCCCCCCCTTGAGGAGGGGTCACCGAACCCTCATTTGAGCAACCAGGTCGGTCAGGATGAGTTCTATGATACGCACGGATAAGTCTCCTAGCATGGATGTCCGAAGCAAACACCCAAGAATTGTCTTCCTGACCATAACCTCTCCATTTAACCAAATACTGGAGTTTCCGTCTAGAAAAACGAGAATCCAATATTTTCTCAACCACATACTCCAGATTGCCCTCAACCAAAACAGGGTCAGGAGGCACAGCAGCAGGAACCACTGGCTCAACAAACCTCTTCAACAAGGACTTGTGGAACACGTTATGGATCTTAAATGTCCCTGGAAGAAGCAAACGAAAAGAAACAGGATTAATAATCTCCATGATCTTATAAGGTCCAATGAACCTAGGCTTAAATTTAGGAGATGCTACTCTCATAGGAATATTCTTTGAGGACAACCAGACCAAGTCCCCCACTTTAAACCGAGGACCATCAGTCCTATGCCGGTTAGCAAACCGCTGGGCCTTCTCCTGAGAGAGGGACAACCTCTCCACTACCTGGTCCCAAATCTGTTGCATACGCTCCACAATAGAGTCAACACCTGGACAGACAGAAGCCTCCGTCTGTCCTGAAGAAAATCGAGGGTGAAACCCAGAATTACAGAAAAACGGAGACATCAAAGTGGCAGAGCTAGCCCTATTATTAACCCCTCTCTGACATTAGACGTACTATCCCGTCCATAAAACCCGTGCCATTCTGACCATGGACGGGATAGTACGTCATAGGCGATTAGCTGCGCTCCCGAAGGAGCGCAGCTAATCGCGCCGGTGTCAGCTGATTACACAGCTGACACCTGACTGTGTGTCAGGAGCGGTCACGGACCGCTCCCGGCACATTAACCCCTTGCACACCGCGATCAAACATGATCGCGGTGTACTGGGGGCACAGGGGAGGATCGCGCAGGGTGGGGGCTCCCTGCGCGCCCCCCTGAGACCCTCAGACCAGCGCAATGTGATCGCGCTGCTCTGAGGGCTTCCTCCCTCCCAGGACCCGGATCCAAGATGGCGCTGGGGTCCTGGAGGGAGGCGGCTTCCTCAGTGCCTGCCGAGAGCAGGCATGAGGAAGCGTCCTGCACTGCCTGTCACATCGCTGGTGTGACAGAGTGCTGTGCACACTGTCACACCAGCGATCTGATGAAATACAGTGATGTCCCACCCTGGGACAAAGTAAAAAAGTAAAAAAAGTAAAAATAAACATGTGTAAAAAAAAATCCAAAATAAAAAAAAAAAAAAAAAAAAAAAATATTCCCCAATAAATTCATTACTTATTGTAAATAAAAATAATAAAAAATAAAAGTACACATATATGGTATCGCCGCGTCCGTAACGACCCCCCCTATAAAACTGTCCCACTAGTTAACCCCTTTTGTGAACCCCTTAAAAAATAAAAAATAAAAACGAAGCAAAAAAATCAGTGCTTTATCATCATACCGCTGAACAAAAAGTGGAATAACACGCGATCAAAAAGACGGATATAAATAAACATAGTACCGCTGAAAACGTCATCTTGTCCCGCAAAAAACGAGCCGTCACACAGCATCATCAGCAAAAAAATAAAAAATTTATAGCTCGCAGAATAAAGCGATGCAAAAATAATTATTTTTTATATAAAATTGTTTTTATGCTATAAAAGCGCCAAAACATAAAAAAATTATATAAATGAGGTATCGCCATAATCGTACTGACCCGAAGAATAAAACTGCTTTATCGATTTTACCACACGCGGAACAATAAAAACGCCTCACCCAAAAGAAATTCATAAATTGCTGATTTTTGTTCATTCTAACCTCCAAAAATCAAATAAAAAGCGATCAAAAAATGTCACGTGCTCAAAAATGGTACCAATAAAAGCGTCACCTCGTCCCGCAAAAATTAAGACCTCACATGACATTGTGGGCCAAAATATGCAAAAATTATAGCTCTCAAAATGTGGCGATGCAAAAAACTACTTTTTGCAATAAAAAGCGTCTTTTAGCGTGACAGCTGCCAATCATAAAAACCGCTATAAATAGTAAATCAAACCCCCCTTTATCACCCCCTTAGTTAGGGAAAAATAATAAAATAAAAAAAATGTATTTATTTCCATTTTCCCATTAGGGTTAGGGTTAGGGTTTCGGCTAAAGTTAGGGTTAGGGTTGGCGCTAAAGTTAGGATTAGGGTTAGAGTTTGGATTAGGGTTAGGGTTGGGATTAGGGTTGGGACTAGGGTTAGGGGTGTGTTGGGGTTAGGGTTGGAGTTAGAATTGGGGGGTTTCCGCTGTTTAGGCACATCAGGGGCTCTCCAAATGTGACATGGTGTCTGATCTCCATTCCAGCCAATTCTGCTTTGAAAAAGTCAAACGGTGTTCCTTCACTTCTGAGCTCTGCCATGCGTCCAAACAGTAGTTTATCCCCACATATGGGGTATCAGCGTACTCTGGACCCCAAGAGTTATTGTGAAATTTGTCCTATTTCTTCTGTTACCCTTGGGAAAATAAAAAACTGGGGGCGAAAATATTTTTGTAAAAAAAATAAGATTTTTTTGTTTTTACGGCTGAACATTATAAACTTCTGTGAAGCACTTGGGGCTTCATAGCGCTCACCACACATCTAAATAAGTTCCTTGTGGGGTCTATTTTCCAAAATGGGGTCACTTGTTGGGGATTTCCACTGTTTAGGCGCATCAGGGGCTCTCCAAATGCGACATGACGCCCCCAGACCATTCCATCAAAGTCTGCAATCCAAAACGTCACTACTTCCCTTTCCGAGCCCTGACATGCGCCCATACAGTAGTTTTCTCCCACATATTGGGTATCAGCGTACTCAGGACAAATTGGACAACAACTTTTGGGGTCCAATTTCTCCTGTTACCCTTGTGAAAATAAAATATTGGGGGCGAAAAAATCATTTTTGTAAAAAAAAAAAGGATTTTTTATTTTTACGGCTGTGCGTTATAAACTTCTGTGAAGCACTTCGGGTTCAAAGTGCTCACCACACATCTAGATAAGTTCCTTGTGGGGTCTATTTTCCAAAATGGGGTCACTTGTGGGGGGTTTCCACTGTTTAGGCTTATCAGGGGCTCTCCAAATGCGACATGACGCCCCCAGACCATTCCATCAAAGTCTGCAATCCAAAACGTCACTACTTCCCTTCCGAGCCCTGACGTGCACCCATACAGTAGTTTTCTCCTACATATTGGGTATCAGCGTACTCAGGACAAATTGGACAACAACTTTTGGGTTCCAATTTCTTCTGTTACCCTTGTGAAAATAAAATATTGGGGGCGAAAAAATCATTTTTGTAAAAAAAAAAAAGGATTTTTTATTTTAAGGCTGTACGTTATAAACTTTAGTGAAACACCTGGGGGTTCAAAGTTCTCACCACACATCTAGATAAGTTCCTTGAGGGGTCTAGTTTCCAAAATGGTGTCATTTGTGGGGGGTTTCCACTGTTTAGGCAGATCAGGAGCTCTCCAAACACGACATGGCGTCCAGCCAATTCTGCGTTGAAAAAGTGAGACGGCGCTCCTTCCCTTCCAAACTCTGCCATGCACCCAAACAGTGGTATACCCCCACATATGGGGTATCAGTGTACTCAGGACAAATTGCACAATAACTTTTGGAGTCTTGTTACCCTTGGAAAAATAAAAATTCGGGTGAAAAGATCATTTTGGTGGAAAAAATATGATTTTTAAATTTTACGGCTCTACGTTATAAACTTGTGTGAAGCACTTGAGAGTTCAAATTGCTCACCAAAGATCTAGATAAGTTCCTTAGGGGGTCTAGTTTCCCAAATGGGGTCATTTGTGGGGGTTTCCACTGTTTAGGCACATCAGGGGCTCTCCAAATGCAACATGGCATCCAATCTCAATTCCAGCCAATTTTGGTTGGAAAAAGTCAAATGGTGCTCCTTCCCTTCCGAGCTCTGCCGTGCGCCCAAACAGTGGTTCCCCCCACATATGGGGCATCAGCGTACTCAGGACAAATTGGACAACAACTTATGTGGTCCAATTTCTCCTGATACCCTTGGGAAAATAAAAAATTAGTGACTAAAAGATAATTTTTGTGGGAAAAAAATAGGATTTTTTATTTTCATGCCCGGGCATTATAAAACTTGTGTGAAGCACTTGGGGGTTCAAAGTGCTCACCAAAGATCTAGATAAGTTCCTTACGGGGTCTAGTTTCCAAAATGGGGTCACTTGTGGGGGATTTCCACTGTTTAGGCTCATCTGGGGCACTGCAAACGGAACATGACCCCCATCAACGTCTGCATTCCAAAACGTTACTACTTCCTTTCCAAGCCCTGCCGTGCGCCCAAACAGTTTTCCACCCCCACATATGGGGTATCAGCGTACTCAGGACAAATTGGACAACAACTTTTGGGTCCAATTTCCTTGGGAAAATTCAAAAATTTAGGACTAAAAAATCATTTTTCTGGAATTTTTTTTTTTTTTTTCACACCCAGGCATTATAAACTTTTGTGAAACACTTGGGGTTCAAAGTGCTCACAACAGATCTAGATAAGTACCTTAGGGGGTCTAGTTTCCAAAATGGTGTCACTTGTGGGGGTTTCCACTGTTTAGGCGCATCAGAGGTTCTCCAAGCGCGACATGGCGTCCAATCTCAACTCCAGCCAAATTTAGTTTGAAAAAGTCAAACGGCGCTCCTTCCCTTACGAGCTCTGCCGTGTGCCCAAACAGTGGTTTTCCCCCACATATGGGGTATTGGCGTACTCAGGAGAAATTGCATAACAACCTTATCTGTCCATTTTCTCCTTTTACCCTTGTGAAAATAAAAAAAAAGTTTGTAAAAGATCATTTTTGTGGCTAAAAAGTTAAATATTCATTTTTTCCTTCCACGTTGCTTTAGTTCCTGTGAAGCACCTGAAGGGTTAATAAACTACTTGAATGTGGTTTTGAGTACCTTGAGGGTGCAGTTTTTAGAATGGTGTCACTTTTGGGTATTTTCTGTCATGTAGACCCCTCAAAGTGACTTCAAATGAGAGGTGGTCCCTAAAAAAAATGGCTTTGTAAATTTTGTTGTAAAAATGAGAAATCGCTGGTCAACTTTTAACCCTTATAACTTCCTAAAAAAAAAAATTTTGATTCCAAAATTGTGCTGATGTAAAGTAGACATGTGGGAAATGTTATTTCTTAACTATTTTGTGTTACATATTTCTCTGTTTTAAGGGAATAAAAATTCAAAGTTTTAAAATTGCTAAATTTTCAAAATTTTCGCCATATTTGCGTTTTTTTCAAAAATAAACGCAAGTTATATGGAAGAAATTTTACCACTAACATGAAGTACAATATGTCACGAGAAAACAATCTCAGAATCGCGAAGATCCGTTGAAGCGTTCCGGAGTTATAACCTCATAAAGAGACAGTGGTCAGAATTGTAAAAATTGGCCCGGTCATTAACGTGCAAACCACCCTTGGGGGTGAAGGGGTTAAGAGCAAACTCAGCCAAAGGCAAAAAAGAGACCCAGTCATCCTGATCAGCAGACACAAAGCATCTTAGATAAGTCTCCAATGTCTGGTTTGTTCTCTCAGTTTGACCATTGGTCTGAGGATGAAATGCCGAGGAGAAAGACAATTGAACACCCAGTTTAGAACAAAAAGTCCTCCAAAATCTGGAAACAAACTGGACTCCTCTGTCAGACACAATGTTCTCAGGAATGCCGTGTAAACGAACCACGTGCTGAAGGAACAACGGCACCAATTCAGAGGAGGAAGGCAACTTAGGTAATGGCACAAGATGTATCATTTTGGAAAACCTATCACAAATTACCCAGATGGTGGTCATTCTCTGAGAAACAGGAAGATCGGAAATGAAATCCATAGAGATATGGGTCCATGGTCTCTTGGGCACAGGCAATGGCATCAACAAACCACCAGAGCGAGAGCAAGGCTTGGAGCGAGAGCAAGTCCCGCAGGACTGCACAAATTCCCTGACATCGCGAGACAAGGTAGGCCACCAAAAGGACCGACTAACCAAGTCTCTGGTACCAAAAATTCCGGGATGCCCAGCCAATGCGGAACAATGAATCTCAGACATCACACTCTTTTTCCATTGGTCCGGGACAAACAATTTTCCAACAGGGCAGCGCTCGGGCCTATCCTCCTGACACCCCTCCAGAGCAAGTCTCAAATTGGGCGAGATGGCGGAAAGAACTACACCCTCTTTCAAAATAACAGAAGGATCAGATAACTCAGGAGAGTCCGCAAGGAAACTCCTCGAGAGGGCATCCGCCTTAACATTCTTAGTGCCAGGAAGAAAGGAAACCACAAAATTAAAACGTGTGAAAAACAAGGCCCACCTGGCCTGTCTAGGATTGAGTCGCTTGGCAGATTCCAGATAGACCAGATTCTTATGGTCCGTAAGGACCACCACCTGATGTTTGGCTCCCTCCAGCCAATGTCTCCATTCTTCAAAAGCCCACTTCATGGCCAATAACTCCCGATTACCTACGTCATAATTACGTTCAGTAGGAGAAAAATTTCGAGAGAAAAAGGCACAAGGGTTACTTTTAGAGGTCTCTGGATCTTTTTGGGACAAAACGGCACCTGCCCCAATTTCAGAGGCATCAACTTCCACCTGAAATGGCAGAGAAACATCAGGCTGCCGTACAACAGGAGCAGAAGTGAATCTCTGCTTAAGTTCCTGAAATGCAGAGACTGCCTCAGGAGGCCAATTCACCACATCAGAACCCTTTCTGGTCAAATCAGTTAATGGTTTAACAATAACCGAGAAATTACCAATAAATTTACGATAAAAATTGGCAAAACCCAAAAATCTCTGAAGAGCCTTTAATGAAGTAGGTTGGACCCAATCACAGATGGCCTGAACCTTGACCGGGTCCATTTCAATAACAGATGGGGACAAAATGAATCCCAGAAATGAGATCCTCTGTACGCCAAAAAGACACTTTGATCCCTTCACATACAGAGCATTCTCTCTCAAAATCTGGAATACAGTTCGAACATGTTTCACATGAGAGTCCCAGTCATTAGAAAAAATCAAGATATCATCCAAATAAACAATCAGAAATTTGTCCACAAAATCCCTGAAAATGTCATTCATGAAGGACTGGAAGACGGAAGGAGCATTAGTGAGCCCAAAGGGCATCACTAGGTACTCAAAATGCCCTTCAGGGGTATTGAATGCCGTCTTCCATTCATCCCCGTGCTTAATGCGAATAAGGTTATACGCCCCCCTGAGGTCAAGCTTGGTAAACCAAGTAGCGTTTTTCACCCTGGAAAACAGGTCAGAAATCAAGGGTAACGGGTATTGATATTTCACAGTAATATTGTTCAAGAGACGATAATCAATACACGGCCTTAATGAACCATCTTTTTTGGCCACAAAGAAAAAACCGGCACCTAAGGGTGAAGAGGATGGTCTGATATGACCCTTCTCCAATGATTCCTTGATATAAGACCGCATAGCGTCATGTTCAGGTACAGACAAATTAAAAAGGCGACCTTTAGGGAATTTACTACCCGGCACTAATTCAATAGCGCAGTCATAGCTCCTATGGGGAGGCAAGGATGCAGATTTACTTTCGCTAAACACATCAGAAAAATCAAACAAAAAGTCAGGAACATCCTGAGCCTGGGGGGAGGCAGAAAAAACAGGAGTGTTGGTATTAACACATTGGCAGCCCCAACTGGTTACAGACACAGATTTCCAATCCAAAACAGGATTATGAGACTGTAACCAAGGGAAACCCAGCACGATAATGTCATGCAGATTATATAGAACCAAAATTTGCAGCACTCCTGGTGATCAGGTTCAACCCTCATTATCACCTGAGTAGAAAACTGGGGTTTATTCTCAGCCAAAGGGGTAGAATCGATCCCCAGTAGGGGAATAGACTTCTGTAGGGGTATCAAGGGAAACCCACAACGTTTAGCAAAATCATAATCCATCAGGTTAATAGCTGCTCCAGAATCAACGAAAGCCTGAGCAGAAAATGAGGACAGAGAGCATATCAGAGTGACAGTTAATAAAAACTTAGTCTGAACACTACCCAAGACAACTGAGCGTGCAAAACGTCTTCCCCGCTTAGGGCAGACTGAAATAGCATGAGAGGCATCACCACAGTAGAAACATAACCCATTGCGCATTCGAAACTCATGACGCTGTGCCCCAGACACCACTATCACACTGCATGGGTTCAGAAGCTGGTTCACAAGGCAACACCATTCCACGCATACTTCTCTGCTCACGCAAACGTCTGTCAATTTGAATCGCTAATGACATAGAATCATTGAGACCAGAGGGGACAGGGAATCCCACCATAACATCCTTTACATTATCTGACAGACCCTTCCGGAAAAGGGCCGCCAAAGCGTCGTCATTCCATTTGGTCAGGACTGCCCACCTACGGAATCTCTGACAGTATAACTCAGCGTCATCAAGCCCGATTTAATGCCAACAAGGTTTTTTCAGCTTGATCAGTGACATTAGGCTCATCGTACAATAACCCCAAAGCCTGAAAAAACGCATCAACATCACTCAAAACAGGAACCCCAGGTATCAGGGAAAAAGCCCAATCCTGAGGATCGCCGCGCAGGAGAGAGATAATAATTTGAACCTGCTGCGCTGCGTTTCCTGAGGACTTAGATTTTAAGGCAAAAAACAATTTACAATTATTTTTGAAATTCTGAAACTTCGCTCGATCCCATAAAAACAAATCTGGCATGGGGATCCTAGGTTCCACAACAGGCAACCTAGCAAGATATGCAGCAATACTCTGAACCTCAGTGGCAAGCTGATCCACACGGCCAGACAACTGTGCAAACTCCATTGGGAGAAAAGATCCTCCCCAGCACCCAGAGATACAGAGGAAAAAAAAAAAAAATGCAACAAATAGAAAAATATCTCTGACAACTCTGACACTTTTTTTCTTTCACAATTTTTTTTTTTCCTTCTGTGAGTACCATACAATTTCAATTTTTCGGCCGGTGATACTGTTATGTTTCGGTAGCTGAGGAGTGCAGGTAAAAAAGGCAATACACCAGAGCAGTTGGAATCTATGAGATTGCAGTACCCTGACTAACCACCACAACTAGAGGCAGCCGTGGAGCGTTCCTACGTTGGTCCTAGACGCCTCGTCACAGCCTGAGAAACTAACTACACCTAAAGATAGAAATAGGAAAGCTATCTGCCCCGGAGCAGAACCCCAAAGATAACAGAAAGCCCCCAAACATGTAATGGCGGTTAGACAAGAGGAAATACTGACACAGAAAGAAAATAGTATGAGCAAACGCTGGGGCCCAAACTATCTAAATAGAAAAGGATAGGAAGGGTACTTACTGCAATCCCAGAAAACCCTGAAAAGCACCAACTCTACTAATTTCAAAATCACCTGAGATCACACGACCTCTACCACCTAAATTAGTTCTCTGGTGTAACAAAATAAAAACAGCAGCCACTGAAAAAAACTGGAAAAAGCAAAAGAACAAAACTCAGTGGCTGAACTAAACTGAGAGGGCAGAAGCCCCCGGAGGGGACCCTGAAGGGCCCCAAAGAAGTGCAGGACAAAATGCAAAAATATAGCACAAACACAAAAGAAGCAAAAGTCTTATCTGTAAGCAGGAGATGCAGACACGACACAGCAGGCTACAAGGGAAACTGGAATGAAGGATTCAGACCAGAACAATTGATCACCGGCAACCCTGATGGGAAAATGACTCCCTTATATAAGACCAGTCAGTAACACCTGATTCCCAGTCCTCACAATCTTCACTAGCACCGCTTGTAACCACCAGAGGGAGCCTCTGCTCAGAACTCATCTCAAACCCATTCACAACAGCAGGGCTACATAGCCCTATGTTAAATTCTGTTGCGGCGACGCACCGTCGCCGCAACACGCGAGGACATGCTGCGGTCTGAAAAGACGCGCCGCATGTCCGTTTACGCAGGTCTCCCGCCTGCGTGTTGTTACGCATAGTGGAGACGGATTTCTTGAAATCCCCTCCACTATGCTGTAACATCTGGACGCTGCGTGTTTGGCGCTGCGCCAGCGCACAGCGCCAAACACGCAGCGTTTCCTGATCGTGGAAACTCACCCTAACCCTGCTTTACTCTTCTCCATAACTTTATCCCTGACCTGTCCGTTGTGTTGATGATGATGTTTGATCTCGAATGTTTTCAAACAAACCTTTGACGCCTTCACAGAACAGCTGTAGTTATACTGAGAATAAATGACCCAAAGGTGGACTCAATTTACTAATTAAGAGACTTCTGGAGGCAATTAGTCACCCAGAATTTTATTTAGGGATATCAGAATACAAGGGGGCTGAATACAAATGTCATAGTTTTCAAACTTATATTTTTAAAATATTTAGAAAACCATGTATCATTTCCTTCACACTTCACAAATACTACTTTGTGTTTAAAATCACATAAAATAGCAAAAAAATAAATTTAAATTTGTGGGTGTAACTGAAAAAAATCTGAAAAAGTAGGAATACTGTTTCAAGGCAGTGTAGATGCGACAACCGTGACACATCTGATTAGTACATTTCCACAATATCATGTGCGTTATGCCGCGATATAATATGAAGTAGAGGCATACAAATCAGGAGAAAAAAAAACATTGATGTCACAGGAAGGTTTGCAGTGCTCTGGACTACTGATGTGGCGATTGGACCAGGATCCTGGAAATTGCTTTGCTCTTCTCGAATAACCATCGTATGAATTTTTTTATATAAAATTATATTATAATATAATATATATATATAATGGGCTGCAAAGTGGTGACGATCAGTATAAGTCTGGACCCCGAGACCCCTGCTCTTAAGTAAGCACTGCCTGCAGGAGTGTGAGGCTCAATAGTTCGTCTATATAAGAGTACAGCTTCTACTGATCCTGTGCTCCGCTGTGTGTGCAATCCTGCAGGAGCGATACACCTCAGGGCAATTAGTGGTGGTCTCATCATTTGTCTTAAAAGGTTGGTTATGTCTGTAATCCCACATTCCTAATAACATTATCATCAGACAGACTTTTAAGCCATAACACAGGAGACTTTTTTTTTCTTATAAAAGAAATCTAGAAGATTAATGCAAGTCAAGCTAGGAACGCAATCATTAATACAATTCTCATCTTTCCTGTTTGATTGGAAAAATCTAATTAATACGGCATAATGTAATTTAAATGAAAAGAGTCCGTAAGAAGAGACCTAAACAACCTTCCAGCACAAGAAACAGAACACATAATAAAACCAATTAGGCGTCTCATGCATTTGCAATAAGACACTAGGTTTCACTGAGGTCAGTAACATCATTTACTTTAGAAGAGCACTGGTATCAAAAGGAATCACCCGGCTGTTCACAGAACATGACACATCAAATGAAAACAGATCACTCGGCACCACTTGAAAAACGCATTCATGATAGACGACTGATTTATGGATCGGGAATATTGTTATTCAACACTACAGCTACTGTACCAGACAGACAAAATGGGAATCAATTTAACAAAGTGAATGCAATTTTCTGCCTTGCCTTTAGCAGATTAACAGAACTGTAACACATAGCCTTGTTAACCCTCCACTACCAGAATGGAGTGTCATATGTAAAAAGGACTGATAGTTGGCAATTAAAGTGTTGTTATGGTTAGTATGTGGTGACCACATTTACTGGCTGGACCTGATCAAGTAGGTTACTGCCAATATAGAATGTCAGTACACAAAAGTCACACATATACTGTATATTAATGACCTATACCTTAATACAGCTGATTTATGACAACACATAAAAGCATAGGGGACACAGAACAATCCTTAGCCCCAAGTTCACACAATGCAGTTACATACAGTTTTAAGATTTTCAGCTCATTCTGTCACTTGCAAATTTCTTTGGCATGGTATTCCCCACTTTATGATAGGGGGTATTTGACTTGCGCCTATTTTACAGACACTGGGGTGCAAGGCAACAGATGTGCATTGGGTGAAGGCGGACAAATGTCTGCGTTACCATCCAGTCTCTTCAGTTCACATCCTAATGCTGTCACATGAATGCTCATCCTCCTGACAGGTTGTCATGTGTGCATCGCCACGAAGATCGTCGCGGTTGCACATTCTGACTTCTCACAGCTGAGTTGCTGTTTCTTTGTGTTTGGCAGTTAGGGAGTTAATTCTGTCTGTGCTAGTTCTGGGACTGTGCGTAGTTCTGGGACTGGGTGCAGTTTCTTCCGGCTGCAATTAATTATTTGTTGATTGGTTTCCTTTAAATCTCTGGTTGTCTGTGTTGGGAGTTGCCAGTGAAATTCTTCATGCAGACCACAGATAGGATTGTATCTGTATAGACTTAAGTTAAAGAGCTCCTTAGTTGTTTTAAGCTCACCTTGCTTAGAGTTTAATATCCCAGATCATTTATGTTCCTTCTGTGTTTGAGTGTGTATGCAAGTCTGTGTTTTCTCCAGTCTGTCTTATATGTCTAATCTGTGTATTTAGCAGAGATCAGCCCATATCCCTTTGGTGGTAATCAGAATCCTTCTTAGGACTGATTACAGGGTTCAGGGACTGATAGGAGACAGGGTTAGGCTGGAGACTTGGACCTCTGAACCATTATCAGTACCTCCAAGGTGAGGGATTAGTTAGGACCCAGTTTAGGGTCAGGTTAGACCCCCGATCCTCCTCTTTCCTGTGACAGTGTATCAAGTCCTCAAGATTAACCCTGAGTTCAACGGATATCGTGTCAGGTAAATCTATTCTATATTTACATGCTGATGTTGCTAATCTATATGTTGTATAGAGTGTTGTTCTTTTAAGAATAGTTTACTGACATCGTACACATATCATAAGACCGCGTGACACAGGTGTCGCTCCCACTGCGGGTTTATTTCGCAGTGATGAGCAGCTGCCATACCTACATACACAGTAGATATTGGGCGGGAAGTGTGGCCTTTATAAGGTAGCAAACATACTATAACAGCGTTTTTAGTCTCAATGGCGATTTCTTGGTGAGTCCATGATCCCATGTGCAAAAACGCATTTTTTTTTCTCCAGGTCTCTGCAACAAAAAAATGCACTAGCAATCTAATTTGTTTACCACATTTTTGCTTTTTTATGCAATTTCTCCCTTTTTTATGCATGTTTAATGCAAATTTAAAGCAGTTCTTTTTTATAAAGTGTTTTACTACTGCACCAAAAAAAAAAAAATACAGTTTAAAGTGAACCTGATACCCGATACGTGATGCCCAATCTGTGGGCAGCAAGTATATAATGCACTGTTGGTATGAAATCAGCCAGGAATGTTTGACTCTCAAATGCTGCAGCGTTTCACAGATTAACATACTTTAAAAGCTGCTGGGGACCAAGACTGTGATATAGACTAGACAGGCAGGTCCCTGGTGGTTTTTCCAGCCCCCTGCCTGCATGCACATATAGGGAGAGACCTGTTATGAATGTGACATCCACACACGGGTAACAGGAATAAGGAAGACCTATCTCACAGAGAAGCTGCACCCACACTCTACTGGTCCCTGTACAGACTAGACAATCCCTAGCCACACAACTAAAAAGACCACCTCAGACCTAACTCCCTAAAAGGTCATCCAGGGGGGTTTCATACCTCCTGAGGAACCAGAGAGGAAGCCACTACACACTACTAACAAAGTGAGAGGGAAGCATGCAGGTTGACAGAAAACTTAAAGCACGTTCATAAAGGAGAAAGAGGGAAAAACGAAGAAAAAACAAAAATAAATGAAACAAGAATAACCTTCCGGAACCCTAACTGTGGTTCAAGGAAAAGGTGCTGTGAAGGTGGACAAATACACTCAGCAGAAATACAAATACAAAAGGTGTTTGCCAAGCAGGAAAAATCCCATAACTGAAGGTCTAGAAATCCTTACCACAAATCTACCTACAAGTATAGCCAGCAGGAAAGTGCAGTGAAGGGGGAACATATAAAACCCCACCAAGAATGTGATACGGCAAACCAAAATGGGAAAATAGACATCTGGTGAGGAGCAAACCAAGAAAGGAAAACTAAGCTTCTATAGTTTATCAGCTTTTGAAAAGGGAAGAAATGGCAATAGCTCAGCAGACTGGAGGAACTGGTCACGCTGAAACAGGTCACCGGATCGAATCCCCAAACTGAGCCATGACACCTGTCACTCCAGGTCAGCGGGAGGGGAGAAGTCACAGGGAATCGGCCTGTCTGACTAGTCCATAGCGCCAGTCTTGGTCCTCGGCAGCTTTTAAAGTAAGTTTTTCTCTGAAACGCTGCTGCTGATAAACAGGAGATTTTCTGAACACACAAGAAATACAGCATTCTCGCAATGTGGCCTAAGGACCCTTGATACTAGCCAAAAGACGTTTACCCTGGCCAGAGAAGTGGCTCCTGTGAGAGTGATGTGATGTTCAGCAAATACTACAGCATAAGGAAAGTTCTCCAGAAACAGCATGTATATTTACGGGTGTAGCCATAAGTGTCACAATTAACACTGACACGATCAATGGGATAGATGAGTTTTACTGTCCACTGTCTCCTGCATACACAGTGGCCAAAGAGAGCAAATCGTGATGACAACTGACCAATGCTAACAGGCCAGTAGTCAGTGCTTTCACAAGAGATGATTTTATTTGGCAGCTTGTGCCGGTTGTAACCACAAGCCTGAAGTAAATGAAAGCGCCTACGCTGATATGTATGACCCCGGCTTCCTGTTTACAGTAGTTAATAGTTTGTTTTACAAATAACAGACTGCTCCACATGACCAAGAAACAGCAGAAAAAAACCTGTTCCCATTTCCTGGGTTCATGGGAACTAATAAAAGTCATGGACCTTCAGTAGGACACTCTTACCCAAAATGTCACTGCACACATTTTTTTATTAAGCTTGCTAAATGGTAAATGCTAAAACCTGCTAAATACAGGCAAATAGTTGCCATTTTCATGTCGGTATTACTTTATCACACTGCACTTCTTCCATAGTGGATCTATATCATTCTCACAATTTAACTAAACTGTTCAGCAAATGTCCATACAAAAAACTCATGAAAGAAAGAGTGAATCTGGCCTTCTCACCTGTCAGCTTAGCTGAAGGGTCAAGTTTCTGGGATAAACTTCACTTGGATGAAATCAGGAAGGAAGAGCTCAATACCTCCAGGTTAGTGATTGCAAGTATTTTCACACACAGGCAGCTTTCAGGAGATGATTAATAAATTCATGACTGCGTAAATGTGATCACTCATGTTCACTATGTCGGAGGGATACAGTTCACACAGTAAGTACATGTACTGTATATATATATAATAAAAAAAAAACACAAAACAAACCCCTATTCGTAATGTAGAGGTACTGCGAGTAAGCTCAGTTTCGATGTATAGGAATTTTCAATGTTTTATAGCGGACAATTGGAGTAGTTTTGACGTACACTCCTGTAATGCTGTGCAAGTGATGGCTATGGGCACAGCGACATACAGAAAGAATATTTCTTGATGTATACATGTCAACCTTACTGACACACTCCAGATCCCACATTCAGACTCATAGACATGATCATTCTAAGAGCAGTCATCAACAATTTTTCTGGTGTTAAAAAGAATATCAGAAGGATAAACCCTCCTAAGACCTCTATATGGGCATGTAGATCATAATAAGCTGCATAAAATGATACCTTGACATCTGCGATTCAATGTGTCATTCCAGAGAAATCCATAATTTTCTTAATATGTAAATCAGTTGTTAAAATCTACAGACCAGACATAGAACTCTTAGATACTCTGCATCCAGGCATTGTTACCAGTGTGAGACTGTTGGTCATTACATGTCTCACAATGGTAACTTTCCCTTTTCGTTTAAAGGGAATCTGTCACCCCATTTTTGGACTATGAGATACGGCCACCACCATCAGGGGCTTATCTACAGCATTCTGTAATGGTGTAGATAAGCCCCCGATGTCACCTGAAAGAGAAGAAAAACGAGTTATATTATACTTACCCAGGGGCGGTCCACTGTGCGTCACGGTCCGGTTCGGCGCCTCCCATCTTCTAGCGAAGCCGGCCTCTTCTTTCCGTCCCGTCTCCTGCGCAGGCGCACTGATCTGCGCTGGCGTGGGCAGAGCAAAGTACTGCAGTGCGCAGGACCTCTCTGACCTTTCCCGGCGCCTGCACACTGCAGTACTCTGCTCTGCCCTCACCTAAATGTTTTTCATCTCTTTCAGGTGACATCGAGGGCTTATCTACAGCATTCTGGAAGCCCCTGATGGCGGTGGCCGTATCTCATAGTCCAAAAATGGGGTGACAGATTCCCTTTAAAATGAGCTCTGGAAGCAGATTTTCATGCAGATATGTGCTTATTCACATATTAAGAAAAACTTTGATTTCTTGTAAATAAGACACTAGATCAGAGGTATCATTTTATTCAGCTGCCTATGACCTGCATGCCCATGTAGATGGTGTAAGCTTTTCAGGGGATATAGCTCTGGGATCGCCGTCTTGGGGAGACGGAGTGGCATAAAGAGACCATTCACAGACAGTGGTTCTGTTAAAAACTGGCCGCAACCAGTTTTATTAAAGTCCACAGCAAACAGAACATAAATTAAAACAAAATCATAAACATAAAGCCTAGGCGTGTCCCGCCACTAATTACACTTAAGGGAATGCCACACTAAACAATATCGCTAACGGGATCGCTAAAAAAACGTCACTATTTAGCGATCCCGTTAGCGATATTGTTCAGTGCGGCAGCTTCCAGCGACGAGCTTCCTGCTGTGATCTCGCTCGTCGCTGGAATCGTTCCGGACCCTATTTCATCGCTGGCGCTCCCGCTGGGTAAGTATCTAATCGCTGTGTGGCACCTTTTCTTAGCGATTTAGCGGTACTTTTGTACCGCTAAAGTCGTTAAGAAGATCGCTAACGGCGATAGCGTCGTTAACTATATCGCTAAATGCGGCAGCATTTAGCGATATAGAAACAATCCCGCTAGCGATCTCATTAGTATGCAACGCTAACGAGATCGCTAGCGGGATTGCTTAGTGTGGCAGTACCTTTAGAGTCTGGACCCGGATAGAAAGGGAAATCTATCTAATAGCCTGTGCCCAAAACAACACATATGTTCAGTAGTTACCAGCGTGCAGCTCACATGAGGCTCCAATGGCGTCTGAAGTCAGATCCAGACTGAGAGAGAGAGCCCCCTCTGAACTCCTCAAGCAGGTACTTATGGCTGCCTAATTAAGCAGCTGTGTTCACTCCGGGTTGCACTGCAAACCTGTCCCAGATAGGAATGGAATGAACACCGCACTGACAACCTATTTTATGCGCCCCAGCTAAGAAACCTGGGCGAGATATACACGCCGTCCAGCACACACCCCTTCACTGTCTCACATATCCCCCCTCTTCTCCAGACCGGAGGACTGGTCAGAAACTCCGAAGAGACAGTGAACTCTGGACAAGGCATCAGCATTACCCTGTAATTTCCCAGGTCTATGCTCAACCGAGAAATTGAACTCTTGAAGTGAAAGGAACCACCTTGTCACCCTGGCATTCCTTTCCTTGTTCTGCTTCATCCATGCCAGAGGAGCATGGTCTGATTGCAATTTAAATCTCCTACCCAAGAGGTAATACCGTAGGGAGTCCAGCGCCCATTTGATTGCGAGGCACTCTCGCTCCACAATGGCATAATTTTGTTCAGCCGGTGTCATTTTTCGACTTAGATACAGGACTGGGTGTTCTTCACCCTTCACGACCTGTGATAACACCGCCCCTAACCCCACATTAGAGGCATCAGTTTGAACAAGAAACTCTTCCCTGAAATTAGGGGTGACCAGAACTGGTCTTTGACACAAAGCCATTTTCAACGACATAAATGCTTTTTCTGCCTCCGGATTCCAATTTATCATTTTGGACTTCCCCCCTTTTGTCAGGTCAGTCAATGGGGCAGCAATGGAGGCATAATTTGGTACGAATCTGCGATAGTACCCAGTGATGCCCAGAAATGCTTTGACCTGTCGTTTTGTGAGGGTACAGGCCAGTTTCGAATTGCCTCTACCTTATCGATTTGTGGCTTGATCAGCCCTCTGCCAATCACATAGCCCAAGTATTTGGCCTCTTCTAGGCCAATTGCACATTTCTCTGGGTTTATGTTCAGCCCAGCTCCGCCTATCGAGTCTAAGACGGCTTTTACCTTAGCGAGGTGGCTCTCCCAATCAGAACTGAAAATTACCACATCATCCAGGTAGGCAGCTGCATAGACTTGAAACGGGCGTAGGATCTGGTCCATAAGCCTCTGAAAGGTAGCTGGGGCTCCATGCAACCCGAATGGCATCACCAGATACTGAAACAAACCTTCCGGGGTTGCAAAGGCCGTTTTTTCTTTTGCCTCCTCAGATAGGGGTATCTGCCAGTACCCTTTTGTCAGATCGAGGGTTGTAATATAACGGGCACCCCCTAACCTCTCGATTAGCTCAACTACCCGTGGCATCGGGTATGCGTCAAACTTTGACACTTCGTTCAACTTTCTGAAATCATTACAGAACCTCCAGGTTCCATTAGGTTTTGGGATCAGAACAATCGGGCTACACCACTCGCTTTGGGCCTCCTCAATGACCCCGAGGTCTAGCATGCGTTTGATTTCAGTAGAGACTATCTTTCTGCGGGCTTCTGGAATTCTGTACGGTTTTATTTTGACCTTAGTACCGGGCTCGGTCTCGATATGGTGTTTTACGAGAGAAGTCCGGCCGGGCAAATCAGAAAACCTCTGCTGATTTTTCTGCAGAAACTCCCGTACTTCCTGTTTTTGGTGCACGGACAATGTCTCACCAATGGTCACAGGAGGTAGAGATGGTTTTACCCCTTTCTCTACTTGACCCGAGGCCAACAACGACTCTCTGTCCCTCCAGGGCTTGATCAGATTGATATCATACACCTGGTAGGGCTTGCGTCTCCCGGGTTGGTGTACTTTGTAAGTAACCTCGCTCACTTTTTGTACTATCTCATATGGACCATGCCATTTGGCCAAAAATTTACTTTCCACGGTGGGAATTAGGATTAGGACTCGATCCCCGGGGTTAAAAGTCCTAATTTTTGCTGTCCGATTATATACTCTGCTTTGAGCTTCTTGGGCTCTCTGCAGATGATTCTTAACTAATGGCATAATTTTAGCCATCCTCTCTTGCATTTGGGCAATATGCTCTATAACACTCTTGTATGGAGTTGTCTCGGTTTCCCAAACTTCCTTGGCTATGTCTAGCAAGCCCCGCGGGTGCCGCCCATATACCAACTCAAAGGGAGAGAACCCCGTAGAGGCCTGGGGAACCTCTCTGACCGAAAACATTAAGTAGGGTAACAGGTAGTCCCAGTCCCGCCCATCTTTCTCTACTGCTTTCTTTAACATGTGTTTTACATAGTTATTAAGGTTGAAGGAAGACTTTAAGTCCATCTAGTTCAACCCATATCCTATCCTAACCTGCCCTAACATGTTGATCCAGAGGAAGGCAAAAAAAACCCAAGTGGCAAACAGTAAGCTTCACATTGGGGAAAAAAATTCCTTCCCGACTCCACATACGGCAATCAGACTAGCTCCCTGGATCAACGCTGTATCTAGGAAACTAGTGAATATAGCCTGTAATATTATACTTTTCAAGAAAGGCATCCAGTCCCCTCTTAAATTTTAGTAAGGAATCACTCATTACAACATTAGACGGCAGAGAGTTCCATAGTCTCACTGCTCTTACAGTAAAGAATCTGCATCTGTGATTATGGCTAAACCTTCTTTCCTCCAGACGTAGAGGATGCCCCCTCGTCCCCGTCACAGGTCTAAAGGGTATGCCACACTGAACAACATCGCTAACGGGATCGCTAAAAAACGTCACTATTTAGCGATCCCGTTAGCGATGTTGTTCTGTGCGGCAACTGCCAGCGACGAGCTTCCTGCTGTGATCTCGCTCGTCGCTGGAATCGTTCCGGACCCTATTTTATCTTCGGCGCTCCCGCTGGGTAAGTATAATCGCTAAGTGTAGCACCTTTTCTTAGCGATTTAGCGGTACTTTTGTACTGCTAAAGTCGTTAAGGAGATCGCTAACCGCGATAGCGTCCTTAACGACATCGCTAAGTTAGGTAGCTACTAGCGATATAAAAACAATCCCGCTAGCGATCTCATTAGTATGCGACGCTAACGAGATCGCTATCGGGATTGTGTAGTGTGGCAGCCTCCTAAGAGTAAAAAGATCATTAGAAAGGTCTTTGTACTGTCCCCTCATATATTTGTACATTGTAATAAGATCACCCCTAAGCCTTCGTTTTTCCAAACTAAATAACCCCAAGTGTAATAACCTGTCTTGGTATTGCAGACCCCCCCAGTTCTCTAATAACCTTGGTCGCTCTTCTCTGCACCCGCTCCAGTTCAGCTATGTCTTTCTTATACACCGGAGACCAGAACTGCACACAGTATTCTAAGTGTGGTCGCACCAGTGACTTGTATAGAGGTAAAATTATGTTCTCCTCATGAGCATCTATGCCTCGTCTAATGCATCCCATTATTTTATTTGCCTTTGCAGCAGCTGCCTGACATTGGCCACTAAATGTGAGTTTGTCGTCCCCCATACACCCAAGTCTTTTTCAGTGACAGTTTTGCCCAGTGTTTTACAATTAAGCACATAATTATACATCTTATTTGTTCTACCCAAGTGCATGACCTTACATTTATCCCCATTAAAGCTCATTTGCCATTTATCAGCCCAAGCTTCTAGTTTACATAAATCCTCCTGTAATATAAAATTATCCTCCTCTGTATTTATTACCCTGCAGAGTTTAGTGTCATCTGCAAATATTGAAATACTACTCTGTATGCCCCCTACAAGGTCATTAATACATATGTTAAAGAGAAGCGGCCCCAATACTGACCCCTGTGGTACCCCACTGCTAACCGTGACCCAGTCCGAGTGTGCTCCATTAATAACCACCCTTTGTTTCCTATCCATGAGCCAGTTCTTAACCCACTTACACATATTTTCCCCTATCCCCATTGTTCTCATTTTATGTATCAACCTTTTGTGTGGCACTGTATCAAAAGCTTTTGAGAAGTCCATGAACACCACGTCCACTGCATTCCCTTGGTCCAGTCCTGAACTTACCCCTTCATAAAAGCTTATCAGATTAGTCTGACAAGAACGGTCCCTCGTAAACCCAGGCTGATACTGTGTCATGAGGTTATTCAGCTTCAGATACTCCAATATAGTATCCCTTAAAAAACCCTCCAGGATTTTACCCACAGTAGATGTTAAGCTCACTGGCCTATAATTTCCAGGTTCAGTTTTTGCCCCCTTTTTGAATATTGGCACATTTGCTATACGCCAGTCCTGTGGTACAGACCCAGTTATTATGGAATCTTTAAAGATTAAAAATAATGGTCTATCTATAACTGTACTTAATTCCTGCAGTACTCGGGGGTGTATCCCATCCGGACCCGGGGATTTGTCAACTTTAGTGATTTTTAGACGCCGCCGTACTTCCTGCTGGGTTAAGCATGTGACATTTAATGGAGAAATTTTTTTATCTCTGATCATGTTATCTGTCATGGGATTTTCTTGTGTAAATACAGTTGAAAAAAAGTCATTTAGCATATTGGCTTTTTCCTCATCCTCATCCACCATTTCACCCAGACTATTTTTAAGGGGACCAACACTATCATTTTTTAGTTTCTTGCTATTTATGTAGTTAAAGAATATTTTGGGATTATCTTTTCTTTCTCTGGCAATGAGTCTCTCTGCCTCAATCTTTGCTGTCTTGATTTGCTTTTTACAGAATTTATTCAGTATTCTGTATTTATTTAATGCCTCTTCACTACCTACTTGCTTTAATTCCCTAAACGCTTTCTTTTTGTCCCTTATTGCACCCCTTACAGCTCTATTTAGCCATAGTGGTTTCCTCCTAATTCTAGCATGTTTATTCCCATAGGGTATATACTGTGCACAGGTCCTATTCAGGATACTAATAAACGTCTCCCATTTTCTTTGTGTATTTTTATGTCTCAGGATATCGTCCCAGTTTATTGCACCAAGATCATCTCTCATCCGTTGGAAATTTGCCTTCCTGAAGTTTAGTGTCCTTGTAACCCCTCGACTACACATCTTATTAAAGGATACATGAAAGCTTATTATTTTGTGATCACTATTACCCAAGTGACCCCCAACCCTTATATTTGATATGCGGTCTGCCCTGTTGGATAATATTAGGTCTAGCAGTGCCCCCCTCTTGTTGGGTCTGAACTAGTTGTGAAAGGTAAGGCTGGTTTCACACATCCGTTTTTCCCTTGCGGCGCCCCCGGCATTTTCCCGCAGCGCCGCATCTGAAAATCTGATGCGGCGCATGCGGCTTTTTTCGCATTGACATGCATTAGCGCCGCATGGCGCCGCATGTCAATGCGTTGCATGCGTTTTGTCCGGATGCGGCGCAAATGTACATTGCGGCGGCCGGACAAAACGCTGCATGCAACGTTTTTTTTTTTTTGCCGGATGGTTTCTTATCTCTCCAAGCATCAGAAACCATCCGGCAAAAAACCGCATTTGGCGCCGGAAGTGTGAAAGCTTTTCACATGCGGCGCTGCGGTAAAATGCCGGGGGCGCCGTTTAGGCGCCCGCCGGATGTGTGAAAGAGGCCTAATTGTCTCTCATAGTTGCCAAAAACGTATTACCTTTGCTGGAACTGCAGGTTTCTGTTCCCCAATGTATTTCAGGGTAGTTGAAGTCCCCCATAATAATGACTTCTCCTTGAGTTGCTGCTTCATCTATTTGCTTTACGAGGATATTCTCTGTTGCTTTCATTATTTTAGGAGACTTATAACAAACCCCTATCAATAATTTATTATTTTTCCCCCCTCCCCTAATCTCCACCCACAGAGACTCTACATCTTCATTAGATTCACAGATATCACGCAGGATTGGTTTTAAGGATGATTTTACATATAAACACACACCCCCACCTCGCTTATTTTTACGGTCATTTCTAAACAGACTATAGCCCTGTAAATTAACCGCCCAGTCGTGGCTCTCATCCAGCCAAGTCTCAGATATCCCCACCATGTCATAATTATGGTCCAACAAAATTAATTCTAATTCCGCCATTTTGTTGGTGAGGCTTCTAGCATTAGTATACATGCACTTTATGTATCTCTCTGAACCTCTATTCTTTCTTAAATTATTAACTGTTCTAACCCCACCCCCCATGCCACCCCCACCCCCAATTTCATTATTTGTGCCCAGGTCTCTATCTGTACTGCCTTCCCCTCCTATAAAATGAATACCCTCCCCCCAGTCCCTAGTTTAAAGACTCCTCCAACCTTCTAGCCATTTTCTCCCCCAGCACAGCTGCACCCTCCCCATTGAGGTGCAGCCCATCCCTAGCATAGAACCTGTAGCCAACTGAGAAGTCGGCCCAGTTCTCCAGGAACCCAAACCCCTCCGTCCTACACCAATTCTTGAGCCACTTATTAACCTCCCTAATCTCCCGTTGCCTCTCTGGTGTGGCACGTGGTACCGGCAGTATTTCAGAAAATACCACGTTGGAGGTCCTTGCTTTAAGCTTGCAGCCTAATTCCCTGAAATCATCTTTAAGGACCTTCCACCTGCCTCTAACTTTGTCATTTGTGCCAATGTGCACCATGACCGCTGGGTCCTCACCAGCCCCTCCCAGTAATCTGTCAACCCGATCAGCGATGTGTCGGACTCGAGCGCCAGGTAGGCAGCACACTGTTCGACGATCCCTGTCTTTGTGACAGATTGCCCTATCTGTTCCCCTAATAATTGAGTCCCCCACTACCAGCACCTGTCTGGCCTGCCCTGCTCTCCTAATTCCCCCCTTACTGGAGCAGACACTCCCCCGGCTTTCAGAGGACATGCCTGGCTGCAGCAGTGCTACCCCTGTACTGACAACCCCCTCATCTGCCAACTTTGCAAACTTATTGGGGTGTGCCAGATCAGGACTAGCCTCCCTGGCGCTCTTCCCTCTACCTCGCTTTCTAACTGTCACCCAGCTTCCTACTTCAGTGTCCTGCAGCTCCACCCTAGCATCTCCCCCCTCATCTATCCCATTGAGCGTCTGCTCAGTGAGCAGAAGACTCCTTTCCATATTGTCTATGGATCTCAGTGTTGCCAGCTGCACATTTAGATCCAAGATTTGGGCTTCCAAATGCACAACGTGCTCACATCTCACACAGCAGTATGCACCCTCGACCGGCTGTTCAAGGACTGCATACATGTGGCAAGATGTACACTGGATGGCATTGGCAATAGTGGAGCACATTTCTAATGGGGATTTCACCAGACAACAAAGATAAGTAAAAATGAATAAAAAGTATTAATAAAATATACAGTAACAGCAATTCAGTAAATCCTCCCTTGGAAACTCCCTGAATCCAAAGTCACTGAATCTCAAGTCACACTTACCACCGTTCACACTTGCGCAGCGGTCACACTCAGCTCGCTCACACTCGCTGAAGCAGAAGATTTAAAGAGAGATTTTTTTTTTTTTCTCCTTCAGCAGCAAATCACCCTGCTGCTCTAATGCACTTCCAAAAAGACTTGAGCCCCAACCAGCTGGCCCTTATAAACCCTTAATTATGAACCCCCACCCTTAATTAACCCCTTGTAAATATAGCTACACCAAGATTTAAATGCAATATAGTTAACCTTTAAACACACAGATAGTAAAATAAGAGATTAATCCTTCAGAGAGAAAAAATAGGTTAAAAAAGCCCCCAAAAGATAGAACAGGTAGAAAGGCACTCAGCAATCCACAATTCAGCCACTCACACCAATTCACACAGGTATTTGATTAAAGGTTTTTCAAATACTTCTTCACTGAATCTCAAGTCACACTTACCACCGTTCACACTTGCGCACCGGTCACACTCAGCTCGCTCACACTCGCTGAAGCAGAAGATTTAAAGAGAGATTTTTTTTTTCTCCTTCAGCAGCAAATCACCCTGCTGCTCTAATGCACTTCCAAAAAAAAACAATGTTTTAATGTTTTATTAAAACGTTCAACCAGCCCATCCGTCTGGGGGTGATACACGGATGTCCGAATGTGCGAGATTTTAAGCAACTTACACAGTTCCTTCATCACTTTGGACGTAAAAGGGGTGCCTTGGTCCGTGAGGATCTCTTTAGGGATTCCCGTCCTAGAAAACATATGAAAGAGCTCCCGTGCAATATTTTTAGATGCCATATTTCTTAAAGGGACAGCCTCGGGGTACCGGGTTGCATAATCAAGTACCACTAGGATGTATTGGTGTCCCCTGGCTGATTTTACAATAGGACCTACAAGTCCATCGCTACCCTTTCAAATGGTATTTCTATAACCGGCAGCGGGACCAAGGGACTGCGAAAGTGAGACACCGGAGCATTTATCTGACACGTGGGGCAGGTTTTACAATAATCCTCCACATCCCGATAAACCCCTGGCCAATAAAACCTCTGGAGGATTCTTTCTTGGGTCTTGTCCATTCCCAGGTGCCCACCCAGCACGTGGTTATGGGATAAACCTAACACCATACTTCTATATGGCTTGGGTACTAGGAGCTGACTCACGGCCTCTCCCTTTACTTTAGTGACCCGGTATAGCAGGTCATTGTTCATGGCAAAATGGGGAAATTTTTCCTCCGAGCCGGGCTCTTGTGGGATCTCATTCAAAACAGTTATATTTTCCCTAGCATGTTTAAGAGTGGGGTCTCGCAACTGTTCACTCCCAAAATTGCCACGGGACACCGGTAGGTCAGGGACATTCTGTTCTAGAGAACCGTCATCCCCCTCCCCCAACATCACCTGCAATGGAAATTCATTTTCATCCATATCAACAACATGGTCAGCATCATTATCATGGTCATCACCATTATCATGTTCACCATTATCATTATTTTCATTATCATCATTATCACATAAGTTTAACGGCCCACTAGCCTTGTGTTCCGCCCCTCGGGACTGCGCACCCTCAGTAGGAGCTTCATCACACTGTCCAGCAGAAATATTTTTTTTCCAAAGACCCCAAAACAGGGGAAAGTCACGACCCAATATGGCGGGATGCATCAAGTTCTTCACTACCCCCACTTCATATGAGATCTCCTCGAGTTTTGTGACGAAGTCTGAGGAGGTTACTGGGTAGACTTTGACGTCTCCATGTATGCACACCACGCTTAGGTACTTATCTGTGACGAAGTCCCCATCAGCCAGACTAGCATGTATCAGAGTCACTCGACTTCCTGAGTCGAGTAGGGCCTGTACTGGGCACCCATTTATCACGACCTGACACAGCTGTGGGCCAGTCTCCTCGACTAGGGTGGCCACGCACACGGGCTCGGCGAGGAACGAGAGAGACTGTCCAGCGTCACAGTCCATAGGTTCCCCCACTAGTGGACAATTGGCTGAAATATGACCTTGTTCACGGCATCTCCAACACTGTCTCAGGTCAGGGTGTTCAGACGGGGAGACCTTCCTAGGTCTGGGTTCTCCTGGTAGGTAAGTATCACCCTTCCGCTCATACATGTCCCCTCGGGGCTGACCCGGACTATCAACAGCCCCCCTTGCCCCCACAGCTGGAACCCTCTTACGGGAGATGACGGAGGCCGGGTATTCCGAACTGATGATCGCTCGGACGGCTGGTCACGTAGATAGTCTTTGGTGGCGAAATACCTTTCTATTAGGCTGACCAGTTGATCGGCATCTTTGGGGTCTCCCTGTCCGACCCAGAGCTGGACCTCAGGGGGAAGGGCCCAGATGTACCGGTCCAGCACCACCTTTTCAACCATTTGGGCAGGGGTGCTGAGTCAGGTTCCAACCACTTCTTTACCAAAGAAATCAAGTCATACATTTGTGAGCGAGCAGGCTTGTCTCGCCTGTATCTCCAGTTATGGACTCTCCTGGCACGGACTGCCCTCGTCACACCCAGGCGGGCAAGAATCTCCGCTTTCAACTTAGTATAGTTTTTGCTGTCCTGCTCGCTGAGGTCAAAATAGGCTTTTTGGGGTTCCCCAGTCAAATAGGGCGCGACCACCATAGCCCATTCAGATTGTGGCAGATTCTCCTTCTCTGCCAGTCTCTCAAATACAGCCAGATATGCCTCCACATCGTCATGAGGCGTCATCTTCTGCAGAGTCTGTTTTACCACCTTCTTTACAGCGGATAATGCCGGTAACCCGGCGTCTTCATTCGGGAACGAGGTGCTAGGAGTTTTTTTTAGTGCTGCAAGCTGCTCCAGTAACAACCGGTTGGTTTCCTGTTGTTGCTGCTGGCTCTGCTGTTGTTGCTACATGGCCTGCTGATGTTGCTGCTGCATGGCCTGCTGGTTCTGGGCCAGCTGCTTAATGAGCTCCTCCATACTGCCGGACATCTTGGGCTGGCTGACAGCCTTCACCCAAGACATATACACTCCACAGTCTTCTCCACAATAAGTTCAGTTTTGCGGTGCAGACACCTTTTTTTTTTTTTTTTTCAAAGTCTTCAGCCACTGTGCTGCCCCAGCATTCAAGCACCAATTGTAAGCTTTTCAGGGGATATAGCTCTGGGATCGCCGTCTTGGGGAGACGGAGTGGCATAAAGAGACCATTCACAGACAGTGGTTCTGTTAAAAACTGGCCGCAACCAGTTTTATTAAAGTCCACAGCAAACAGAACATAAATTAAAACAAAATCATAAACATAAAGCCTAGGCGTGTCCAGCCACTAATTACACTTAGATAGATTTCCCTTTCTATCCGGGTCCAGACTCTAATAGCCTGTGCCCAAAACAACACATATGTTCAGTAGTTACCAGCGTGCAGCTCACATGAGGCTCCAATGGCGTCTGAAGTCAGATCCAGACTGAGAGAGAGAGCCCCCTCTGAACTCCTCAAGCAGGTACTTATGGCTGCCTAATTAAGCAGCTGTGTTCACTCCGGGTTGCACTACAAACCTGTCCCAGATAGGAATGGAATGAACACCGCACTGACAACCTATTTTATGCGCCCCAGCTAAGAAACCTGGGCGAGATATACACGCCGTCCAGCACACACCCCTTCACTGTCTCACAATGGCTTCTGAATGTTGATCCTGCAGACAGATTACCTTTAAGAAAACTGTTTTTGTATGATCTTCCAGGTCATATTTCATTTTAATTTTCTTTTAACTTGATTAGGTATACGTTTAGTGAACATTATGGATGCAGAGGTCACATTTTCAACCATGATGCTATCGATGCCCAGTCTGAGAAGTCATGGTGCATATCTAATTTATGGAGAGTTTTTTGAGCCTGATGCTAGATAAGGCAAAGAAAGTGTCTGAGGCAGGTATTGACTCATTGTTAGTACAATCAGAGATGTTGGCCTGCGGTTCTTGCATTAAATAGGCAAATTGAAAGCTTCTGTTATGTTCTGTTCAGTGAGAATATGAAAACAGCTTCTGGCTATTATAAAAGTAGAATTCATAACTCATGCCCAAGTGTACCTAAGAAAAAGAAAAGAGTGTTGCTTATATTTGGACAATGTCCGTCTTCCAAAAGTTTCTTCTGACAGACCAAACAGTCAAACATCTAGGCAATAAACAAAGCTCCATTTTCATCAGTCATGTCAATTTGAAGCTTGTAAAAATGATGATTTCTCACTTCCGAAAGGAAGAGCAATTTCACACCTTTTCTAACTAAGCCTCCCACCATTCCCCCATGAGAGCAGCACTTGATTTGACATGAGCTGGCAGCCATAATAATCACACACTTTCCACAGTCTTCAGGATGGAAATTATAGGTGCCAAGCTTAACTACATAATGCAGGTGATGTAGGAGTTTTTAACAGATACTAAATCTTGAAAGAAAAGGGCATATTCTACATACAAAAGGAAGGTGTCAAATACAGCATGTCTACATAATAAAAATAGAAAACACTATTAGAGATCGCTAATAAATAAAAAACAGATACACAGTCACACATATTAGTCACATATGTGAAGTATTTTGAATATATCTCTGATGAAACATCTCCGTTTTGTTATCAGAAGCGAATAGTCCACCAGATAATCTAAAAGGATGTTACCCTTTCCTCCCTACTAGATTTTGGGCTATTTAAGGCCTCTTTTACACATCAGTTTTTTGCTGTAAGGCGCGATCCGGCATTTTTGTAAAAAAACAATCCTTTTTTTTAAACGCCGGTTCCGTTTTTTCTCATTGACATGCATTAGCGCTGGATTGCGCCGCATGTCATTGCGTTTAGTCCGTTTTCTGCCGGATCCATCCTAGATTTTAATTCCGGCGGCCGGATAGGACGCATCATGTAACTTTTTTTTTTCTTCCGGAAACGCCTGACAGCGCCTGAAGCGGCGCATCAGGCGGGTTCGGCACATCAGTTTTTTACAATCTACGCCGGATCCGTCTTTTAAACAATTCACCAGATTGTGCCTGATTGCAAAAAACTGATGTGTGAAAGAGGCCTTAGTCTGAATAGGTGGCAAGTTTTGTTATGCCAACTTCAAAACGTATAGCTGCATGTCCCATCGACCATTCATCTTATTGCTACTTTAAAAACTTGATAACCATAATTACTTAGGCCATGTTCACATCACACTTCTGGCTTCCATTTAACATACAAGGGAAAAATCCACCACCAATGCCTCCTATCACACACAGCCTTATATAATGGCATTTAAAAGTTTGGGCATCCCTGGTCAAAATTACTGTTAATAAGAACAGTTAAGCAAGAGGAAATGATCTCTAAAAGGCCTAAAGTTAAAGATGACACATTTTCTTAGTTTTTTAGGCAAAAAAAGCATTTGTGAAATTTTAAAAATTACAAAAAAGAAAATGGGCCAATGTAAAAGTCTGGAAACCCCCCTTCATGGTTAGTACCTAGTAGCACCTCGTTATGAAAGCATCTCAACATGTAAACACTTTTTGTAGCCAGACAAGAGTCTTTCAATTCTTGCTGGATGGATTTTCATCCATTCTTCATTGGAAAATTCCTTCCTGGTTCGCCTTGTTTAGATAACTTAGACCACTGCAGTACTTTACTCTGTCCTCAACAGGGCAGATCAGTACACTTGCGCAGGAGCCGCGACTAAAGCAAGGAAGAGGACGTCATTGCTAGAAGATGGGAGGTGCCAGAACCGGACCGCAACACCCATCGGACCCGGACCCGTGACACCCATCGGACCCGGACCTGTGACACCCACCGGACCTGGACCTGCGACACCCATCGGACCAGGACCTGCGACACCCATCGGACCAGGACCTGGGACACCCATCGGACCCGGACCTGGGACACCCATCGGACCCGGACCCGTGACACCCATCGGACCCGGACCCGCGACACCCATCGGACCCGGACCTGTGACACCCATCGGACCTGGACCTGCGACACCCATCGGACCCAGACCACCTCTGGGTGAGTATAATCGAAAGGTACTGCCACACTACACGATCCCGCTAACGATATCGTTAGCGTCGCATACTAATGAGATCGCTAGCGGGATCGTTTACAATATCCCTAGTGTCGGCCACATTTAGCGATGTCGTTAAGGACGCTATCGTGGTTAGCGATCTCCTTAACGACTTTAGCGGTACAAAAGTACAGCTAAATCGCTAAAAAAGGTGCCACACTCAGCGATATATACTTACCCAGCGGGACGCCGACGATCAGAATAGGGCCCGGAACGATCAGGACGACGGACGAGATCACAGCAGGGGCCACGTCGTTGCTGCATGCCGCACACAACAACATCGCTAACGGGATCGCTAAATAGTGACGTTTTTTAGCATCCCGTTAGCGATGTTGTTTAGTGTGGCATACCCTTAACTTGTTTTTCTTATCTTTCAGGTTACATTGGGGGCTTATCTACAGCATTACAGAATGCTGTAGATAAGCCCCTAATGGCAGTGGCCGCATCTCATATAGATATATCTATAGATCTATCTATGGATAGATCTATCTATAGATCTATCTATGGATAGATCTATCTATAGATCTATCTATGGATAGATCTACTATGGATAGATCTATATAGATCTATCCATAGATAGATCTATATAGATCTATCCATAGATAGATCTATATAGATCTATCCATAGATAGATCTATATAGATCTATCCATAGATAGATCTATATAGATCTATCCATAGATAGATCTATATAGATCTATCTATAGATCTATATAGATTATCTATAGATCTATCTATAGATAGAATATACAGATCTATCTATAAATCTATAGATATATCTATATGATACAGTATATCTATAGATATCTATAGATATATTATAGATATCTATAGAAATATTTATAGATATTATCTAAAAAAAGAATTTTTTGGCATAGCCAGCTCACCGCTTTGAAGAAAACCAGGAATAAGTCCAGCCTGTGGTTGCAGTTCGCACGGAAAACGGATTGGGATAAATCCTTACATGTAAAGGAAATAGTAGGACCTGGAGGAAGACACATGTAGTGTCGAAACATGTCATCCAAAAGGGATTGACTACATGCAAAATTGTTATTGAAGAAACCTGGAACTTTTTTAATGGATAAATAAAAGCTATATTTTACCCTACCATTGGACTGATCGCTGGAGAAACAATACTATTTCCTTTATAGATATATATACACATATATATATATATATGTATATATATATATACACATACATACACATATATATATATATATATATATATAGAGAGAGATATAAATATATATCTATCTATATCTATCTCTATATATATGCATATACACACACACAGCTCTGGCAAAAAATAAAGAGACCACTTTCAAATGTTAAGTTTGTCTGATTTTTCTCTTTATAGGTATATTTTTGAGTGAAATCTAAATTGTTCTTTTAGTCTATAAACATCTGACATATCTCTGAATTTCCAAGCAATAAATTTTGTATTTTGTTTTCTGAGAACAAGAAAAATGGTCAAAATTTAAAAAAAACAACAAAAAAAAAACAGTGCTTTCAGACCTCAAATAATGCAAAGAAAACAAGTTCATAATCATTTAAAAACAACAATACTAATGTTTTAACTCAGGAAGAGTTCTGAAATCAATATTTTGTGGAATAACCATGATTTTTAAAAACAGCTTTCATGCATCTTGGCATGTTTTCCAACAGTCTTTCACACTGCTGCTGGCTATCCATCATCCTCTTGATCACATTCCAGAGGTTTTCAATGGGGTTCAGGTCTGGAGAATGGGCTGCTCATGACAGGGTTTTGATATGGTGGTCTCTTAATTTTTGCCAGAGCTGTACATACACACACCTTAGATTGTAACTTTAGAATGTAAAGTTGTGTGGTGTTAAGTCAAGACAGAGTTAACTTTTTAATGTATAAGCAAAGTGCATATTAATGTACAGTTAGATCGAAGTCTAAAGGGCCCGTCTCACATAGCGAGATCGCTACCGAGATCGCTGCTAAACAGCGATCTCAGCAGCGATCTCGCTATTTCTGACACGTACCAGCGATCAGGCCCCTGCTGTGAATCGCTGGTCGTGTCAGAAATGTCAGGACATTTTTTTGATCGCTGGTCTCCCGCTGACAGGCACGCATCGCTGCGTGTGACAGGCGGGAGACCAGCGATCCGCTGGTAACCAAGGTACACAGCGGGTTGCCAGGCGCGGGGCTGTGCCTGGAAACCCGCTGTGTACCTTGGATACCAGCGCCCTGATGCAGGGAGCTAGTAACCAAGGTACACGTCGGGTTTCCAGGCACCGCGCAGCGCCTGGAAACCTGACGTGTACCTTGGTTACCAGCTCCCTGCATCAGGGCGCTGGTATCCAAGGTACACTGCGGGTAACTAAGCGATGTTACCCGCAGTGTCCCTGTGCTGATCGCTGCCCTGAGCTTGCCTGTGTGGCAGCTCAGCAGCGATCATGTAGCGATACACCAGCGATCCTGATCGTTGTCAGGATCGCTGGTGTATCGCTATGTGAGACCCGGGCTTAACTGTACATTATGCAAATACTCACTTTGCAATCGCTTCAATATATTGAATGGTATGGACCGGAACTTCAGAAATGGAAACTGTAGTTCCATCTAACTTTGCATAAATCAACAGTACAGTTGATAATAAAAAAATAAACCTGCAATATACACTACCATTCAAAATTTTGAGGTCATCCAGACAATTTTGTGTTTTCCATGAAAATGCATACTTTTATTTATCAGATGAGTTGCCAAATGAATTTAAAATCTAGTCGAGACATTGACAAGGTTCGAAAAAAGATTTTTATTTGAAATAATAATTTTATCCTTCAAACATTGCTTTCGTCAAAGAATGCTCCCTTTGCAGCAATTACAGCACTGCAGACCTTTGGCATTCTAGTAGTTAATTTGCTGAGGTAATCTGGAGAAATTTCACCCCATGCTTCCCGAAGCCCCTCCCACAAGTTGGTTTGGCTTGATGAGCACTTTTTTCGCACCATACGGTCAAGCTGCTCCCACAACAGCTCAATGGGGTTGAGATCTGGTGACTGCGCTGGCCACTCCATTACAGATAGAATACCAGCTGCCTGCTTCTTCCCTAAATAGTTCTTGCATAATTTGGAGGTGTGCTTTGGGTCATTGTCCTGTTGTAGGATGAAACTGGCTCCAGTCAAGCGCTGTCCACAGGGTATGGCATGGCGTTGCAAAATGGAGTGATAGCCTTCCTTATCCAAATCCCTTTTACCTCTTACAAATCTCCCACTTTACCAGGACCAAAGCAACCCCAGACCATCACATTACCTCCACCATGCTTGAAAGATGGCGTCAGGCACTCTTCCAGCATCTTTTCAGTTGTTCTGCGTCTCACAAATGTTCTTCTGTGTGATCCAAACACCTCAAATTTGGATTTGTCTGTCCATAACACTTTTGTTTTAATCTTCCTCTGTCCAATATCTGTGTTCTTTTGCCCATATTAATATTTTCCTTTTATTAGCCAGTCTCAGATATGGATTTTTCTTTGCCACTCTGCCCTGAAGGCCAGCATCCTGGAGTCGCCTCTTCACTGTAGACGTTGACACTGACGTTTTGTGCGTACTATTTAATGAAGCTGCCAGTTGAGGATCTGTGAGGCGTCGATTTCTCAAACTACAGACTCTAATCTTAGTCTAGTCTTGTTGCTCAGTTGTGCAGCGGGGCCTCCTACTTCTCTTTCTACTCTAATAAGATCCTGTTTGTGCTCTCCTCTGAAGGGAGTAGTACACACCGTTGTAGGAAATCTTCAGTTTCTTGGCAACTTCTCGCATGGCATAGCCTTCATTTCTAAGAACAAAAATAGACTATCGAGTTTCACACGAAAGTTCTTTTTTTCTGGTAATTTTGAGAGTTTATTGGAACCAACAAATGTAATGCTCCAGATTCTCAACTAGCTCAAGGAAGGTCAGGTTTATAGCTTCTGTAATCAGCCAAACTGTTTGCACAAGGGTTTTCAAGGGTATTCTAACCAGGGTGGATTTGATTTAAATCAAACTGATTTAAATCATGATTTAAATCACTAGTCAGTAAGGCTTGATTTAAATCAGTGATTTAAATCAAAGTTTCTACCTAAACTAGTTCTTGCTACTTTAACATGCAAGTAGATGAAGATTTTTAGAATCACTTTTTAGATTACTTTTTTCTCCCCAGTTTAATGGGTTAATCATTCATATTTGGACACCACTGTTCTGTTGTACTTAGGAAGGAGAAAAATAATCCTGACCTTAATAACAATTTAAATAGATTTATTCAACTGAAACAATAACAACATTACAGCATAAGTTATTTGCTTAAACAAACATCCATGTTTGTTAACTAATTTGGCTAAACAAAATATATATATATTTTAAGAAACTTAGACTGTCAGCCCAGCCGACACATGAAAAAGTCTAAGTTACTTACCGTTAACGGTATTTTTCGAAGTCCATGACAGCACTACAGAGAGAGAGGGGATCCGCTCCTTAGGAACAGGAAACCTACAGATATAAAAGGGCGGCACCTCTCCCACACATCAGTTGGATTACAGAGCATAAGAGGACATCAAGGTTAATTGGTATACAGCAAAAAATTTTATGCATCACACAGTAACATTAATCAATTGTTTATTACATGTGGACTACATAAGAGGAAGAAGTGCACATAGAACCCGGGTGGGAATGTAAGGGTGCTGTCATGGACTTCGAAAAATACCGTTAACGGTAAGTAACTTAGACTTTCTTCGAACGTCCATGACAGCACTACAGAGAGAATTACAGAGAGTAATAACTACTTAGGGAGGGACTACTGCCTGCAGCACCCTTAATCCGAAAGAAAGGTCTGAGGAAGCACCCAAATCTAATCTATAATGAGTGTAAAACGTATGTGGAGAAGACCACGTAGCTGCCTTACATATCTGGTCAATCGAGACTTCTGCCCTCTCCGCCACAGCTCGGGTGGAATGAACCCTTAGCCTCTCAGGTGCCGGCTTGCCCCTCGAGGTGTATGCCAGAGAAATTGCTTCCCTAATCCATCTGGCCAATGAGCTCTTCGTTAATCTACGGCCTTTGTTAATTCCTTGAAAAGAGACAAACAATGCATTGTCCCGTTTCCAGGGATCAGTGACTGCCAAATATTGCAGTAGACATCTACTAACATCTAAAGTATGGAGTTTTATCTCTTTTTGATTAGATGGATTAGGGATAAACGAAGGAAGAACAATTTCCTGTGTTCTGTGGAAAGCGGAAGACACCTTAGGTAGGTATGCCGGATCAGGTCTAAGAATTATCCTGTCATTCAGGACCCGAGTGTAAGGAGACAGTCTGGATAGTGCCTGGATGTCACTTACCCTCCTAGCCGAGGTTATTGCTACCAGGAAAGCGGTTTTAAGGGAAAGAATTTTTATTGATGCTGCTGATATAGGTTCAAAAGGGGGCTCTGTTAAAGCAGTGAGAACAAGGTTCAAGTCCCATGGCATGATTCTCACCTTCACTATGGGTCTCGACCTACCCGCAGCTTTAAATGAATCTACTGACCCAGTAATTATTTGCGCTGTTGCTACTAAAGAGTGCCCCCAAAGCTGAAATTTGTACCTTAAGGGTGCTTGTGGAGAGACCTAAGTCCAGACCCTTTGTAGGAATTCTAGAATCTGGGTTATCGGTGTTGGGTCCCCTGCTATCACCCCCGAGCTCTGGAGAAATTTCTTCCAAGTCCTAGCGTAGATTCTAGTTGTAACCTCCTTCCTGCTTTTAAGGAGAGTATTAATTACATTAGTAGAAAACCCCTTATCTCTCAGCAGTGACTGTTCAAAATCCACGCTGTCAGGTGGAGGCCCGCTACTCGAGGATGGTAGACTGGACCCTGGGAGAGCAGATCGGGAATATCCGGCAGGACCCACGGGTCGGCTATCGACCTGTTTCTGAGACATGAAAACCACACCCTCCTGGGCCAAAAAGGAGCGATTACTATTATCCTTGCCCTGTCCTTCCTGACCTTCCTCAATACTAGGGGGAGTAAGGACAGGGGAGGAAATGCGTAGGCTAGATTGAAATCCCATTGTAATAGAAGAGCGTCCACTGCCAGAGGGCGTTCTTTGGGATTTAGAGAGCAGAACTGTCTCACTTTCCTGTTGCTTTTGGTAGCAAAGAGATCTACCTCCGGTTGACCCCATTTCCGCACAATTAGGTCGAAGATGGAAGTCTTTAATGACCACTCTCCTTGACTCAGGAGACTGCGGCTTAAGAAGTCCGCCTTGGTATTTTCTTCTCCCCTTATATGTAGAGCCGTTAGAGAAAGAAAGTGTCGTTCTGCTATCTGAAGTAGGCGCCTTGCCACTTCCATGAGAGGACCGGAACGAGTACCACCCTGGTGGTTGATGTAAGCGACTGTGCCCGATTGTCGGAGAGCACTCGAACGTGGTGACCTTGTAGATATAGAAGGAGCTTTTTAATTGCTAGCTCTACCGCTGTTAATTCCTTCATATTAGAAGACATATGAATTTGATCCTGCTCCCATAAGTCCTGAACCATAACGTCCCCCATATGAGCCCCCACCCAGAGGGGCTAGCATCTGTTGTGACTATTCGGGATATCTCATATTCCCAGGGAACCCCCTTAAGACAGGTTTGTCTCATTCTTCCACCAATCCAGGGATTTTATAGCAGCCTGGGACAAGGATAGCTGGCCTTCCAGGTAACCACCTAGCAAATTTTGATACAGCAAGACCTCAGCTCGCAGCGCCCTTGTGTGAAATTGAGCCCACCGGACCGCAGGAATGCAGGACGAGAGGGAGCCCAAAAGAGACATGGCCTTCCTAAGCGACATGGAGGGGTTTTTGGAAGCGTTTAGGACCTGGTACCGTAAGTGAATTAACTTATCTGACGGTAAACTACAGTTCTGATTCTGTGAATCCAGAATTAGCCCTAGAAATTGCTGAACCCTCATCGGATTCAAACGAGACTTTTTGGTATTTATTAGCCATCCCAGCTGCTCTAAGGTAGATATCGCTTTTTGCAGTTGCTCTAGGCAATGTTCTGCCGTCTTTCCAATGATAAGAAAGTCGTCGAGGTAGGGGACTATGAGCATATTTGATTCACGTAAGTGGGCCATGACCTCCGACATAACCTTAGTGAACACTCGTGGAGCAACCGCCAAGCCAAAAGGAAGGGCGCTATATTGAAAATGTTGCAGCGATTCCCCCATTTGGATTGCTTCCCTGAGGAAACGCTGATGCTCCATATGGATTGGTATGTGGTAATAAGCGTCTTTCAGATCTAACACCACCATAAAGCAATTTTCAAACAGAAGCTTTATTGCTGAGCTGACCGTTTCCATTTTAAATGGGTGAATAATCAGGAACTTATTGAGGGCTTTCAAATTAATAATTGTTCTAAAAGAACCGTCCGGCTTAGAGGGGAGTAAAACCCTTTACCCCGCTCTGCTTCTGGTACCTCCACTAAGACTTTCTTAGCGCAAAGCTCCTGACCTCCAACTCTAAAGCGGCCTGCTCCGATGGGGATGATCTGAGTGGGGTAATTTTAAAGTTATCCCAAGGTACCGAGGAGAATTCTAACCGCAGCCCTGTAGCTATGATGTTAAGGATCCAGCTACTGTTTGAGATTTCCGACCAGGCCGGGTAGAAGGCCCTCAATCTGCCTCCTACCGGCATTGCTAGTCATTGCGAGGGTTTTTGTTTTTTTTTAGGTGGACCCCTAAACATAAACCCTGTACCACTTCGCCTCTTTTCATCCCATTTGGCTGCCTTTTCTAAAAGTTCGTCCAGGACCGGGCCAAAAAGATATTCGCCGTCACACGGAATGGAGCAGAGGCGAGATCTGGCTTGAATATCGCCCGGGCCAACATTTGAGCCATAATGCCCTTCGTGCTGCATTAGACAGCCCTGCTAACTGGGATGCTAACTGGTCTAGCCAGACCATCAATGACCTGGCTGCACAAGTGGCTGCAATCGCCGGTCTCAGGGCACCTGCCGACATTTCCCATGTGCCTTTCAAGAAGGAGTCTGCCTTCTTGTCTAGTGGATCTTTCAAAGACCCCATATCATCGAATGGGATGGAGGATTTTTTAGAAGCCTTCGCCACTGCTGCATCCAGCTTCGGGGCCTTTTCCCATCTACCTGTTAAGGGATCTTCAAAGGGATATCTTTGCTTAAACGCTTGGGGTAAGGAGCCTCTTTTTTCAGGCTTCTTCCACACTCTGTCTATAAGGCCTTGGATGCTACTATTTAGTGGAAAGGATCTCCGTTTTTTTGGATCTAGACCACCGAACCTCAGATCCTGTACTGAGAGCTCTGGTTCTTCTACCCCCATGGTGGACCAAACTGATTTGACAAATTTGTCCATCTGGTCCAAGGAAAAACAAAAACGGATAGCGTCTTCTGTAGAAGACGAGGAGGAAGCCGAAGAGGAAGGCGAGGAGGGTCCTGACACAACTTCACCCCTGTCATGGGCGGCAGGTGAATCTGAATCAGATAAAACTGGTACAGTTCTATGCCTGGAAGATTTTCCGTGTCTTGAGGACGCTTTCAACTCTGCTCTTATTATCTCCTTCAGGCTTTCGGTGAAATCCGGAGTCTCCTCCGCTATCTAAAAAGGGAAGGGGCATAGGGGGGGTTACTATCTCATCCCAGGCCCCTCAAATGCCCTACCGTCTGCTGCATGCATGGCTGGCACAACCTTTTAGGGCAAGCGTCAGGCAGAGGGCAAGCACAAAAGGCACATTCCCTGTGCTTGCTTTTCACCGAGCACTTCTTCCCCTAGTAACAGACACAAAATGGGGAAAAAACTGCATTACTGGGTATTCTAAGTCTGACGATCTCTTACCCAGATTATACAGCAGTAGGTACCGGATCACGGGGAAGGGCCTTTTTTCCAGCTGCGGAACTTCTGCGGCTGGTCATTGAAGAGGAGCGCTCTGTCTGCTGCTGCTGGCTCTCCTGTTGCACCAAGGGAGCTTCTGCAGTGTCCATCATGAAAATGGGGCAGAAGCGCTTTCCTAGGCTCCTTATATCCTCCCCCGGATATCCGGGTCAGCAGGTCTGGCCAGGGGTCCACCCCCTCCTATTCTCCGCTCCACGGCCCCCCCCCCCGCACCTCCCTGCCGTCCCCACAGCAGGCGCCGTCCAATGATGCAGCCGCCAAAAATTTCAAAAATTTCAAAAAACGCCGGCCGGCGTCTCACTTCCGGTTCCGGCGGTGGAGACTCCGCCCCCTTTTTTCCCCCGCTCGCACGGACCCCACTGTACCGATGGAGGTAAGTATAACCCCCCGCTGCATCGCCCCTCCAGCCGGGACACGAGCGGAGATCTCCCCCAAACCCAGCCGCGCTGCTGCAGCAGCGGCGCGCGACAATTTTCAAAAACCCCGCCGCGCCGTCCATAGCAGTGACGCGCGGCGGGAAATTCAAAACCGCCCGCCGCGCCGTCCATAGCAGCGACGCGCGGCGGGAAATTCAAAACCGCCCGCCGCGCCGTCCATAGCAGCGACGCGCGGCGGGAAATTCAAAAAACCCCCGCCGCGCCACGCGGCGGGAAATTCAAATTTTTAATATTTTTTTTTTTTTTTTTTAAAATCACGGCTGCACCCCTTAAGAGGCCCCCACCATGACAGGACCACAGGAGAGGACAGGGAGAAGGCATCGGGACCAGGGAGAGGGGGGGGAATACTTACCTACCGGCGCTGGCTGGGAGACAGGGATCCTCTGGATACTGCTCCACCTGCTCCGCACACTGCCGTGGAATCCTACCCGGACCCACCGTGGCGCTTCCAGGGGCTCCGCACCGGCCGAGGTAGGAGATCCCCCCCGCTACCTGGGTCGACCGGCCGGCCTGGGTCCTCCTGAAGATCTTCATCTGTAGGAAACCCGTCCTTTAGGAACAGGAAACCAACTGATGTGTGGGAGAGGTGCCGCCCTTTTATATCTGTAGGTTTCCTGTTCCTAAGGGGCGGATCCCCTCTCTCTCTGTAGTGCTGTCATGGACGTTCGAATAAACTTAAATACTACTGTCCCTGCTGTCCTCTGTAGCTCACTCGTCGTCATCTTCATCATCATCTTCTTCTTTGTTCCTATTCCTATTCATAATCTGGAAAAGAAAAACAAGCTTTCCTGCTTTATTGGGTCCCAACCGATTTCTCAATTTAGAATGAATGAGTCCAAAGAAAGAGAATATTCTTTCAACGCCTGCAAAAGAAGCTACTGCTGTTAAAAGTGAAATCATTACTTGAACAGTCTCTAAATCCAAGCGCTTAAGTGACTTCCACCAGTTTACTGGTGTGACCTTCCTTAAAATATCTTCAGCAAACATATATTTCTTGAATGGTTCCCCCTTAGCTCTGAAGTTTATTATAGTTGGCATTAAAGATGGATGATTGCTGGATACCCATGTCATAGCTAACTCCTCTTCCACAGCACTTAGGTTTTGACCCTGATATTGGATATTTACAATATTTGCCAAAAAATGAGCTGGAGTCAGTGCTTGTCCCATTTGTTTGTTTATTGCTTGTAATTTAATTTTGTCCATGTGTAGTTCTGTTTTTAAGTGTTCACTCAGTTCCTTCCAAATTTCAACAGCATCCGCAATAAAACAGCTATTTTTCTGTATTTTGTTTAAAGCTTGAGAGATGGGTTTCAGGAAGCTCAGCATATGTTCAACATTTCTCTTAAGCCCAATGTTGAGGATTTTGGCCGTGACAGTGCCATCTATTTTATCTCGATTTTCTTCACAAAGTGTCATCAGAATAGGCCAGTTTTTGATATACTGCTCAAAACAGTCCACCACAGAGTTCCATCTAACATCTTGTGGGAGCGTTAGCTTGGTTCCACCCATCCTTTTCAGAGCTGCTGCAGCAAAATGATTATTACGGAAGTATTTAGCAATTTCAACAACATTAGCCTTTATTTCTGGAACACTTAAGTCTTTGGCTAAGAAGTGCAGCAAATGAGCACTGCAACCATATGTTATTATTAGCTTTGTATTCCCTCCCTGCTCTTCTAAATTTCTTCTAATCTTGGATACGTTTGCAGCATTGTCAGTGACCAAACTGCGTACTAGACATTTGAATTTTTGTTCACATGTTGTTATAGCTTTTACTGCCACTTCTTGTAAGTATTCTGGTGTGTGTGCATTTCCTGACGTATCAGTTGTTTGTGCAAGGAAGACTTTACCTTCTTCTGTTGTTATACAAGCACATACAATAGGATCATTGTGGACATTACTCCACCCATCAATACTTAGGTTAACAATTTTACCCTCCAGAGCTGTTGCACATTGCTCCATTTCTCTGTCATACACTTGATCCAGCAGTTTCCCTGCAACATCAGCTCTGCTGGGTGGACTGTATCCTGGTCTCAGTGACTGAACCATATTAATGAAATGTGGGTTCTCAGTCAGACGGAAAGAAGAGTTCGTTGCATAAATAAACTGGGCAATTTTTTCATCAATCAACTCTTTTTCTAATCTGCTAGTTCTTATCACAAACCTATCTATGGTGGTTCCAGGAGGTAAAGGTTTTTTCTTCCTTTTGGGTGATGGTGATATGTGGCTGTGGGTGTCTGATGATGATGATGCTGCTAATGAAGCACTATCCTGGATGGATAACTCTGAAACTGTAGAACAGGATGATGGTGATCTTGGAGGTGGATAGTTTCCAGAATCCATGAATTCCCCTAAACAAAAAAAGTCAATGCTGTTATTTTATTGTTTATACAATTTCTGCTTATTGTACACAACACAGCACTGTCCCAAAATGAATATTTGTTTTTCTTCATAACTGTACCAAATGACAGTAACATGCAGTAATAATAAGAAATATAATTTTTCTCACACATGACAGTCCAGTCTTTAGAAATAGGATTCAATAAAAATGTTTACCAACCTGAAGATCCTGCCTGTTCAGAAGTCTTTCTTTGGTCATCTTCATCACCGCACTTCTCATGATGTTGCCTCATTCGCGCCACCAGGCCTTGCATCTCTTTGTTGCATCGTTTGCATTTTGCACGCATGCCTGCCTTACCGATAGGCGAAGGAGCTTCATTAAAATATTCCCAAACTGGGTCTCTTTTACGGCCTGCTGCCATTATAAGGAAAGAATGTAATAAACCTCAGATCGTACACACAAACAGATCCAGACTTGTCTGTCTGTGGCTATGCTGCAGTATTGTGCTCAAAGTTTCACTTTCATTTTCTTGTCTGCTTGCCCTTCCTCCTCCTCACACTTAGATTCACATTCTTCTTGTGTTGTGCAGATCTATTCCACTCCAAACAATCAGAAACATATTGTCTAACTTCTTGGACTTGGCACTGAAGGGGTTGATTCTGTATTCATATAGGTTTGTAGAACAATAGGATTAAGGTCTTTTTCTCAACTCTGTTCATGTTGTAACATTTTTGCCGTGAAGAAGAGGCTGGGACCTCTGCGGAGTCAAATTCAGTTTTGAGAACTGCGTAAGTAAAGCGAGCGTCTGTGATAATATAGGAGAGAAACTGCCCACTAATCCTACAGAAACCTCTGGAAGAGCATGGCATTGTGAATGTTACACATATACAGCCTTTATTCTACTGAGTTAAACAACTCAGCTTTATCTCATGATGGAAGAACCTTTGGATGGTAAAATATTTTCCTCAAAAAGCAGTTTATTGAAAAAAATCCGATTTAAATAAAAAAAAATCCGATTTAAATCAAAAAAATCCGATTTTTTAGATTTTTTTAAAAAAATCATTGATTTTTATCCACCCTGATTCTAACCATCCATTAACCTTCTTACACAGTTAGCAAACACAAAGTACCCTAAGAACACTGGAGTGATGGTTGTTGGTTGTTGGAAATGTGCCTCTATACACCTATGAAGATATTGCATTACAAACCAGACGTTTGCAGCTAGAATAGTCATTTACCACATTAACAATGTATAGAATGTATTTCTGAATCATTTAATGTTCGCTTCATTGGAAAAAATGTGCTTTTCTTTCAAAAATAAGGAAATTTCTAAGTGACCCTAAACTTCTACATGGTAGTGTATCTTAGAGACTTCACTTCTTTCTTCGCTTATGAGCCATTTCCCTCCCCTCTCCCATCTTGTCCTGAACTTAGCATTCATGCTACAATAAAAACAAAAACACAGCTTATCTGTCTTGTTCAAGAAAAGGTGAAATGCCAGCAGAGTGCTTCCTCTCTCTTATACCTTATAGAGAGGGGAGGAGAGGAGTGAGGTGCAGAGTGAGAAAATAGACCCAACAGCAATCAAAATGTCAAAAGGTACAACAGCATTACAACAATAGCACAAACCCACCCAAGTGAACTATGCTGGGTAAGAACAGCTTTAACTCTGGATTAAGGGACAATGTCTGGCTGTAAAGCAATATGGAAATGTCATGCTGTAGAATAATAAAGGGTTGGACTGAGAACAATCACTTGCCAAAGCTGTTAATTATGGCTGAGAGAGAGCATTTCTATAGTTCAGGATTCCAAACTTCTATTTTAATCCATTACAAATTACACTATAAAATTGCTCCACATGAATGAGTTGGCATAACTAAGCCATACATGAGCCCCTGAATAAACCTCAGTATTTCATGACTTTGCTAGATACAAAAGAGAAGCAATATGTATCATAATGCTTCCTTACCAAGGCTTCATGACACATTTTAAAAGATTAAAAGAGTTACAAAACCATAAATGTCTCAGCAACAAATAAGAAGATTGCATTTGTAGGGATATCACAAATTACAGGCCACATTCATAATTAAAGGATATCTCCTAGGAATTCCACAGTTCTCATGATAAAGTGCTATTGCAGTACATTGTCTGGGAATAATTCTAGCAAATTAGCCTGGGAACACTTTTGACTTCTCAAAAGTGTAACTTATTCACTTAACGCCAACACTGACGCTTAGTGGTCCATTGGGACAGAACATAGTAATCATTGAAAAGCAATCAGCACATACAGCTGAAACCAGAAGTTTGCATACACTATATAAAAAGACACACATGCTTGTTTTTCTCAATATCTGACATGAAATCAGATAAAACCTTTCCCGTTTTGGGTTGATTAGGATTACCATAATTATTTATATTTGCCAAATGCCAGAAGAATAATGAGAGACAGAATGTTTTAAGGCATTTTTATTACTTACTGCAAAGTCAAAAGTTTACATACATTTCATTAGTATTTGGTACCATTGCCCTTAAACTGAATGACTTGGGTCAAACGTTTGGGATATAATTCCACAAGCTTCTCACAATAGTTGATTGGCGTTTCGGTCCATTCTTCCTGACAAAACTGATGTAACTGACCCAGGTTCATAGGTCGCCTTGCTCACAGAAGCTGCCATACACATGACATCATCATATGGGCAGTCCAGAATTGTTTAAAGGCATAGTGATCTTAGTATATGTAAACTTTTGACTTTGCAGTAAGTAATAAAAATGCCTCAAAACATTCTCTCTCATTATTCTGGCATTTGGCAAATATTAATAATTATGGTAATCCTAATTGACCTAAAACGGGAAAGGTTTATTCTTATCTCATGTCAGATATTGAGAAAAGCATGCATATGTGTCTTTTTATATGGTGTATGCAAACTTCTGGTTTCAAACTGTACTTACATGTATTGAGAAATTATTTTTGCTTTCATGAGAGCATCTAAAAAAAATTTTGGCCAGAGAGATAAAAGGGTACAAGTTTAGGGATGAGCAAACCCAAGGGTTAAACAGAACTTTAGTCCGGTTTGGGTACCAGAACTGTACCCGAACTTGAACTCCATAGAAATCAATGTTGACCTGTACTTGGGAGCTGGAAAAATCTGTCTCTCTCTCTCCCAAACTCCTGAACTGTAAAACGGACTTCCAGGTGAAGTCTGTGTTCGGAGTTCAGCTCTATACAAGATAACAAAAATATCCTCAGCTGTTACTTTTCAACAGCAATGTTGTCCAGTGTACCCAAGTGATCGCTGCAGCCATTAACTGATCTCAGTGGTACATGGCACGAGACTGGCTGCTGCAGACACATGGGTAGACGGGACAAAATTGCTTAATACAAGTAAAAAAAAAACAACAACCAGACCCATCAAAGCAGAGCACAACGTAACAGGGGAGTTTAGGTTCTTTTGTCATTTCATACCAATGTCTCTCTCTAGTCAAATTATTTAGGATCTTAGAAAACCCCTTTTATTATATTAAATACAGTTGTAGGGGCCTAAACAGATCACAAAACAAGCAGAACTACATTTTAGTAATCAAAAAGGCAGGGTACATTTATTGCCCTCCAAACTGAAAAATTGTGCTTTTGGATACCAGTTTTTAGAGCATTTTTCATCAACATTTTAGGTCTGCATGCTGTTTTCCTTACCTCTATTACAAGGGTGTCAAATCCGTTTTGTCATCTGTTCTATTATATTTATTTTCTTAATTGAATTCTATTCACTCAGAAAATCAGAACTAGGTTGTGATTTTCTCTGGATTCTGATTATCCATTTTTCAAGCTGGTCATCTGAATAAGACTTTTGTACGTTTTTTTTTTTCTGGACTAAATTATATTTGTAAGCAAAAACCAATAGTGGCTCAAAGACTCAAAACAAGCTAAATTTTTCATTTATAGTTTTTAGAGCTTATTCATCATTTGCGTTGAAGTAATTTTTTTGACATGTGGTATTCGCTGTCATTTTTTTGTGCCAAATTCTTGAAAGTAGTACACATAGCTTGAATAATTATGTGCAAAATTAAAGGTGCGTCGTCTTTTGTGCCTTTTTAGAGCACGTCAGTTTTTTATCTGTGCAAAAATAAAATTAGAATTTTTTTTTAACTCCACTAGGGTACTTGAGTTCAACTGCGTATAAATTTTTAGACATTTTGAAAAATTGAAGAATGAGGTAATATCTGAATAACCAAAACCACATCTATAATGTAAAGTTGAAAATCAGATTACAGGCTGATCTAACTCAGTGGAAATGCCTCAAGACAAGGAAATAATGCTCAGTAGTGTATGTGGCCTCTACGTGCCTGCATGACCTCCCTACAATGCCTGGGCATGGTCCTTAAGAGGTGGTGGATGTTCTCCTGACCGATCTCGTCCCAGACCTGGATTAAAGCATCAGTCAACTCCTGGATAGTCTGTGGTCCAATGTGGCAGTGGTGGATGGAACAAGATATTAAGATATTATGCCCCATATGTGCTCGATTGCATTCAGGTCTATTGCAGGCCAGTCCATAGCATCAACGCCTTCATCATGCAGAAACTGCAGACATACTTCAGCCACATGAAGCCTAGCATTGTCATGCATCAGAAGGAACCCAGGGTCCTCTGCACCTGCACATGGTCTCACAAAAGGTCTGAGGATCTCATCCCAGTACCTAATGGCAGTCAGGGTACCTCTGGATAGCACATGGATGGCTGTGCAGCCCTCCAAAGAAATGCCTCCACATACCATTACTGACTCACTGCCAAACCGGTCATGCTGGAGGACGTTGCAGGCAGCAGAACATTCTCCACGGCGTCTCCAGACTCTGTCAGGTCTGTCACATGTGCTCAGTGTGAAACTCCTCTCATCCGTGAATAGCACAAGGCGTCAATGTCGAATCTGCCAATATTGGAGTTCTCTGGCAAATGCCAATCACCCTGCACGGTGTTGGGCTGTAAGCACAACACCCACTTGTGGACGTCGAGCACTCATATCACCCTCATGGAGTCTGTTTCTGAAAGTTTGAGCAGACAGATGGATGTTGTGTACTGCTGGAGGTCATTTTGTGGGGCTTTGGAACTGCTCCTCCTTGCACAAAAGAGAAGGTAGCAGTTCTACTACTGGGTTGTTGCCTTCCCGTGCACGTCTCCTGGTGTACTGTCCTTTCTCCTGGTACTGTATCTGCTCCATGATCTGGACACTGTGCTGACACAGATACCCTTCTTTCCACAGCTTGCATTGATGTGCCATCCTGCATAAGCTGCACTACCTGAGCAACTTCTGTGTGTTGTAGACACCACCTCATGCTACTGTACCTCTAGGGGTGAGAGCAATGAAAAAAATGCAGAAGTGACCAAAACAATAGCCAAAAAGGATGAAAACAGAGAAATGGTCTGTGGTCACCACTTGCAGCACCACTCCTTTTTAGGGGTTGTTGTGCTAATTGCCTATAATTTCTACCTGTTATCTGTTACAGTTGCACAACATCAGGAGAAATTGATTCTCAATCAGTGTTGCTTCATAAGTGGACAGGCAGATTTCACACAAATGTGACTGACTTAGTGATACATTGTGTTGTTTAAGTGTTCCCTTTTTTTTTGAGCAATGTAGATTTTTACTTTGCACTGAGCTATTGTGAATCGACATCATTACTGTTCTCCCACTAGAGTAAGTTCCATACAGTACTAGAATTTCCAATTTTTGTTGATTTCGCTTTTCCACTGTTGGCATAACAAAGGTTGTAATCGACTGTCAAAATCCACCGAATTAACTCATGTCAGTTCTGATGGATTAACTCATTTCGACTTTATGTACTGTGGTAGATCGGCTCACTTGCCTGCACACGTAGATAGACACATCTATACTGTCTCTTTAAGACTCTCACTTGTTTATTAAGAGTGCAAGTGCAGAGTTAGAAAAAATAAACAAGGGCCTTCCTGGCCTAAGGAAAAACAAAACATAACATACAGCATAGACCATGTGGTTGTGGGGATCCGCTCATTCATAAAGTCACATATAATGGTCCAGCTTCCTTGTTAGGACACACGGCATTAGAGTTCCACTCTACAGGCCTGCGGAACACAATGCCTCTGGAAGCTGCCTAAACTCCAAACCACACCCTGGGGTGGAGAGAAGGTGGACAACCTCCCACCGGCTCTATGGTTGTCCACAAAAGCCCAGGCCTGAAAATGGCCGATTAACCCCTCTCAACACAGTGTGCAGGAGGAAACTTCTGGGTTTCAAATCACTGAAGTTAATAGCCTCAGTGAAATGTATCTCCACTCCAGCACTTTGGCAGTGACTTTGTCACAGTACATATTTAAAATCCTCTGTGCATCCGATCCACGTGGGCATTTCATTAGCAAAAGATGTAAAACCCGTGTATCCCGAAAGGGTTAACCTGGATTTGTCAGTAGAAAACGTTGTGCATGGACTGGTAAAAAGAACAAATCCCATTAATTATATAGTCAATTGGGTTCTTCTTGTAATGTATACATCGTTCCTTCAAGAGGTTGTCAAGATTTGGGACAAAAGTCTGAAGTCACTACATGTGACTGTAGAAACATAATAGTGTTTGGTGTGTGCACTCTGTTACAATTCCCCGGTATTCTCGGTGCGAAGAGGCGGTCACGTAACTGCATGTTTGTGATTTGTATAATTGTGCCAACAAGACAACTTTGGCTTATATCAAGAGAAGTGAACTGAGAGAAGCCAATTTAGGCTAGTTGTCATGTTATCGCAACTATGCAAACTGCATGCATATAGTCACTAGACCTCCTGCTCTCATAGGGAGTACCAGGAAATAGTAAAAGCAAGCAGTCACGATTCAGCAGTCTCCAATCACAGAATGACTGAAGACCTATGGCCCAATCCTGAACAACCCCTTTAATGAAGCCATCAATTTCTCTGTTCCTCTAATGAGAGAGTAACATAATTGCAAAACACAAGTGTGAACAGAACCCATTACAGAAAAAAAAAAAACCATCCTTCCAGCAGTGGACTATTAACCAATAATGAGACAGTAGAGGAACCAGCTATCCTCATGAATACAGCATACTCCTTAGGCCTCTTTCACACTTCAGTCGTTCGACGTCAGTTAGAAACCGCCAAAGGGTGAAAAAAACGGATCTGTTGTAAAAGTTCAAAAACTGATGCAGCGGATCAGTTTTTAGATGGATCCGTTATGAACGTTTGAACCCCTGAAATGGAGAGAGAGAGAGAGAGACTCCACAATCGGTTTTGGCACTTTTTGCAAAGAAAAACGGATCCGGTGACGGATTCCGCCAAAAACGGATGAAGACGGATCCGCCACCCATAGGCATCCATTATACAAATCGGCGGACGCGTCATGATCCGCCTTTTCGACGCACACAAAAAACGTCGCAGTGGACGTTTTCAAAAACCGACGGACGCCAGAATAATGACGGATCCGTCATTTAACGGATCGAAAGGACGCACATCCGTCAAAATCCGTCACTAATGCAACTCAATGGCAAAAAACGGATCCGCGAAAAAAAAGGCGGATCCGTTTTTTTGACGCTCTGACGGATTTTGACTGACGTCGCACGACTGAAGTGTGAAAGAGGCCTTGGAGTATGTTCATATCACATTTTATACACTTATCAATGGTTTCATAGGGCCTTGTGTTTGAAGCTATAAGAAAAACGGTATTCGGATGTTTGCGCTGACAGGGCCAAAGATGCAGACGGATTCATTATGTGCTTTGTCAGACACCATTTTCAGCAGTATACGCCTATTTGACCCGGGCAGGCACCAAAACGTGATTGACTGCGTTTGCCCATTTCAGATAGGCGGATACTGCCAAAAATGAAGTCAGCAAAGCAAAGTGACCCCGTCTGCATCTTTAAAGTCAATCACAAAGCAGCATGCAGTATTTAAGTGACAGATGAGGTTTACAAACACAAAACAAAAAAACACCTGTACTATAGAAAAGCATTAATGTTAATCAAGCATATAGCAAAATGATCATAAGGTTTACAATTATTCTTGAGTGAACTGAAAACACAGAAATGTACCCACAGTAAAATTGTGATCCGTGTGGCCATACTGACTGCCCTTGGGAAAATCATTAACTATACTTTTCTGTATTGCACATTGTCGACTTTTAAAAAATGCTGCAGCCAATCAATCAGATTGCAGATTGTGCTAAACAACTGTCAGTGTTACCACCGTGAAGAGACTTTCAGGGTTTGCAATTCAATTGCATATGCATGAGCGGAGACTACGTGAAGCTCAGAAGAGATGACGAGTTTATGCTAATTTGCATAGCTGGGCAACACTGTACCTGAGAGTGCTCAGAAATACAGATGTGCAGTATGGTACAAACAGTGTGGTCTGCAGTAAGCTTACTTATCTAACAAGGATATCCACCCGAACCATGCCATCAGTAACCTGGTATAAAGTCCACCACCCCTCCCTGCACAATGGCCTCCACACCAAATACAGAAAATGCCATCCTGTGCATAATCATGTACAAAATAAACAAATAAATCAATATAAAATAAATATTAGCATAAAAAGAAATTAATACTGTTTACCGTGATTTTAATTAGTAAAAAAAAAACTATGGAATGAAACTGTTAATTAGCTTGCAGAGATCTAAAAGTGGTTAAAAATACTACAAAATCTGTACAGTAGTAAGGAAAAATTCTGGCATGTCCTTACAGGCCTGTCAGCTCAGATCTGCTCAAGTACCAGCCTGGCTATTTTATAGTGTGAGTAAATTCCATCTGGAAATCCCCTGCTTGTCTGGCATTCTGTAAGGAATCCAGTTAGGAGCAAGTACAGGGAATATCTACATGTACCTAAATGTAAGAATTACAAGTCTAATATAGAAACTGTGCCAAATCCATCTTAGGTTACACAAATTCAAGAACTGTGCACACAGTGGATAAAAAAAGTCTGTACACCCCTTTTAAAATGCCAGGTTGTTATGAAAAAAGAAAATCACATCAAGAAGAATCATTTCAGAAGTTTTTCCACCTTTAATGTCACCCATAATCTGTAGAATACAATTGAAAAACAAATTTTGGGGTGGAAAAATAAAACCAGCTAAAATGATGTGGTATATATAACCTTAGGCCGAGGTCAGACTTGTGAGAAACTAGAGTCTCTCGCATCAACACCCAGCGCTGCCGCCGGCACTCAGACCGGAGTGTGGGGTTACATGTATTTCAATGCAGCCGCACGCTCCGGGTGTTGATGCGAGATACTCGTGCGAGTTTCTCGCAAGTCTGACCCCGGCCCTACACTAATACTTTGGTTGCTGTCAAATTCAAAGCCTACTTCAACAGTCTTTTTGGGTGGAAGTCTATGCATAGAGCATCTAGAATTGGCAATCTTTGCCCACTCTTCCTTGTATAGCATTCCAAATCTGTCAAATTGCGAAGGCATATGCTGCGTACAGCCCTTTTCAGGTCAGTCCAAAGATTTTCAATTGGATTCAAGTCTAGGCTCCGGCTTGGTCATTTTGACTGAAAACATTAATTATCTTCTTATGAAACCATTCTTTTGCCGATTTGGATGCTCAGGGTTACTTTCGTGCAGAAAGGCCAAATTCCGCTTCATCTTTTTAGCAGAGGCAAAAAAGTTTTGATGCAAAATTGACTGATATTTGGAACTGTTCATAATTCTCTCCACAATGATTAAAATCCCAGTTCCAGCTACCAAAAAATAGCTCTAAAGCATAATGCAGGCTCAACCATGCTTCACTGACGGTATGGTGTTCTTTTGGTGATGCACAGTGTTGGCTTTGAGCCAAACATACCACTTTGGAATTATGGCAAATAAGTTCATCCTTGGTCTCATCAGACCATAACACATTTCCCTAAATGCTTTTGGCAAAAATTATCTGGGCCAAGATCCCCTCCCGCTTGCGCAGTGTGCTTTGCCCACCAGTGGGCAAAACATAAAATCATTACAGCACATGCGCAACTATTTCCTTGCCCCGGAAATGACTGCTTGCCTTGGATGACTTCCGGGGCAAGGAAAGTGGAGGAAAAGAGTTGCGCATGCGCTGTAATGATTTTATGCTTTGCCCACTGGCGAGGGGATTTTGAAAAGCGCAATTGCGGCAAGCCGAACGCCGTCTGTGCTATTCACAGACAGCGATACGCAAGAGTAGCCGAGGAGCGGGGTGGGGGGGGGAAGAAAAAAAAACGCCGCCCTCCGGACCGTACCGCACGAATTTGCATACCAGAAAACGAACTTTACTAAGGTATTTTTACATGAAAACTGGGGTGTCAGGAGATATCATAGGTACCCATAGATTAGTTATGGGACGCACTATGCAATGATATCTTTATCTCATAGGGCTAAAATTGGGTGACATACTCCCTTTAACCCCTTAGTGACAGAGCCATTTTGCAGCTTAATGACCGGGCCAATTTTTACAATTCTGACCACTGTCACTTAATGAGGTTATAACTCTGGAACGCTTTAACGGATCCCGCTAATTCTGAGACTGTTTTTTCGTGACATATTGTACTTCACGTTAGTGGTAAAATTTCTTTGATATGACTTGTGTTTTATTTATGAAAAAAACAGAAATATGGTGAAAATTTTGAAAATTTAGCAATTTTCAAACTTTAAATTTTTATGCCCTTAAATCAGAGAGATATGTCACACAAATTTCTTAATAAATAACATTTCCCACATCTCTACATCAGCACAATTTTGGGAACAACATTTTTTTTTTGTTACCAAGTTATAAGGGTTAAAAGTTGACCAGCGATTTCTCATTTTTACAACACCATTTTTTTTTTTTTAGGGACCACATCACATTTGAAGTCACTTTGAGGGGTCTATATGATAGAAAATACCCAAAAGTGACACCATTCTAAAAACTGCACCCCTCAAGGTTCTCAAAACCACATTCAAGAAGTTTATTAACCCTTTACGTGCGTCACAGGAACTGAAGCAATGTGGAAGGAAAAAATTAACATTTAACTTTTTTTTGCAAAAACTTTACTTCGGAACCAATTTTTTTTTTATTTTCACAGGTGTTAAAAGTAAAAATGAACCACAATTTGTTGTGCAATTTCTCCTGAATACACAGATACCCCATATGTGGGGATAAACCACTTTTTGGGCGCATGGCAGAGGTCGCAAGGGAAGGAGCGCCGTTTGACTTTTTTCAGCGCAGAATTTGCTGGACGCCATGTCGCGTTTGTAGAGGCCCTGATGTGTCTAAACAGTGGAAACCCCCCACAAGTGACCCCATTTTGGAAAATAGACCCCCTAAGGAACTTATCTAGATGTGTGGTGAGCACTTTGAACCTCCAAGTGCTTCACAGAAGTTTATAACATAGAACCGTGAAAATAAAAAATCATATTTTTTCCACAAAAACGATCTTTTCACCCCAATTTTTATCTTCCCAAGGGTAACAAGACCCAAAAGTTTTTTTTGCAATTTGTCCTGAGCATGCAGATACCCCATATGTGGGGGTAAACCACTGTTTGGGTGCATGGCAGAGCTTGAAAGGGAAGGAGCGCAGTTTGACTTTTTCAACGCAGAATTGGCTGGACGCCATGTCGCGTTTGTAAAGGCCCTGATGTGTCTAAACAGTGGAAACCCCCCACAAGTGACCCCATTTTGGTAACGAGACCCCCTAAGGAACTTATCTAGATGTGTGGTGAGCACTTTGCACCCCCAAGTGCTTCACAGAAGTTTATAACGCCCGGGCGTGAAAATAAAAAATCATATTTTTTCCACAAACCTGATCGTTTAGTCCCCAATTTTTTATTTTTCCAAGAGTAACAGGAGAAATTAGACCACAAAAGTTGTTGTCCAATTTGTCCTGAGTACGCTGATACCCCATATGTGGGGGGGGACCACTGTTTGGGCGCACGGCAGGGCTTGGAAGGGAAGGAGCGCCGTTTGACTTTTTCAAACCAAAATTGGCTGGAATTGAAATTGGACGCCATGTCGCGTTTGGAGAGCCCCTGATATGCCTAAACAGTGAAACCCCCCACAAATGACACCATTTTGGAAACTAGACCCCTTAAGGAACTTATCTAGATGTGTGGTGAGCACTTTGAACCCCCAAGTGCTTCACAGAAGTTTATAACGTAGAGCCGTGAAAATAAAAAATCATTTTTTTCCTCAAAAATGATTCTTTAGCCCGCTATTTTTTTATTTTCCCAAGGGTAACAGGAGAAATTGGACCCCAAAAGTTGTTGTGCAATTTTTCCTGAGTACACTGATACCCCATATGTGGGGTGAAACCACTGTTTGGGCGCATGGGAGAGCTTGGAAGGGAAGGAGCGCCATTTTGTAATGCAGACTTTGATGGAATGTTCTGCGGGCGTCATGTTGTGTTTGCAGAGCCCTTGATGTGCCTAAACAGTAGAAACCCCCTGCAAGTGACACCATTTTGAAAACTAGACCCCCCAAGGAGCTTATCTAGATGTGTGGTGAGCACTTAGAACCCCCAAGTGTTTCACAGAAATTTATAAACGCAGAGCCGTGAAAATAAAAAATCATTTTTTTCCTCAAAAATGATTTTTTTAGCCAGCTATTTTTTATTTTCCCAAGGGTAACAGGAGAAATTAGAACCCCAAAATTGGTGTGCAATTGTCCTGAGTGCGCTGATACCCCATATGTTGGTGTAAACCACTGTTTGGGCGCACGGCAGGGCTCGGAAGGGAGGGAGCGCCATTTGACTTTTTGAACGCCACGTCGTGTTTGGAAACCCCCTGATGTGCCTAAATAGTGGAAACCCCTCAATTCTAGCTCCAACCCTAACCCCAACACACCCCTAACCCTAATCCCAACTCTAACCCTAATACCAACCCTAATTGTAACCCTAACCCTAATTGTAACCCTAACCCTAATTCCAACCCTAACCCTAATTCCAACCCTAACCCTAATTATAACCCTAACACTAAGGCAAGGATCATATTGCATTTTACCAGCCCGTTCAACACATAGCGTTGACGGGCTGGTAACGGTATAGCATAATGCGATCGCGTTATGCTATACCCACTAGCGCAGAGGAATCAGCAGATGATTCATCTGCGCTAGCGGTAACAGAGCCCAGGCGCTGCAGCCCGCGCCCGAGGCTCCGTCACTGAATGACGGCACATCGCGAATGCATGCCGCTTTATGGCATGCGTCGCGATGTGCCCTCAAATGGGGGTGAATGGCAGCGTTAACGGACTGCCATAAGCAGTATGAACCCAGCCTAACCCTAACCCTAATTGTAACCCTAACCCCAATTATAACCCTAACGGAAAAATAAAAATAAATAAAATTTCTTTATTTTATTATATGTCCCTAACAAAGGGGCTGATAAAGGGGGTTTATGTACTGTTTTTTTTTTATTTTGATCACTGTGATAGTTTATCACAGTGATCAAAATGTACTTTTAGAGAATGAATCGAGTCATTCATTTTTTGAATCTGCCGCTAGGATGAAGAGGACGGAGGATCGGAGGACAGGGGGCGCTGCAGGAGCGCAGAGGGGCCATGGGGGAACACCTTCAGGTACCGGGGAGTGAGCGGGGGTCCTGGTGACCCTATTTCTCTCCCCTCTGATGTGCGATCACATCAGAGGGGAGAGAAATTGCAGGCAGGATTGCGTCTTTTTTTCTTTTGCGATCGCCGTTATAGGGTTAATAACGACGATCGCAAAAGCGGGGTAGGTAAAAACCGACCCAAATCATGTTCTATGGGGTCTCGGCTACCCCCGGTAGCCGATATCCCAGAGAAAATCCGACTCTGGGGGGGCGCTACAGGCTTTTTCCACAGCGCTGTTAATTAACGGCGCTGTGGTTTAAGTATCCTTAATGACCGCCGTTAAAAGGCGTATCGGCGGTCTTAAGGGGTTAATCAGAATCACTTTAAATTATAGCATCTGTGTACTGTCTACTATTTAACATGAGTTTAAATGTGATTGGCTAATTCTTAGCACAACAACATCCCCAATTATAAGAGGGTTGTCACGCTTATGCAACTGTATTATTTTAGTTTTATTTTTCACCTCAAAATGATTTGTTTGAATTTTGACAGATTATTACTGACATTAATGGTGGAAAAAGTTCTGAAATGATTCTTCACAAGATTTTTTTTACATGCCAAAAACCTGGCATTTTTACAAGGGTGTGTTGACTTTTTATATCCACTGCACATGATGGAAAGACGACAATTATTGCACAGTGCTGTGGAATTTGTCCACATACTCATCGCAACTAAGATGTATATCTTTGTACCATGTTAGCCATAGATAGAAAAATATTTAGAGTTGAGAGTCCTCAGTGGTTGATACCTTTTAATGGCTATCTGAAAAGATGGTAACAAATTGCAAGCTTTCGAGACTACTCAGGTCAGGTTTAGCCTGATGAAGAGACCTGAGTAGTCTCGAAAGCTTGCAATTTGTTACCATCTTTTCAGTTAGCCATTAAAAGGTATCAACCACTGAGGACTCTCAACTCTAAATATTTTTTCCATCGCAACTAAAGCATCTATCCTCCCCTCTGGAAATCGGTGTCCCTTCTCAACTATTGCTGAATGGGTCAAATGTGTTAAAGGGCTCGTCCACTTGCACAAACTACTTTTAATTGTGTTGGTAAAAAACTTACAATAACATTGTAAATAACTTTTATTTTGAAATATGCTTTGATCCTTGGTTCTGGGTTTGCCTTGGCCCTGTGCTCGACAAAGGAAAGTGTCCCAGCAAGTGTTCAGACTGTGTCAGAGTAGTATGAGAGGGAAGTGAAGGTGAGGATGGGGTGGCTTAGCAATTTTAATGAGCAGTCAGCTGGCACCTTTCACTTTTACCTCTTTTAGACAGCTCATCTTGCTTGGATAATTTGAGAAGCACAAAAGAGCAAGGTTGTATGAGTTCTGGCGTATGCACAAAGCTATGGGTGACATGAAAAATGTTAATTCAAAATCTATAATTATGTGTTCTGTTTGGTGTCAGTTTTTTCCCAAAATCTCATGGTTACGATTTTTCTTCCAATTCTAAAACCGACACCAAACAGAAATAAATGACCCTAACATAAATTAGTTCCTTGTTTTAACCCCTTTGCACATTAATGACCGGGCCAATTTTTACAATTCTGACCACTGTCTCTTTATGAGGTTATAACTCTGGAACGCTTCAACGGATCTTCGCGATTCTGAGAATTTTTCTCGTGACATATTGTACTTCACGTTAGAAGTATAATTTCTTTGATATAACTTGCGTTTATTTTTGAAAAAAACACAAATATGGCGAAAATTTTGAAAATTTTGCAATTTTCAAACTTTGAATTTTTTTTCCCTTAAAACAGAAAATATGTCACACAAAATAGTTAAGAAATAACATTTCCCACATGTCTACTTTACATCAGCACAATTTTGGAACCAAAATTTTTTTTTGCTAGGAAATTATAAGGGTTAAAAGTTGACCAGCGATTTCTCATTTTTACAACAAAATTTACAAAGCCATTTTTTTAGGGACCACCTCACATTTGAAGTCACTTTGACGGGTCTATATAGCAGAAAATACCAAAAAGTGACACCATTCTAAAAACTGCACCCCTCAAGGTACTCAAAACCACATTCAAGAAGTTTAATAACCCTTCAGGTGCTTCACAGGAGCTGAAGCAACGTGGAAGGAAAAAAATAATATTTAACTTTTTAGCCACAAAAATGATCTTTTACAAACTTTTATTTATTTTGACAAGGGTAAAAGGAGAAAATGGGCAGATAAAGTTGTTGTGCAATTTCTCCTGAGTACGCCAATACCCTATATGTGGGGGAAAACCACTGTTTGGGCACACGGCAGAGCTCGTAAGGGAAGGAGCGCCGTTTGACTTTTTCAAACTAAAATTGGCTGGAGTTGAGATTGGACGCCATGTCGTGTTTGGAGAGCCCCTGATGCGCCTAAACAGTGGAAACCCCCCACAAGTGACACCATTTTGGAAACTAGACCCCCTAAGGAACTTATCTAGATCTGTTGTGAGCACTTTGAACCCCAAAGTGTTTCACAAAAGTTTATAATGCCTGGGTGTGAAAAAAAAAAAAAAAAATTCAAAAAATGATTTTTTAGTCCCAAATTTTTGATTTTTCCCAAGGAAATTGGACCACAAAAGTTGTTGTCCAATTTGTCCTGAGTACGCTGATACCCCATATGTGGGGGGGGGAAACTGTTTGGGCGCACGGCAGGGTTTGGAAAGGAAGCAGTAACGTTTTGGAATGCAAACATTGATGGGGGTCATGTTCCGTTTCTAGTGCCCCAGATGAGCCTAAACAGTGGAAACCCCCCACAAGTGACCCCATTTTGGAAGCTAGACCCCTAAGGAACTTATCTAGATCTTTGGTGAGCACTTTGAACCCCCAAGTGCTTCACACAAGTTTATAATGCCCGGGCATGAAAATAAAAAATCCTATTTTTTTCCCACAAAAATTATCTCTTAGTCACTAATTTTTTATTTTCCCATAGGTAACAGGAGAAATTGGACCTCAAAAGTTGTTGTCCAATTTGTCCTGAGTACGCTGATACCCCATATGTGGGGGGAACCACTGTTTGGGCGCATGGCAGAGCTCGGAATGGAAGGAGCACCATTTGACTTTTTCCAACCAAAATTGGCTGGAATTGAGATTGGACGCCATGTTGCATTTGGAGAGTCCCTGATGTGCCTAAACAGTGGAAACCCCCCACAAGTGACCCCATTTGGGAAACTATACCCCTAAGGAACTTATCTAGATCTTTGGTGAGCAATTTGAACCCCCAAGTGCTTCACACAAGTTTATAACGAAGAGCCGTAAAATTAAAAAATCATATTTTTTCCACAAAATTGATCTTTTCACCCCAATTTTTATTTTGCCAAGGGTAACAAGACTCCAAAAGTTATTGTGCAATTTGTCCTGAGTACGCTGATACCCCATATGTGGGGGTAAACCACTGTTTGGGTGCATGGCAGAGTTTGGAAGGGAAGGAGCGCCGTTTGACTTTTTCAACGCAGAATTGGCTGGATGCCATGTCGTTTTGGAGAGCTCCTGATCTGCCTAAACAGTGGAAACCCCCCACAAATGACAACATTTTGGAAACTAGACCCCTCAAGGAACTTATCTAGATGTGTGGTGAGCACTTTGAACCCCAAAGTGCTTCACAGAAGTTTATAACGTAAAGCATGTAAAATAAAAAATCTTTTTTTTTTTTTACAAAAATGATTTTTTTCGCCCCCAATATTTTATTTTCACAAGGGTAACAGGAGAAATTGGACCACAAAAGTTGTTGTCCAATTTGTCCTGAGTACGCTGATACCCAATATGTGGGAGTAAACTACTGTATGGGGCCGTCGGGGCTCGGAAGGGAAGTAGTGACGTTTTGGATTGCAGACTTTGATGGAATGGTCTGGGGGCGTCATGTCGCATTTGGAGAGCCCCTGATGTGCCTAAACAGTGGAAACCCCCCACAAGTGACCCCATTTTGGAAAATAGACCCCACAAGGAACTTATCTAGATGTGTGGTGAGCACTTTGAACCCCGAAGTGCTTCCCAGAAGTTTATAAACGTACAGCCGTAAAAATAAAAAATCCTTTTTTTTTTTTACAAAAATTATTTTTTCGCCCCCAATATTTTATTTTCACAAGGGTAACAGGAGAAATTGGACCCCAAAATTTGTTGTCCAATTTGTCCTGAGTACGCTGATACCCAATATGTGGGAGAAAACTACTGTATGGGTGCACGTCTGGGCTCGGAAGGGAAGTAGTGACGTTTTGGATTGCAGACTTTGATGGAATGGTCTAGGGGCGTCATGTCGCATTTGGAGAGCCCCTGATGCGCCTAAACAGTGGAAACCCCCCACAAGTGACCCCATTTTGGAAAATAGACCCCAAAAGGAACTTATCTAGAAGTGTGGTGAGTGCTATGAGGCCTCAAGTGCTTCACAGAAAATTTATAACATAAAGCCGTAAAAACAAAAAAATCATTTTTTTTTTTTTTTTTACAAAAATGGTTTTGTCGCCCCCAGTTTTTTATTTTCCCATGGGTAACAGAAGAAATAGGACAAATTGCACAAAAACTCTTGTGGTCCAGAGTACGCTGATACCCCATATGCGGGGGTAAACTACTGTTTGGGCGCATGGCAGAGCTCAGAAGTGAAGGAGCACCGTTTGACTTTTCAACGCAGAATTGGCTGGAATTGAGATCAGACGCCATGTCACATTTGGAGAGCCCCTGATGTGCCTAAACAGCAGAAACCCCCCAATTCTAACTCCAACCCTAACCCCAACACACCCCTAACCCTAGTCCCAACCCTAACCACAAACCTAACTCTAACACACCCCTAACCCTAATCCTAACGTTAGCGCCAACTCTAACCCTAACTTTAGCCGCAACCCTAACCCTAATGGGAAAATGGAAATAAATACATTTTTTTAATTTTATTATTTTTCCGTAACTAAGGGGGTGATAAAGGGGGGTTTGATTTACTATTTATAGCGGGTTTTTGTGATTGGCAGCTGTCACGCTAAAAGACGCTTTTTATTGCAAAAAGTAGTTTTTTGTATCACCACATTTTGAGAGCTATAATTTTTGCATATTTTGGCCCACAGAGTCATGTGAGGTCTTATTTTTTGCGGGACGAGGTGACGTTTTTATTGGTACCATTTTTGAGCACGTGACATTTTTTGATCGTTTTATTTCGATTTTTGGGAGGTTAGAATGAACAAAAATCAGCAATTCATGAATTTCTTTTGGGGGAGGCGTTTATACCGTTCTGCGTGTGGTAAAACTGATAAAGCAGTTTTATTCTTCGGGTCAGTACGATTATGGCGATACCTCATTTATATATTTTTTTTATGTTTTGGTGCTTTTATAGAATAAAAACAATTTTATATAAAAAAATCATTATTTTTGCATCGCTTTATTCTGCGAGCTATAACTTTTTTATTTTTTCGCTGATGATGCTGTATGACGGCTTGTTTTTTGCGGGACAAGATGACGTTTTCAGCGGTACCATGTTTATTTATATCGGTCTTTTTGATCGCGTGTTATTCCACTTTTTGTTCGGCGGTATGATGATAAAGCATTGATTTTTTGCTTAGTTTTTTTTTTTAAGGGGTTAACTAGTGGGACAGTTTTATAGGGGGGTCGTTAAGGACGCGGCGATACCAAATATGTGTACTTTTATTGTTTTGTTTTTTTTATTTACAGGAAGAAATGAATTTATTGGGGAATATATTTTTTTTTTTTTATGATTTTTTTACCACTTTTTATTTTTATTTTTTTTACTTTGTCCCAGGGTGGGACATCACAGTATTTTATCAGATCGCTGGTGTGACAGTGTGCACAGCACTCTGTCACACCAGCGATCGCTCTGGCATCGCTGCAGGCTTCTCAGTGCCTGCTCTCAGCAGGCACTGAGGAAGCCGCCTCCCTGCAGGACCCCGGCGCCATCTTGGATCCGGGGACCAGGAGGAGGACGGACCCTCGGAACAGCGCGACACATCGCGTGCTCTGAGGGTCACAGGGAGCGCGCAGGGAGCCCCACCCTGCGCGATCCTCCCCTGTGCCACGGGTACACCGCGATCATGTTTGATCGCGGTGTGCCAGGGGTTAATGTGCCAGGGGTTAATGTGCCGGGAGCGGTCCGTGACCGCTCCTGACACATAGTGCTGGGTGTCAGCTGTGATATACAGCTGACACCCGGCCGCGATCAGCTACGCTCCCCCGGGAGCGCAGCTGATCGCCCATGACGTACTATTCCGTCCATGGGAATTAGGTCCAGGGTCACATGGACGGAATAGTACGTCTGATGGCAGAGAGGGTATACAGCTGACACCCGGCCGCGATCAGCTACGCTCCCCGGGAGCGCAGCTGATCGCCCATGACGTACTATTCCGTCCATGGGAATTAGGTCCAGGGTCACATGTACATGGACGGAATAGTACGTCTGATGGCAGAGAGGGGTTAATATTTGCTCAAGTTAGCAAATGGATCCGTTTTGACAATGCATTTAATTGGTCTATGCCTAAAAACAAGACCGATAAACGGAACCCCCAAATGAACATGTGAACATACCTTAATTGACTTAGGCAACTGTGGGCCTTCACTTTCACATGGGAGGGTCATTGTAATTTGCTATGGGACCCAAGTAGTTTTCTAGTTAAACTCTAGGTGTCTACAAGAACATGAATTATTAATTGCATTTGGACCCATGCTCTTGCAGTCTTAAACTTTTGATGTTCTTGAACGCCTATTTAGAAAACCTGATGCTTTTAAATTGCTGCCACTATTTAAATTGAGTGACTGAAAGAGCCAACTTATCAAAGATGTTGAATGACCCATGAACCTTTACCAGGGTAACTGAAGATTACAAAATGAAAGTGAATTCCTGCTTGTTTGCTTGGTTTGTATGAAAGGTTTGTCCTTGACAATGTGAAGACATAAAGCATGCACCGGAAAGGAATGTGGGAGGAGAAGATATTCTAGACTGTTCTAGCACAACCTCAAGTTCTAGAAGATTTTCTAAAGCTGGATACAGTAAACTCATGATTACAATGCTAGACTCATGAATTAAAAAGAGAAAGTGATTTTTTTTTTTTTTTTATTAAACTCAGAAACTCATACATGAAAGTGTGTTGACCAAAGTGTTGGGCAATCCGAGTGCGGAAAATCACTGTGGCTCTAAAGAAACTTGCTGATAGCTCCATCATGTTATGTAGTTCTATATGTAGACTGAGGATGCTTATGTTGGTACGCAATATTCTGTCACTCGTATACAAAAAACGTTACTTTGATAAGAAGCCAAAAGGCTTAGGAATAAATGTTTCACCATCAAATAAGAGTGCTAACCTGTCCCCATACTACTCTGCTCTTACATAAGACTGCACATAAACGGGTTATAAATTCATTTTAAAAGGGTTTTTGGATTTGTATTTTACACGATTGTCTCCAGGAAGCCCAATTCAAGTTGTAATCATATGATCGTGCTTTCTCTTTCAACTCCCTGTCAACGATTATATCATTTCAGATCATCACATTTAGGCTAAGTTCATACGTTCAGGAATATTTGCGGTTTTTTTCGCGATTTTCCGCGGTAAAAACGCAAACAAAACGCAAGCATTAAGCATCCTATACATGTTAATGGATTCCGCATGTTTTGGTCACATGTTGCGTCTTTTTCCGCAAAAATAACGCTTCGCGGAAAAAATAGCAACATGTTCATTAATTTTGCGTAATCTCGGCGGAATCGCCGCCATAGGAATTAATTAAACCGCTTACTTTCTGCATGTGGCTATGCGGAATGTAAGCAGTTCATGTGCGATGGTACCCAGGGTCCGGAGGAGAGGAGACTCTCCTCCAGGCCCTGGGTACCATATCCCTGGTAAAACGATAATTAAAATAAAAAATGATATTCTCACCTTCCGGCGGCCCCCGCAGCCTTCCCGCCTCTCAGCGACGCTCCCGTTCCCAGGAGTCCTTTGCGAGAATCACCCAGATGACGTAGCGGTCTCGCGTGATGCTACGTCATCTGGGGTCTGTCGCAAAGGACGCCTGGGAACGGGAGTTGCCGGGAGCGTCGCTGAGAGGCGGGAAAGCTGCGGGGCCGCCGGAAGGTGAGAATAGCACGATTTATTATTTTTACATTAGATCTTTTCACTATTGATGCGGCATAGGCGGCATCAATAGTAAAAAGTTGGTCACACGTGTCAAACACTATGTTTGACTCGTGTGACCAACCTGTCAATCAGTTTTCCAAGCGATGCTACAGATCGCTAGGAAAACGCTAGAATTCTGCAAGCTAATTACGCTTGCAAAACGCTAGTTTCTGGCGGGAATACGCATACAAAAAAAATGCTTATTTCCAGCGGCAGAGAAGTGCGAGATTGCCGCGGAAATTTCCGCGGCAATTCCGCAACGTGTGAACTTAGCCTAAGGGAGATCTAAGCAGAAAATTTACAATGTATGTCACACCCTCAACTATGTGAAATAAGTTATGCGGGCAGCACGGTGGCTCATTGGTTAGCACTGCAGAACTGCAGCGAAGGGGTCCTGGGTTCAAATCCCACCAAGGACAACATCTGCAAGAAGTTTGTAGGTTCTCCCTATGTTTGTTTTTCCTCCTGGTACTTCAGTTTCATCCTACACATACTGACAGGGAATTTAGGTTGTGAGCCCCATTGGGGACAGTGATAATAAAGTATATAAAGCGCTGTAGAATAAGATAGAGCTATACAAATAATAATGCTGGGTTACAATCCAATCTACCGATGTTGCATTACATAATTGTCATGTGACTTAGGTCATCACTGGATATAAAGTTTCCATATAGTGCTAATACTACTAACGTACCCCACCTATGAACGTGAACAAGTTACACAGTGCTAGATGCCAGGGAGCTTCAAAGGGAATCTGTCACCCCCCAGGGCCTTTTTAAGTAAAAGAGCCCCCTTCAGAAGCACTAAGACAGCATTCTGTGAAGGTGTCTCTTAGGTTTCTGATCACTAGGAACGCTGAAATAGACAGTTTTATAATTTGTCCGCCATACCTCTATTGTGTCCTGGAGGTATGTCTTCTCCCCATGTGTCAACATCCTCAGAGGTGTCAATCACCTCTCTTGCGTCTGTGCGCCGCCTCCTGTGTTCCAGTTACATGCCTGGCGCCTGCGCTCTGCCTAAATTTCTCGGGCATGCGCCGTGCGCACTGGCTGGGAACTTACATCATCGCCTCAACAAGTAGTACATGTAGGAGGAGCTCAAATCTCTTTTTTTTGATAATTTATAGAGATTAAAATAAGTCTACTCTGTAAAGCACAAGAGGTCATGTATATATGTAACTTATTAGATATCCAAATAGTTATTACAAAAATGTGCAGAACACCTCTAAATGTCCTCCAAAAGGTCCAAGCTTCTAGCAAAAATAGGGCTAAAGTTACAGGTTGTGGGATGCCGGCATGAGAGCAGGATTCCACAACCCTATGTGACCGCTGTCACAATAAAAGCATGAGATGTCATGTGTTAAGAGATCTCACTCTTTGTACTAATCTTGCCCTTTCAGTGTAGGAAAAGCTCCCACAACCTGGAAGTTCAGGTTCAACTTCTTCTAGAAAGTCAGAAACTTTTCTTTGTAATGTGTGTTCTGCACATTTTTGTCAATAACCTATGTTAACAAAAAAGCACCAATCTGGGGCTGCCCACTCTTATTAAATAAAAAAAGGCAGTCCAATACTGGTGATATGTACAGTAAGATATTTGGCAGCAGCATACTCCCTTTTCCTTAGTGAGAATGCATGCATGCTCAGCCGTGTTGACCATTTTCTCTTATTCACACCACCTTGGATGGATTACTTTGCAACAACTCGACACATACCAGTAAGGTTGGATCATTCCCACGTGTCTAGTGCATCAGATATGTGCAGGAGCTGGTCTTCATACCAGATCACAAGATTTATGCAACGTCGTGATCTTGCCCTGGACCATTGCCAGGGAACAAATAGAGCATTTTTGCATCCACTAGGATCTGTGTGACTTATATCAGGACTAAATGAAAGCATACGCACTGAGCGACCTGTATTAGATCGCTCAGTACGCATGGGTTTCCATGGTTCTCAGTAGAACGAGTCCTGTTAGCACAGGATAATACACCGTGAACAACAATGAT